>NW_019091465.1:119227-184858 GCF_001949145.1 Acanthaster planci
TGAAATGTGGTGCATTCAGGTTTGATAGCGAAGGTTGTCTAGGCATGAAACATGGCGCATTAAGGTTTGATAGCGAGGGTTGTCTAGGCATGAAACATGGCGCATTCAGGTTTGATAGCAAGGGTTGTCTAGGCATGAAACATGGCGCATTCAGGTTTGATAGTGAGGGTTGTCTGTAGCCGCTGTTTGGTCCTCAGCTTCTGCAACTGTTGTTTATTTTTTATTCTTAGGGTCTAGCGTTCCCAATCCCATTGAGTGTCCCATCGGCCTGCACTGCCCTGAAGGC
Source organism: Acanthaster planci (assembly GCF_001949145.1). The sequence continues at coordinate 119,514 of NW_019091465.1, forward strand.
TCTCCGGACCCCAAGGCCTGTCCGTCCGGCTTCTACACCGACAGGACCACACAGTATGAATGCAAGATATGTCCCAGAGGGTAAGTTCATTGGCCTCTGTCTCTCTTATTTCTGTCGGTGACAGTGTGACGTGTCATTGTCCTGCTTTGATGCAAAGTGTACTCGGCCAAATTTTTCAACTGAATGGGCACAATTTTTAGCTTTCCTTGCATAAGAGGAGTGCACTGTAGCCTAGAAAAGCCTGGTAAAAGTGGCCCTAAAAGTATTGTACATTTTTACCACTTACTTCATAATTGCGCACAGTGCCAACTTAATGTAGCCCCTGTTCGTAGTAGTCAGTGCTCCATTGGATTGTTGAAGAGCAAGTTTGAGTGACATCCATTGTTACCTTGGATTAATTTTCCCTGGTAACCCATGTACGAAATATATTCTGGATACTGTAGGCAAATTTGAGGAGGGGCTGACAAGTGGTCATTGCTCAAATATGTTGCCCAAAGCTTCCATCTTTATGAGCTGCTTCTTCGAATGTCTGTATCGTGTCTTTTTCAGCTTCTACTGTCTACCTGAGAACGAGACCGTCGGCAATCCGGACCTGAAACCGGGCATCGCGGACTGCCCCACTGGCTACTTCTGTACCAACGGCACCGGACTGGACTGGAGCGCCTGCCCGGCCGGCACCTACAGCAACCAGACCAATCTCTACAAGGTAACGCTGAGCACACATCACAGAACTTTGCATTGTCAATAAATGTACGAATCGCAGGGGTCTAGCTGTACAAGTTGAGACGAGGCACTGTGGCAGAAGCATTTGGCTGCAGAGTACTGAAGTGTGAAGTCACTTGAACAAAGAGGTGTAGTGCAAACGAATGGAGTATGTGCGCATGGTTCTCGCGCTGGTTCTCGTGCTGTTGCCTTTTACACACATGATTACACGTGTGACGTATTTACTTGGGTGCTGTGTAGTCTCTCTCTACCAGTGAGGCGACAGTTGCGCACATCTTCTGAAACACTGAATGCCTCTTTTTAGGTTGCGCTGTCATACATCTGTGGCACCCAACACCAAACTGCTTTTTTTCCTTGGAGAGTATAGTTAGTTGAATTTGGGGGAGGGTGGGAATGGTGCAGGGGGGATTTTAAATGTCAAATGAAACAAATGCTCCTGGGTCAATAAACACGGAACAAGCATGCAGAAGGGTGTATGAGTGGGCAGGGGTCCATGTCCCACCCCTCATTTTGACCAGCAGTCTGCATAAGTTTAAGTTTAGGACTGGTTGCTTTACTGATGGTAATTGCAGTGATGACAAAAGAACATTTGGCAGACTTGAATGACAATTTCACCTCATCATTTTTAACAGGTGCAGCAGTGCACCGACTGCCCCGGCGGCTACTACTGCCCTAATGATGCAGCCACCTCTTACAGCCTCCCCTGCGACGAGGGCTACTGGTGCGACTCGGGCATAGACCGCTCCAACCCCAACAACCCCTCGGAGAACGAGACCTACCCGGCCACCTGCCCGATCCTCGGGGGCCACACAGGGGTGGGAGGGGTGTGCCCGACAGGTCACCGGTGCCCCCAGGGGACGGTGCTTCCCATCGGCTGTGAGCCCGGGGAGTACCAGGACCAAGAGGGCCAGGGCAGCTGCAAGGTGTGCCCTGAAGGTAAGCAGGATTTCAAACATCACTAAACTAAATTTATTTAGAATGTTGCGCTCATGTGTCTGGTGCTTTGATAACCACATTGCAAGTAAAAGATTTCCACGTTATGATAGATTTCTAACAAGTTATAAGCATCTAAAATTGCCCAAAGGACTTTTGTAATGGAAAAACCAACAATTTTATAAAATAATTACCTTTCTGTTTCCACTGCTTCCTGGCTATATTTCCATGGCAGGTAAATACTGCCTTGCATGACAAGCTCTTTCTTTCACAAAAAAGAAAAGTTATTTAATTTTTAGGCAGGATTTGTGGCCCCTTGACTTTGCTTACCCCTGCAGAAAGACAGTGATTCATTTTTCTACCACACACTCACGTACATGAAAATGATAGAGCTGAATAATTCACTTGCTTGCAAGGTAGTTATTAAAGATCCCAAGTCAGCTTGGATGATCTGAATCATTATGGATGATCTGAATCATTTCTTGATAACATACCAAGTTTTTGTTGCATCTCATCATTTTTTTGTTTTTGTTTCTAGGCTTCTTCTGTTTGGCCAACACCACTACCTACGTGGACAACGTCTGTCCCACCGGCCACTACTGTCCCAACGGCACCACCATGTCCAATGAGTTCCCCTGCCCGCCGGGGACGTTCAACCCCTTACCCCAGCAGGTTGATGAGGGAGCCTGCGCAGCATGCACGGCAGGATCCTACTGCTTGGGCAGTGGCAACGATGCACCCACGTCCAACTGCAGGTACAGTTCTTAATCCATAAATGCATGAAATCCTACGGAGCCATCTCTCAAATTGCATATTTTGTGGAAAAGATCCATTGTTAAATGGTTGACAAGTCACTAATGAATACATATCTGGGAAACATCGATGACAGTTGCATAGCTGCTTGCTGGTGAGAGTGGATTTACTTACCACTTATCGCAGATGGCTTTATGAGATGGTTCGTAACCCCAACTCAAGTCCACTCTCTACCCTAATCCTGATTCCTTTATCATCACACTGCCGATTGAATTATTGAACCCAACTTCCAAATCTGTGCCTGATGCAGATCACCAGCAAAGCCAAAACTCTTACTCCAACTCTCAACCCATCCCTAACCCTAGCTCTCAACCCATCCCTAGCCCAATTGCATGACCCTCCCCTAACTCCCTCTGTTGAACCTCAAATCCCAAGCAGATCTCAACGTGCCGATCTTCCAGCTTTTGCCTTTATAATACCATCGGTCGAGAGTGCTTCACATACGACGCATTAAACGTTTATCACTGTTGCCTCTTTCTCCCCCTTTTCTCACAGCGAGGGCTGGTACTGCATTGAGGGAGCTTCCAGCCCCACCCCAACAGACCCGGCCATCGGCGGCCAGTGTGACCCAGGGGAGTACTGCCCGGGGGGCACCGACCACGCCATCCCCTGCGACCCTGGCTACTACTGCCAGAGGGCTGGACTGGCTGCACCGCATTTGGAATGCCAACAGGGTAACGAGAAAAAGCAATTTCTTATCAATGAAATCTGAGTAGTCAGTGTCAGTCTCGCTTTATTTATTCATCATGAATACTAGAAAAGTTCCATCCTATTTATTAGAAACATAAAACACAAAAATAAAGAATTTCTACAGAAACTGCTTACAAAAACTACTTCCAAAAACTTTCAGGAGTAACCCATGAGTGGGAACTTGTGATTTCATTACTTTCTGTTGGTGTCTTTCTCTAGGCTTCTATTGCACCCTGGGTGCCTCTGTCGGCAATCCCACTGACAACACCACAGGCAATGTGTGCCCCCAGGGCTACTACTGCCCTGTGGGCTCCTCTGAGCCTCAGCCCTGCCCAGTCGGCTACTACCAGGATGCCACGGAGCAGAGTGCCAACAGTAGCTGCAAGATCTGTACCAAGGGTGTTTTCTGCCCCCGCGAGGGCCTGCCTACTCCTGTGGGCGACTGCCTGCAGGGCTACTACTGCCCTGAGGGTCAGGTGACGGCCACGCCCCCAGACTACACCTGCCCCCAGGGTCACTTCTGCGGGGTTGGCTACGGCGACCCCGAGCCCTGCCCATCAGGGACCTACCAGGACACGGTTGGACGGTGGAACTGCAAGGACTGCCCAGCTGGGCATTACTGTAACGCTACCCTTGGCCCTGTTGTGTGGTACGGTTCCTACGTCTGCCCGAGTGGGTATTACTGCCCGAATGGGACAACCTACGCGGAGGAATTTGCCTGCTCGTATGGCACTTTCAACAACCTGACAGGTAGAGTCCAACTCACTAACATTATCTTTGAGCCAATACTTAATCACAAAGTGCTGTATATAAAAATGATGACATTCTGATCTGGTCAAAGTTATTCTGCCAACCTTTCTTTCAGCCATGTTACTTTGTACCACCCTATCCCATCTGTAACCCCTCTCCGTATCCTTTGAAAACCTGTCAGTAAGTTTTGGAAAGATGTTGCAGGATTGAAGAAGGTAGAGCCCGGCCACTGCTACTTTTTTCACCTAGAGTTTGATGCCCTTTGAAAATGGACATACAAAACATGCACCCTTGGTATTTACTGTGTAGTTGATCATTTTGGAAAACCAGAAATTTTCCCCCTAAAAGTGCTGACAAAGAACATAGAACAACCCACAGGGCCCAAGATGTGCATATCAGGATTTCCAAGGTGTCTGTTTTGGATGTTTCAAAAAGTTGACTTTTCTCATTTTGCTAGGATTGATGAGCGAAGCTGATTGCACACCGTGCCTGCCCGGGATGGCGTGCGATGAACCCGGCCTGGTCTATCCCATCAGGCCCTGCGAAGCTGGCTACTACTGCAGGAAGGGAGCCAACATCACCACACCCACAGATGGTGAGTAGCAAACAAAACCGTTGAGTCACTCCAACTCATGAATTATTCATGAGGAATTTAATTTTCTGCCCTGTCTTTTTGCTTTGTTGATCACTGGCTGATGCTGCAGATTATTATTGCAAAAGAACTTATTTATTATTCCTGGTTGTATAATTCTTGAGCGAATCAATTGTTATACATGCATTTCTGCTCGTGTGCTCCTTTGGAGGGTCCATTTGCAGTAGTTTAATTCTGGAACTGGACTTATGGGAAGCCAGACAATACTCATGAGTTATTCATCATAATGTCTTTACCCTAGCTATTCATTCATTTGTTGTATGTGTGTCTGTCTTGGGCCATTGGTCCATCAATGTCCTGCTGGTAATAACTACATGGGTATGGTACTGTTCCTAAAACCAGTCACAGACTCACAAAGTATTAATTATATTTACCTCATGGCCAGTCCATTCATTCATGACTGTTTTATTCATTGATTTGCCAGGCCCACTGAATGATGAATGCCCTGCTGGTTACTACTGCATGGAGGGTACTGTGGAACCAGACGCCTGCCCAGAGGGGACATTCAGCCCTGCCACCAAGCTGAAGAGGGTGGAGGAGTGCCTCAACTGCACGGCTGGCTACTTCTGCAATGAAACAGGTACGTGGACCGTCTTCGGAAGTTTTTGGTGTAGTAGTGAGGAGAAATAATTATCTGGCGAGTGTTGAGATGATGGTTGTGAGAAGAACCTGCTGAAAACCATTTCCCAGTTTAATATGTCTGGTTTGATTCTTGATCCAACTCCGTGGCACTATCAAATCAGAACTTAGTGCCGGACAAAACAAGTGACAAATCAAGGAAATGACAGTGGGTGCCGTTTTCATAGGAAATCGGAGTTTCTCAAAACATCCAATTCAATCAGTGGCCTTTCCATGGTAACCCTCTTGATTGAGCACTGTATTTGGGAATTGCCTGTTCTATATTGTGCCTTTCGGGTTATTCGTGTTGCATTGTCTTGTAAGTGTAGAAATGGTTTGCCTGTGATTTTGTCCTGTCTTTATACGTGCAGCTCAAACTGAAGTGAGTGGGCCCTGCCTTCCTCGCTTCTACTGCGACGAGTCCTCCACCCGCCCGGACCAGACCATTTGTCCTGAGGGGTACTACTGTGAGGGGACCACGTTCAATCCTAGCCCGTGTCCCAGTGGAACATTCTCCAACGTAACAGGCTTGGCCGTGGAGTCGGAATGCCTGGATTGCACGGCTGGCTTCTACTGCCAGGGAACTGGTAAATTGTTTCCTGTGATATCCATGCTTTGGAAAACGAATTCAGAAATTAGCTTGCCACTTTGAACTAATTTATCTCATGTGAAAATATCTTCAAGTCGTAACATAGAGTTAACGGTACTTGAAGAAAATTCTTTAAAAAAAATTGAAAAGTGCTCACAGAAATTTCTCAGCTTTAAAAAAGGTTAAATGTTACGCCTGTCCTTTGAAGGTATGTATTACTTCTTCAAAAATATATAGGAAAGAAGGATAAACCTTTAACATAATTCTGAAGTCCTAAAATAGCCTGAAAATCAGCAGTACATATAAAATTTGTAAATATTTCTTGTACAGCCAACACGGAGGTCACCGGTCAGTGCCATCCTGGGTACTACTGCCCCTCTGGGTCTAATTCAGCTACCCAGGTGATATGCCCAGAGGGTAAACACTGCCCTCTACAGAGTGCCGAGCCCCAGGACTGTGTAGCTGGTACCTACGTGGACTACGAGGGTGCTTCAGAGTGCTCTGTCTGCCCGGAAGGTAAGGGTTACTATGGATTGAATCTGGGTCCTTTAAAAGTGTCAATCTGAAGGTTTTTGGAGGATTTTACGTGATGTGGGAAGGCAGTATTGAACCAGTCTTGGTGTCAGCACAAATCGTCATAGGGCTGCTGAGACAGTGGCCATTGCATGACGTTCCCTGCAGTCACGTTTTTGTCCAGAAAGGAAATCTCTGAATGTGCAGGCAGCTAGACTTGCAATTGTTTCTTTATGTTGTCTTCCAGCCAGTAGATGACCCAGCAGAGCTGTCTGCACTAATTACTTAATTCAGTCATTGCTATCTGAGCAAGTCCAATGTTCTTTTGCTCTGTGACTCAGAAGTAATGATTTATGATTGAATTGCCTCTACCAGGATTTTACTGCATTCCTGAACTGGTTACTGAAGGTGACGGCTCCACCAGCTACCACCGCTGCACCCGCGGGTTCTACTGCCCCAACGGCACGGGCCACGACCACCAGCCCTGCCCGGTGGGCACCTACGGCCAGTCAGACGGCCTGGCCGCAGCAGCCGAATGCACACCCTGCGACGGCGGCATGTACTGCCAGGGCGTGAATCTGACTGCGCCCTCAGCCGAGTGCAACGCGGGCTACTACTGTGTGTCGGGCGTTGACAAGTCAGATCCAGTCATGGTGGGTGGGGACCAGTGTCCGACAGGTACCGTTCATCCGGTTATTGGCGATGTTTGCCCCAAGGGCCACTACTGCGAGCGGGGATCTCAGTATCCTACCGGTAAGGAACCTAAGTTTTCCATTCCAAAGAATTACCATTTTCTAGGCATTTTTATTCTCTTAACATGGCATATGAGAAATCATTCTGTAAGTAATGATGGACGTAATAAATTCACCTTTGGTTGACTCCGCAGATATACACTGTGATGTGTACGCCTGTCGGCTTAAAATTAAATTCAGTCAAATACAAAATCTTCTGTCTAGCATTTTAACTGTGATTTTTGTTGGAGGAGTTGTTCAAAACCTGTGTTCCTTTCCTGTGACACTGTGACATTTTTTACCATTGTATTGAAATTTATCGACAACTGTTGGGACTTTGATTTGATTAGATCTGATTTATTTCCAAACGTCACTCTCACTATAGCAAGTAGTTTGGCACTAGATTACAATCTCTACAGCTGAAGAGGACAAATGGTGGTGGCTGGCAGCAGGCTTGAGCTTGCACCTGGCCATGCCACCGTGAGATACATTACATAGAAAGTAAATCACTACGGAAAAAAAAGATTAAATCATTTAAAGTAATGTGTACTATGAAACTGATAACTATTTATAAGAACCTGTAATGTAGTTTCATCTTCTTTAACCGTTGTACTTCTGACAATCTCACATGATCACCTTTCTCTGCTAATCTACATGTATACTTATTTATTTCTACAGTAGTGCTAGCAGATGGGATACATAGCGAGTCAAAATCTCGAAGACCCTCTTCCCCTCTCTCTCCTCCTCTTTATAACCCATCTTATTCCCATCTAATTTCTGAGAAAATATCTGTGCACTTCCAGAAGGTTAGTGTGGTCAGTCCAAGATATAGTGTGGTCAGCCACGACCACTTCCAGTCCCTTAGATTTCATTTTTACGACCTTCTCATAAGCCCAGTTTCCGGCCTTAATTGACCACGACCTTCCCCTACATACTTGTGGTTCCTCACTCAGAATTGCTTCATGACAGAACCATATGTACAATATGTATTCTAGTTGCAGTTAATAATAATACAGAATTTTTATAAAGCGCCCTCCATAAAAAAAGTATCTGAGAGCGCTGTACAATGTGTTAAAACTGAAAATTAATTAGTAAAATACAAAATATAACAGTTAAAATTGAAAGTTAAAAAATACATTAAATACAGGTTGAAACAATAAGAAAGAATACACAAAAATCATAATTCTATTAAGAAGGGAAACATTTAGGACAACATAAATGTACATGTGTATATTATTTTTCTTTTAAGGCAACATTAAGATTGTGGTGTAAACTTCTGAGAAACATTGTCTTTCTTGAGGGGTGAACAGTCAGATTTTTTGATGCATTCTGGGGCCATATTTTGATTGCATATTATATCTGGTTTTTTTTAACAGGTTGTGAGGCTGGCACTTATCAGGATCAGGTCCAGCAGTCGGCCTGCCTACCCTGCCCAGAGAGCCACTATTGCTACCTCAACACCACGGACTACACCCCGAACGAATGCCCAACGGGTTACTACTGTCCGCTCAACACCCCGGACCCCTATGCCCACCCCTGCCCGCCGGGCACCTTCAACAACCTGACCCGACAGAAGGGGCCCCAGGCCTGCGTGGCCTGCACCCCGGGCTGGTACTGCGAGGGTTACGGAAACAGCCGGCCCACGGCCGAGTGCAGCGCTGGGTTCTACTGCTCGGGTGGTGCCAACGAGTCCAGGGTAGGGCTTGAACTTTACCACAGACATATTAACGCATAGACCATCGTTCTTGCACGTTAAACCGCAATTTTGAAAAGTATGGACAAACAATAAGCGAAGCGATGGATGGCAGCGATTCAGTGCGCATCACGTACAATGCACTGTCTGTATTTGTGTACATGTGCTCCCAAAATACGTTCGCTTCTTTTGCTCTTCTAATGTTGCAACCGTATTGTTTTGAATCCCTATGGGCCAGATTAAGAAAATTGAGGATTTTTTTAAATCGAAAAATGGCTTCATTCTGAAATGCTTCAACTGTGCGTAAATTCCCTATACTGAGGGGTGAATTTGCCCATAGTTTTGATTTTAGTCGGGCGCTGCGCTGATCACGAAAAACCCCTGTAGTTTTGAATAAGACCTGGCGGTCTATGCGATTATATGTCTTTAAGCTTCCCATTCTGTGACCAGACCCAAAAAGGTTTGTCTCATTGACTGGTGAAAACCGGGCAGTCAACATGTTACGCCACACAATGTCTATTCCCTGTCATGGAAATTTGAGTCTGTGTCAATGTTAACCACTTTCCATATTACATGAGCAACTGATAATTGCAGAAAAAGGTTTGGAAGAAATACTTCCCTCACAGGTTAAAGGTTCAGAGTTTGCAAAAGCATTTCAGAGGCATTCACAGCTTTTACAGGCATGCAACTCTTCCTCGGGTCAGCTGATTTGCTTGTTTTTCATTTCACACACTCCTGCCATTGATAATTGAAAAACACTGTACAAAGTCTTGTCATGATTGGGATTTCTAGGTTTTTTGTCAAAGCCCAAGTTGCATGACTGACTTAAAGAGCACTTTGGTTTTAGAATCACTGTTGTTACAATTCATCTTTTTAACTGATTTTAGCATTTTTTTTGTTTAGATGTTGACCCTGAATTTCAGCTTTTTATACCTGGTCTGCACAAAAGTATGGGGAGTTTTTACATTTCAGCTTTTTGCTAGCTGTTTTTTAAGTGACCTCTCATATCCCTGTAGTACCCAAGACCTCATTGGGGTATTTGCCACCCTTTATAAGCGCCTGCATATTTCTTCTACAGAACCAGAGGTAGATCCAGATTTAGTTCAAGAGAGGTGGAGTTTGGTTGTCAGAACAGAACAGCCAAACCTGAATTGTAATTGTTCCGACAGAACAAAATCTTGCTTAAATGCTTAGAGTTTGTGCCTTCAATTTTTTCAGCCCACTGTGAATGGCGGGGAGTGCCAGCCGGGCCAGTTCTGTATGGAAGGCTCGGCCCAACCCCAGCCCTGCACCCCGGGCCAGCACTGCAACAGCACGGGCCTGTCCTCGCCGGCAGGGCCCTGTAGCCCAGGCTTCTACTGCCCTGAGGCCTCCTCCAGTCCTGAGGAGCGCCAGTGCACCGTGGGCCGGTACTGCCCAGAGGGGACGGGCCTCCCCATTCCCTGCTTCAACGGCACCTACAACCCCTCCATGGGGCAGGACGGTCCCGAGGATTGCTTGCCTTGTCAGGCAGGTTTCTTCTGCAACGAGACGGGAGCCTCGATGACAAGCGGAGTCTGCTCAAGGGGTATGTGTTGTCGTGTGTAGATTCCTCCCCCCCCCCCAGGATCTCAACCTTCCCGTGGGCAATTCTGTTGTAAGCTAGGTACATAGACGTTATTAGTACTTGTATGAGGAGTTTTACTCAGATCCAAACGCGTAAAAAAGCCATGTCCTGCCTGACGTCATCTTCGCACTCTACGGTATATGGGGACAAGTTGGCTTGTACATAAAGTGATTAGGGACAAGTTGGCACTCGCCCAGAATTGTCTGAAATGCTTTAAATCATCAAAAAGTAGGCCCAATTTCCAGACATATGAGTTTGTGCACAAAGGTATGGGGTACGAGTTGGGGAATGTCCCAAAAATGACCAATTACCAAGCCTTAAAAATGCTTCGGGACCCATCCAGAATGTTTGTCAGGGTCTGAAATGTGTAAAAAAAACCATGTCCTGTGTGACGTCGTTTTGAATCACTAGCGACACTATGACAGAGACCAATGAACATGAACACGTTTAGAGACCACAACTTGTTAAAGAAAAATCCTCTTTATTCGCTCCTTCACAGTTCATGCTAAGAGCAAAAGAAAATTTGTACAAGGAACCCCTGAACAACTTGAATACACTCAGGGAAAAAAGAACTGCACCCCTGACATTTTTTTAAATTTTAGCCCAAATTTTGCAAAATCAAATGTATGTGTTAGAATCTCATAGGTCCTTCACATTTTAGCCCAGTAATCTGATCTTTGTTTCATTTTTAACAATACAAACAAAATGAGTGTTGTAGCACTGTTCAAGATGCACAATTGTTGAGTGGTGGACCCGAATAGCTTGGCTACTGCCCATTGGTTCCTTCCGGCTTGGAGCATGCCAATTGCTCGGTCTCTCTCGGGTTGTGACAGTCGTGGCATCATGCACATAAGTGTTTTTGGCGTCATTTTGGTGTCTTTTGATAGGCAACGGTTGTGTTCAGGGCATGAATGGTCAAACGCATATCTGGGAGTCGCTCATGTGTAACCATTAGCATTAAATGCAAAAACACAGCTGTGGCCCTTTGTTGTTTTGGGTCTCTGAGGGAAGGGTTAGGTGCAGGGTTTTGTTGTTATCATCTGTTCTAGTTCACCACCTGGGTGTGTCTGTCTGTGTGTTGAGTCAAAGGTGTATCCTTGTTTTGAGCCACGGGTGAAAGAAGGGGATTGGGGACTGTTTCTAATAATAAATGCCCAAATGTTTCGTCCTTATTAGATTCCTCAACCTCCCGCTTGCTAGGGAAGGCTTCACTGAGGTGAACTCCGAAATATAAAAGCCCCCAAAAGCTGGAAACATATCTTGGGGAGGGGAGAAGTTGGCCTCTTGTCCCCCTCCCAACGATATGCCGCAGCATTTGGCATATGCCATTGGAGACAATTAAACACTTTTAACATATGCTGTTGTACAAAAAAGGGGACATCATAAACAAGTTTGTGTCCACATCTCCAGAGCTAGCATATCAGCCTGGAAACTGCTGATGTCTTGCCACAGCTAACAGAATTTTGACGATATCCGAGAAAAATTAGGTGAGGATAAATCCCACCTCCAGCACTTCTGGTGTTGAACGGAGTGTCCATAAAATATCATTCAGTAGTCAATAACCTCTTTTGTTTTTCTGTTGGGGGAAATAGGCTACTACTGCCCACCTGGACAGAAGACACCAACTCCGGCCGATTACCTATGCCCAGCAGGCCACTTCTGCGAAGAGAACTTCCCCAACCCAGAGCGGTGCAACAACGGCACATACCAAGACGAGGAAGGAAAGTCAGACTGTCTGCTCTGTGAAGAAGGTAAAAAATGTTGCCCTGAGCACCGGTTAATTCTGTTGTTTGTCTGTTTGTGTATTTGTTTGCATATACTTTTGGTATTGAAATCTCTGAGATGGGATTCAGCTCTTCGCTGCATAGTTTCACCCTCATAGTTGTGGGTCTCTCAAACTTTCCAATTAAGGGTGGGATGTTTACAAGTTTAAACGTTCAAACGAAAAAAGTTCCAAATCCATTTACAGATTTTCACAAACATTTAAATGGAACCACCCCTTTTAGAGATTTGATGTTTTGATTGATGCAATCTGACGTTCATTTTTATTGTAAACGATACCTGTTACATACTGTTTTCCTTTTGGCATCCATGTACTTTTTGAGAAAAAAGTGGATTCTAAAACAATAAACATTGCTTGTTTTAAATGCCCCAACATCAATCTACAAGTTTACTTTGGTTGGATCATGTGCATTGTTGAACTATATAATTATGCATATATGAAAACACCGAGGTAGACGGCAGTGGGCTCTGTAAAAGGTTTTGGCTAAACGTTTCAACAGTATTGGAAAAGTTTTGTAAACGTTTTTCAGGTTCAATGAAAATTCCCAGTTACAGCCTTTTTTATTCTCTGCCAGTTTTGATAGGTCAGTTATGAAGTCAGTTTTATCAGTATTCCACAGATCTATACACTGTTGAATGTTTCAAATTCAACGTAAGTTCTTACCCTTATTTTCAAGAGTTACAACCTTTATTATTCTCTGCCAGTTTTGATATGTCAGTTATGAAGTCAGTTTTTTAAGTATTCCACAGATCTCTACACTGTTGAATATCAAACTGGTTCATCAGGCATAACGGCTACACCTAGACTCTCACCATGCCCTGGGATCCCAGACCAGGATACCTTTTGAATCTTCTTACAGTCAATCCAAACTTGGAAGACTTTTAAATGTTCATCTACCACCAACGGTAGAAAGACTGCCGTACCATTCATGCGCGTTCCTTCCCCTCCTCAGGTTATTTCTGCGACAATACCATCGCTGCCGTCATCAACCTTGATGGCTCAGACTGCCCAGCTGGCTACTACTGCCTGGCGGGGACCAAGAGGGCAAACGAGCACCCCTGCCCACCGGGCACCTTCAGCAACCTGACCAACGCCGTCAACGTGAGCTGGTGCCAGCCGTGCCTGGCCCGATACTACTGTCTCTCGCCTGGGCTCAGTGCACCGGAGGGGCTGTGTTATGCAGGGTAAGCTTAGATTCCAGGGGAAATTCCTCAATAGAAGGCTTGAAGGTATTCATTGTGTTAAACACTGTAGAAAAATATTGGAATGAGTGGTGAAAATATAGTTCTGGGAAGACTTCTTGGGTAGCCACCTGATGTTTCAATTAATTTTGGGCATTCCAAAACTTGGGAACTGAAACCCATCTATGCAGTCCTTGTGCATGTACTATAAACCCAAACCTCTACCGCATGTTTGCAAGGAACGTCCTAAAATATCCAAGAATGTAACCAAATTGAAGGGAACTCATAATAACTGTCTTTGCATGGGTACCAATTTTCACAAAGATTGTCTTTGGGACAGCAAAGATCATGGGATGGTTGAGTCAGAATCACCTGGTACCCCTCCCAGCAGCTGTACGATGGTCCAGAAAAAACAAAGGCCCTTTCAAAGTTTAAAAGTTGTTCATTTTTCCCATCCTTTTTCGTAAGCGTACAAAAAGAGTGCTAGGACAGAACGGGTGGGCGGCCTTTGTGTGCGCTTTCATAGAAGAAGCTTGATCTGCAAACATCCTTTCTTGCATTCGCTTTCAGGGAAGGAGATCGAAAGAACCTTTTTTTTGCATGTGAGATGAATGACCAAAAATATTGACCCTTTTTGGCAAAGATGGTATGCGCAAGTCCCCTATGCATTTTCCATCCTCAGGTATTATTGCGAAGGAGGCGATGATAACCCCACCCCTAACCTGTGCCCGGAGGGTAGCTACTGCCTGGAGGGTAGCTACCTGCCAACTCCCTGCCCCGCAGGCACCATCTCGTCCGGGCGTGGCAACAAGAACGTGACGGACTGCGCCGCCTGCGAGATAGGACACTACTGCAACGTCAACAGCTCCCAGAATGGTAAAAGGCCAAGTGACTTTGAAAACAGCTTGTCGGGTCACATTTCTTACATTTGGCTTTGATGCAAAATCTGTCATCGCAGGACAAACAAACATCAATTTGGCAAAACATCACGTGTGATTTCTCTTTTGTCATACATTTTAATAGGTCTAAGTTTGTATCCGTCAGATTTTGTCGACTTGTCTGGAATTAGTCTCCAAAAGAAATCAAGATTCCTTACACTTTGGTAGGATAGTGTAGAGACAACAAGAAGTTTTTTTTGTAAAAAAAATCTGTGCCTTTTTTTCCTGCTTTAAGGTGTCACACCCCCTTGTGATCCTGGCTACATCTGCACAGGGGGCTCAGACATCCCTGACCCCTCGGACGGAATCCGGGGCTACATCTGTCCTGAGGGGCACTACTGTGAGTCGGGAGCACCCATGGAGATTCCCTGTGACAAAGGCACCTACGCCCCTCGTGTCGGTCTGGGAGCCTGTCTGCCATGCCCAGAAAGTAAGCCCCTGTTTGGCATTGTGTGAGAACCCTACATTTGTCCACGCCCTTTTATCTGAGTGAAGATATTTCGCATGTATATGGCAGTTGTAAGCATTGGAGTCAAGCAGGCAGCCATTATGTCATGAAGCACACATGACCATTTTTTAATTGAATGTGCACAGTTCAGTGGCATATTCATGCAAAAGGGACTCCAATAATCCATGTGAAGGTGCACTGAATATTTTCAACAGCTTTTGTCCATAAGTGCAAGTCATCAGCCAGAACGATGCCTGACAACTGTCGAACATTTTCAACTGCATGTGCACAAAATTGGCAGTTCTTAGAAATCCTACAGCCTCAGTCATGGCGCAGTGTATACAAGCATAGGCTTTGGGGTTTTAGTGTCGAGCCTTAAACCAGAACACTCGTAGTATGTGGCACGCAAGACTAGTTTTGTATGACATGTTTAAAAATATATATTTTCATGTCGCAAAATTATGGGGTATTATGGCGAATGGAATGCAGCCTAGCACATGGCATAAATTACACTCTGCTGCCCTCACATAATCCGCTGCGAACAACAGAGGAAAGTTTTCAAATTAAAACGACGGTCCTATGGTAGGAACTTACCGAGTAGGCATGTAAGTATATGCGAGTGTGTGGCACACTGAGTGCGCGCAACTTATGCTGGAATGTACATGTATGGTCTTTCCATGTGTGCCAAATGCATGCAGGAACCCATTTGGAAAACTTTTTACCAGACTATCTTTCTTTTGCCGGTGAGGGTGCACTTCAGCTCAGGGCAGATAACGATATTGACACACACAAAGCTCACTCAGTTTCTCTGTCTGTATCGTTTATCTGTACCTTTTTTTTTAAGCCAGTTGAGTCTTATAAACTTGCACCTTGACAGCAGTTGAGATTCAAACTTTACATCATAGTAAGATCTTGATGTTCTGCAGTAGCACCGTGAATACACTAGATGTTCCAATCCATATGTTTGGATTATTCTGAATAGGTGGATTACTACTAGTGTCTCTCGGTCAAAGGAAATGGCCATCATCACGATGCTCTCTTTTTTCTTCCAGGATCAACTTGTCCTGAGAAAGGGATGAACACCACCCTGCCTTGTCCAGCAGGCTACTATTGCCAGGAGGGGACGGACGATAATGGCGAGTCCTGCCCAGCAGGTAGGCTGTGATCAGCAGTGCTGTAGTCCAGACCCGACTTGCAGTAATTCCCCAGTTAAGGACTTCCCTGAAATCGGATGCTTGAGACTAGAAATTGTCGTCATAAAAGTAGCTCGTCGATCCCTTACCCAACTTTGATAGGGTGAATTTACAGATTGACACTGGTGCTGTTTCTGTATTATTTTCTTCGAGGTTGTGCAATACTAGAAAATAGATTTTCATCTGATGTGAAGTTGTCAATTCCCCCCAAAAATGAGTCAACTTCTTGTAGTGATGAAGTTGCAGTGTAGCAAAGGAGACAAGCCTGGAAAAGCTACAACTGATTCCTTGTAAGACAAAAGAGCTTTCCTGGTAGGTGAAAAAGTTACACATTTGATTTGAGATCAGCGCAAATTGTGGTCAGTTTGTTTTATGAAGGTGATCATTTGTGTGAAAGGGTTTGTGAGATGTGCACCTATACTGAAATTTCTAATTATTGACCCCAACAGTCCCAAATCCTTCAATTTCAATACGATTTTACATACACCCTTGGGGGTTAGGGTTAATGACACTGTTCACCTTCATTGCTGTCTGTGTGACGTCTTCCAGGAACTTTCAGTGACCAGCTGTCTCTGAAGGAGGAAGCAGAGTGCCAGCAATGCCTGTTGGGCATGTACTGCGAAACGCCAGCCCTGTCCTGGCCCACCGGGGACTGTGACGCAGGCTTTCTCTGCGTGTTGGGGGCCGCTAACTCCAGCCCCAACGACGGGACCAACGGGCCCTGCGAGGTCGGCCACTACTGCGAGAACGGTGAGTGGTGTTTTGATTTTGGACTGCAGATGTTGCCCTGTGGCCTGCTTGTGAGATCTATGGAAGCATCATATGCAGGCGCAGTGGTTTTCACCCATGGGCTCCACCAAGATTATAAGGCTGAAATACTCGGGCGTCTATAGATAATTCCTGTCAGATTAGAGTAGCCACCAGACAGTCATCCGTGTGGGTGTAAAAGTCCAGTAAATAAAGTTTTGAATTTTTGAAGAATTTTGAAAACGGAAAATCTTTTCAATCCCCCCGGGAACTTGTCATGCAATTTCAATTTAGACCCGGCAGCATATGGTAAAAGTATTTCTATGAATTCATAGTCCCAAAGTTATTTCTCCCTGTAGGTTACTGACTTCATTTACTGTCCTCTGTCAGTGATTCTGTTGCTGAATTTGCAATGAAAAATGAACGGTTCAAGTTCCGGCAGTAATCAGTGATATCCTCAAATTCTTGTTCTGCTGTTCTCTTTCTACACCCTCTCAGGCACCCACTCTGCCACTCCTTGTCCCCCGGGAACCATGAACCCCGACACGGGCGGCCAGTCTGAGGATGACTGCCTCCCCTGTGAGGCGGGCCACTTCTGCCAGGGCACGGGCCTGTCGGCACCAACGGGCGTCTGCTCAGAGCGCTATTACTGCCCCAGTGATGCGGTGATTGACTCCCCAGAGCCTGTGGGGTACGAGTGCCCGGCCGGTTTCTTCTGCTTGAATGAGACGGCGACACCAGTGGCTTGCAACCCAGGTAGAGTTCAGATATCTGCAGAGCTTAAAACTGTTGGACTTCAATAAGCCTTTTGGGAGTTAAATTTGAATAAAATCTGGTACACTTTATCCAATTGCATGTAAACATAACAATTTGAATTCCCCAGACTAAAGACACTGTTGCTATACGTCGTGATTCCGTGCAAGCTTTCGCATAGCGGCCACCATCATTGAAATGGACTGGTTCCTTTGTGCCCTTCCTATCCATTGAAAACAGTGTATTGGTGCAAGGTGTCCTTATAAGTAACTAAGCACTAGCTTGCCTCGAATCGTGAGGTAAAAGCAACAGTGTGGAGACTTAGTGTACCAGATTTTATTGAAATTCAGATCACAAAAGGCTTATTCCAGTGGTCTGACTTCCTCTTCAGTGCAACACTCAATTGCTGAATGTGTAATGTATCAGCGAATTAAATGCCATAGGGTGTTTACATTCAGACAGAAAAGCTCAAGTTACACAACCACCAACTGCAGTAATTATGTCCTAGGTTGGGCTGCTGTTGCCATAACGTTGTTGTTGGTCGTCCCTCTGAAGTGTTGGGATTTTTTGTTTCAAGTACAAAATGAACATTTTGCACGTTGTGGTTTTTTTAATAGTGGCATCGATGAAGAAATTGTTTTGCTCACAGTGCAGTACTTGTTCGAGTTTGGATGTACATATTCATGCGAGAAACACAAAGAACAGAGTTGGCTTCAGAGAAAAATTTGGAGGATCCTTGATTATCCCGATTCAAACAGTTATGCTGTTGAATCTTATTCCCCAGATGTGATTGCTCATCACTTTCACACCAGCATGTAGATCAAAACTAGGCTCTGGAACCTGTCCTGATGATGCATAAAAGTCTATCTTAAGAATTTTGTTACAAGATCCCTTCCTTCCAATCCTGTTGTCAGCTTCAGGAAGAAGGGGGGGGCACAGTACCAGCAAGGGGGGCACAGTACCAGCAAGGGGGGCACAGTACCAGCAAGGGGGGCACATCCCAACAATAGATGATTTTGATCCTTATCGTTTTTGCTATTGCATTTGAAGCAAGGTATGAGACAGAGAGAACCCCCCCTGCTTTGTGCTGGTCATTGTTTCACTGGAATCTGAGGAATTCTTTTCATGGCATGGGGGGTGTGTGTGTGTGTTGGGTAACATTAGTCCAGAGTGTGTGTAGCGATTGGACACTTGGGGGGGTACCCCTCGGTCTTATTTCTTGCTGAATATACATGTATGTTATAAGGAGGGGCAGTTACTGACTTGGACAGGCCTACTTCCTTCAGGACCTCCAGTCCACCAAACCTGTCTCAAATTTTGAGATGCCTCATTCTCTTGACCAGGCACCTACCAGCCCTCGACAGCCGAGACAAACTGCGAGGTCTGCCCCGAGGGCTTCTTCTGCATGGTCAACACCAGTGTGCCGGAGCCCTGCAGCGCCTATTCCTACTGTCCCGTGGGGTCCGTTGAGCCCACCCCCTGCCCCAATGGCACCTACACGGCAGACGACGTCCGGAAATTGGTGAATTGGACGGAGTGCTCGCTCTGCCCAACAGGTTGGTCATTGTTAAAAACTATCGAGACCAGCAAGAACTTAAAGGGTTTCCATGGTTTTGAAAATCTTCAAAATTCCTGGAAAAAAGTTGTCCCAGAAAATCGTGCAAAGGTCATGGAAAATTTGGAAAAAATAGGGTGTCCAGGAATCCTGGACACCCTAGAGAAAAAAGTCATGAAATAGTTATGGAAGTAAAGATAATGCATGGGATTATATTTGACGGGCTGCATTTGTATGGTAATGGGTAAATGAAAAATTTAGAGATTATTCTTGGCAGTCTATAGTTGTGGAAATGGCAGTCTTCCAGCTCATAATACCTAACTTTTCTCCGCAAAATTGCCTGGAAATTGTCATAATTTGATCCCAGAAGTCTGGGAAATGTCATGGACTTTGGTTTCAGATTTTTGTGAGATCCCTGCGGGGGTCAGTCATGCACAGAGCAACCAATCACAGGGATTTCACAAATTTACTAAATTTGGAACACTGGAGTGTTGACTCAGGGATACAAAGTCCAGTAGCGGCTGTGTATTTCCTCACATTCGGAATCACAAGTCCCCTGCCCCTCCCCTAAATCCAACAAAAAGCATCCACAATTTGCTGCTTGCTGTGGTCATTTCTTCTTTTCATTTAGAAGTCACTGGATTGGACTAAATGTATCCCTCACTTTTCTCAACTCTTCATCTATCCATCTTGATCTGATGTTGAGTTTTTATTGTCGTTGTGTAGGGAGCTACTGCCTCGGTGGGAGGATCGCTGCGCCTTGCACCGCTGGATTCATCTGCTACTCGGGCTCGGACACCCCGACCCCCGACGGATCTCACCCGGTCATGGGCGAGCCCTGCCCCATTGGCTACTACTGCTTAGAAGGTAAGGCTGTACTTATGATAAACTTGAGGGCCGATGAAGATGCCATGCTGTGCTTCTCTTTTTGAATTGTCGCTTTGTGAAAAAGCTCCAGTCAAGCCATCACATGGATTAGTAGTAGTTTTTTTTTAACAGTGTTGGGCCATTTCATCAGTGACTAGCTGTCGACCAGTTTGATTTCTCTTGGTACCCTGTGCCAGAATGTATTCTGGGTACCAGGCCAAATCTACCAGTGATATGGTAACCGATCAGACTTTGGAAGACCATATTGATTCACTTCCAGCCCTGCACACCTGTTTCAATATGCATCTTTTCGTTCTTCTTTACCAGGTGCACTGAATGTGTCTGTGTGTTCCCCGGGCCAAGTCATCACAGAGCCGGGGGCCAAGAGCTCAGCGGAGTGTACCCAGTGCCCGGCCGGCTACATCTGCACCATCGACAGTATCAAGGCGGAGCCCTGCACCCCAGGTAGGCCATAAATTCATGCAAATTTTATTCATGTATGCGCATATTACAGCAGGGACACAAATGCCATTCAGGCCCAATTGTACCAAACTTTAATGAGAAGAAATCCTTATATTTTGAATATACAAGTGTCCTCATCTTGTTCTTAGGTTACTACTGCGAGTTCAACGAAGATCCTAAACCATGTCCAAACAGAACCTATTCTGACGAATCCCAGGCCACCAATTCCAGCACCTGCCAGCCCTGCCCGGCAGGATACTGGTGTAATTACCCAGGTATGTCGATGGTACTTCTTTATGTTATGTCCTTGGGATACTGTTTACAAAGCACTAGTCTTTAAATCACCCTTTTTCGAGACATCGGCGATTCCCAGCAACAATGATTGATTTTTGTTTGTTATGTCATCTTGATACTTTTGTTTTGATAGTTGTAAGTTTGATTGCATGTTTTTAATGTGTGTGTACCAATGTCATTATACACGATGATTTTTGGTGATTTTCCCGTTTTGATATTTTTAAATACATGTATATAAATAGATTGTTTTGTAATGCCTAATTCAGCCATATGGCTGCAACGAGGCAAAATGTAACAAACCATATATATTATATTAATAAAGTCATTTTCTATGGCTCATCAGCCAGTAAGATGTTTAACTCTCCTATGCAAAGATGCATTCTCAACACAGTTGTGAGTTGTCCTTTCAGTCGAAATCAGTCAAGTGACATGTGATATGTCTGTGTACTGTACAGGGGAAGTGGAAAGAATTTTTTTTACTGTTTTGGACGGTTACCGGTTACAGTAAAAGGAGAGTTAATGTAGAGTTCAGGTTCTGGTTGATCACAGTTATAGAAAAGGAAAGGTCGCCAGGAATTAAGGATGTCTAAAAATTGTAATTGAACACTGTCATTCAAATTGTATTTAAACGTTTTACTACCACTGTGTCGCCACCTGCTCATTAGTATATTGTGTAGTTTGCACGAGTATAAAGAGCACCATTAAAACTAGTTGTCTGATAGCTTAGTTTTTTTGTTTAAGAACGTTACATACTTGCCTCTGAATATCAACTGAAAAGTTATGACGCTTTTTCTAATCTGTGTCCTTTGGAAAAGGGTTGCTATAGATCAGATTTTAAAAACCTTATTTTTACCCTTTTTTCAGTTTTGTGTGAAGGTTTTCTTCAAGAATTGTAAGTTCAGTAGCTCTCGTTCCCGGGTTATGTGAAAACCTCTGTTGATAATTGGAGGATCAGGCAGTGTTGGGGTTAGCAGCATTTGCAATGATTTCTCCTTGTTCCTGTTACAGCCATGACAGACTACGACACCAACCCATGTCCATTGGGTCATTACTGCCCTACCGCCACCCCAGAGCCTATCCCCTGCCCCCCAGGGACATACAGGGACACACAGGCTGCCCGAAGTAAGTCGGTTTCTCTGCCTGATGTCTAAATCAGATGTGATCAGTAAAAGCGTCACTTAGCTTGCAGGTTCGGTTCAAAAAAAGTAGAAGTGGTCTATTGCAAACTAGTTAACCGACTGGAGTAAATCCAAAATGTACAAATCTTCAGGTTTTAGTGCCTGGTGTTTTTGCCTAATCGCAGAATCTCCTTCAAAGTGCATTAGTGTTTGTGTCATGTTAAAACTTGAGATTTTCATCTTCCTATCGCTGCTTAAATTCTGCACGTATTCCATATCTCAAAGCTGGCTGTGGCAAGACCTTGGAAAAAAAAGTTCACACTGGAAAATTTCAAATTTGCTGAAAAATATCAACAGCTTTTGAACAGTATGGATCCTTGTTTGATCACACACCTTCAGATCCTCTGCTGAGGATATTACAAACCAACAGAAACAAAGAGGTTTAAGTATTCTGCTATATTTGTCCGGAAACACAATTTTAGATTTCCTAAAATGATTCCATCTTCCTTTCCATGAATGTAAATTATAACAAAACTTGACACTTTTCAATTTTCCACTTACACTGTTCAATCTTTCCGCAGGCCAAGAGGAATGTTGGGTGTGTCCAGCTGGCTACTACTGCCCCAACGACACGGCCAACAGCTACGGCATCGAGTGCTTAGATGGTCAATTCTGCCCTGAGGGTTCCTGGGAACAGCGAGACTGCCAACCAGGTATGTATGCGATATTCTCCCTTTCCAGCAGCATTGCGAAACGTACATCAGGGAGCCTGTAGGGAGCTAATCAAACAATATTTCGTCCTATTTTAATACCCAGTGCATTTGTCATGATAGCTTTTGTTGGACCTTCTAACAATAATTCCGCCAGCAATGCCACAAGCCCTCTCAAGTTAGCACTCTTATAAAATAGACTGAGTTTAACAGAGGTTATGCATGACAGCCATTTTGGTGGTAAGAGCTTTTGTTCCACAGGGATACACATGAGTAGACCTTTAGTGCTATCCCTCAGTATACAAAAGCAGTTTAACCGCAAAGATGGCTGCCATGCACAACCTCTATAGGCATGTAAGAACCCTTCATCAAGGCTTGTATGGACTTGGTTCGGCATACGGCTTTTAAGATCGCACTGATTCATTTTTGTCATTAGCATTGTCAGGCCAAGGCCACAAACAGGCAAAGACTTCATATATGTGCTATTTGTCCATGGGTCTTGCTCCCTTTTCCACCGTAGGCTACTACTGCAATCGTTCCATGACCCAGGAGCCATGTCCGGCTGGATTCTACTGCCCGGTCAACTCCAGCTATCCCATGCCCTGCCCGGCGGGCCACTACTGCGGAGAGGACTGTGACACGGAGCCTTGCGCTGGTGAGTCGGGCATCATAGAGAACTCGTAGCCTTGGAAGATTGGGACAAATTGTCTGCAGCTTAAATGTGACACTGCCGAAGTACAGACAGAGGTTAAACTCAGTGGGGTATATAATTCTGTGAATGTACAACTTTGGAAAGACTTTGCATCATTAAGGTAGTGTCACAGGACCCATCATGACGTCGATACTCACAGACCGTTTTTGGCATGGAGTCTTTGTGATACTGATGTAAGACGTAAGGTCTAAAAGTCAGAGCACTGTCCAAGAAAAGCATGTATAAAGTCTGTAGAATAGAGCAAGATCAGAAACGTCAGAGCAACACTGATGCATTCTCAGGAACTTTTAAGAATACTCAACAAATCAAAATCGTGATTTTTTATTTTATGAATATATTCCTGTTTAGCTTGCATCCGAATCTGTTGTCTAGAGCTACGTCTAGGTCTTCACTCCATTGAAAGTACGTGGAGACGCCCAGACAATAGACCTAGCCATAGCTCTGGAAGCCTGTTTCGGACACGGCCTTAGTCTCTCTATGTTTGACTTTTCTCTGTTATGTTATATGCTTTACTCATATTAAAAGCACTACCGAATGTCTGTTTATTATCACTTGTTTGTGTATTCAGTGCCGCAGTAGTAACCTGAAGAGCTCAAATGATGAGGATTATGCGGATTATTATTTTAGTTATTCCTGGCCCACTTACAGGAGCCATAGTGCCGGTCAAGTGCCCGTTGGGTTACCGGGAGAAAGAGGGTTCCCGCCGTTCTACCTTTGCCAACACCTGCGAGATCTGCCCGGCCGGTTACTATGGTAACGAGCCCGACCGAGCCAACTGCACCATTTGCCGGGCGGGCGTGGTCTGTTTTGAAGGTGCAACGACTGACGAACCGCAGGGTAACGACACTAGCCATGGGTTCAACGTGACCAATTCCTACCCGTGCCCATATGGTAAGCACTTTGTAGTCTGGTTCCCAGACCTAAGGAAATTCTGACTATTTTTAATAAAGAGATCTGTTAGGTAGATCAGTTAGCCACCTACAGTAGGTCACATGACCCAAAGAGGAGGAATTCCAACATGGAATTCTGAAGTAATAGCATCTCCTTTAATTGATTTGTCTATCCATTTTGAGTGGGACCAAGAGAGAGCGACAAAAACAGTGATTTGGCCGGGACACACTGTATGCGCATAAAAATTCATGTGCTGAGCACGTGCAACCAATATCTGTTTAAATGTATGGTCTTTGCTTGTGTTTCGGCCACGTGCTCAAGCCGGACTGGAAAACCTTCCCACCAGCCTACCTCTTCTTTACAAGTGAGGGTGCACTTCAACTCGAGGGCCGATACAGACCTGTGACATGAACTGTTACCGTCATTGAACTGGCTCTCACTTGGTTTTCCCACAGGCTACTACTGTCCAGAAGGCTCAGCCATCGAGATCCCCTGTCCCAGCGCCACCTTCAACGATGCCCAGTACGGCGAGTCCCTTGCTGACTGCCTGAATTGCCCCGTTGATCACTTCAACCATCTGGAGGGACAGGCCGGCTGCTTCCACTGTGGAGCCGAGGCCTACCAGCCCGAGACGGGACAGGATCAGTGCATATGCACGGGTGCAGGGAAACAGTTCCAGGTAATTTAGTTTTGTCCAAACTGGGCCATGTATTTGTTTATTTAATTTTATATAATTTAGGTAGTCCTTTCAGTTACTAGTGGAGTATTTTCCTCGGAAACCCAGAGAAGACAGTGAAGAATTGTTTTAAGTTGTAGAGGTGCGAGGCTGCTGTACCACAACCGCTCAGAGATTTATTACTGTTTTTAAACCTTACCTGACGTATATTCATAAACAATGTTAACTTGATGCTTGTCCTTGCGAAAAAATTCACAAGCTTACTCGGTTGGGACTCAAACCCACAACCTCTTGCCTACTAGTGAGTAAGCCTGTGAATTTTTCGCAAGCTCTAGGACAAGCACTGGGTATATAGTGTTTATGAATATACATCGGGTAAGGGCAAAACCCGTAATTAAAATTAACGTCTTCCCTGACGTAAAGTACATCTTGAGACTTGAACTTGTAGTCAAACATTTTCATACACTTAGACTGCAAGGAATTAAATTACAGTCATTGAGACACCACCTGTTCTTAGCTCCCATTTTCTTTCAGTAGCTGCTTAATCAAAGGATTGCACTTTAGGTGTCGCCAGTTGGGTTTTTGGGATGAGGGGGTAAAGCTTTTTTTTCTAGGGGAGCAAAGCACTCATCAGCAACAAACTGTAAAATTATTAATCTAATTAATGAGGTCAGTTTGAAGGTTTATGAGCAGATTGGTGATTTTCATTTATTTCTGTCTGTTTTTTACAAATTTCTTTTACTTGTTTTCCTTTGGAGGGGGCCAGCGGTCTTGTGCCCCTTACACCCGATGTCATTGCATAAATCATATTAGCTACTGTGTGATAAAAATCACATAAGATCAAATTGTACGGTCAGGTGCCCTATCCTCTGTCAACAGCCAAGCGATCGGAAGTGCCTGTGTAGGCAAGGCTACCAGACGCTGGTCGGACGGGAACAAGACTGCGTGAAGGAGGTGTACGAGATCTGCGGGGAGGGTACCTCCCGCAACCAGAACGGAACGTGCCTGGACAGCGCCGGATGGGAGGAGTACTGCAGAACAGGGGTAAGAAAAACACGAGCAGAAGTTTGAATGACATCAAGCAAAAAAGATGACTTTATGCTGCACGTAGTTGGCTTGATTTGAAATCTAGTGCCTTGTAGAGACCCAGGAAAATGCAGGCTTTGCTTGGAAGCCATCTTGCAGGGCAGTTCTTTGTTTTTTCACAGGGCAACCTCTGTTGTTTATTTTTATTCTGTGGAAGTCCTGACCTGCAAGATGGAAGTCATGCAAACCCTCTGTAGATGGAAAAGTCTCCACAAGGCAGCTCTAAGGAAATAATTGTCTCCAAGGATTCGTCAAACAGATATTTGGAAATTACTCAAAAAGGAGGAAAATTTAATGTGTAATTATCAGAAGCAATTTGAAGTATTGTATATAAGGGACATTCGGTCGCAATTTTAACTGAGGGAAGTAACTCTGGCTCAGATAAGAGCATTGTGAATGTAGCGTTTCACTGCCGAATGTTTCAGTACACGAGAACAAAGCATTGCCAAGGAAAACAAATTTGGGGTTGTGTTTGTCTTTGTGTTCACCTAAACCTTGCTTTCGAAATTATGACCCACTTTTTATGAAAATGAGTTTTCAAAGCCCCTTTCAAATAGAAGGCATTTTGAAGAATCTTTCACAGTGTTTTATAGGAGCCCTCCACATTTTTCACCCCCACAATTATTCAGTTTTGTCAAGATGCCAAATTGAGGGATGTGTGAACACAGAGCTGATTTTTTCAAGGTCAGCTGAAACAAAACAAAATCACTGAAAATGAATGGCCTCATCGCCCATTTTCACAGAGCAGGTCACCAACTAAAAGTGTCACCTGGCTGGCAACTGATGAGATTTGACTTCCAGTGGGTCTGTCGCTTACAATACATGTAATTTACCACACTGTCTGGGATATTGCCGTGGAGTTGGGTCGAACACTGTGCCAGGTTTGAGCCTGTTGCAGAAAAAGTGTTTTGCAAGCATGAATTGTGGCCATGATAAAGCTTCATGTTGTATTGGTCACATGTACAAGAAATACGTAAAGTTTAACATTACTGTGAATTTCTTCTTTGGAAATAGGTCTTGCTCTACCTGAGAATTTTTCAGCAGTGGATAGGTGCTCTGACACAACAAAGCTTTCCCCAAAACTGACCAAGACCCCTCAAGAAGGTGGCACCTCAAAGCATTTACTAGTGTGAGTTTCCTAAAAGTCGTCTTTTCCTTTCTCTCGTCGCTTTGCCACCCAGGGAGGTTGCCCATCTGCTGAAGACTACATCGGCTTTGACGTGACGCTGTCCCTGTGCGTCTGCAGAGTGGACGACCTACAGGAGGTGTGTGACCTGGAGTGCCGCCTGGCCCAGCGCAACCGAATCACCCTTGTGTGTGAGGACCCGCCCTACCTGTGCATTGAGTACCCAACTGGAGAACAGGTAGGTCTGTCTGCCTAAAAACCAGAAGTTACTTTTGATAGCAGAAACATACTTAGTCACAAGTTAAACCTCAACTTTGTTTCCCAAATGGTTCTCATAAAGTGTGCATACCGTTTTCAGACAGAAGATTAACAGAGTTGACCAATCCATGAAGCCCCACCTACACAGGTTTTGAGTAATCATGGTCATGATTGTGCAACCAAATGTCCGACACAAGTCTGATAAGCGCGCAAAAGTTTCAAACTTGAAGCATCTGCATGTCCTGTTTTCTTGGGCCCCTCGCTTTCCAAGTGCTGGCTGTGAAGCCCTAGACCGTCGTTCATCTGCCGTAGAGTCTCATCTGCATACGCACTTCGTCATTCCACTTCCTTACACAGACCAAGATCCCGTCCAGCAGTCTGACCAAGGTGATCAACTCGCGCAACGCCATCTCAGCCGATCAGTGCGAGGCGTTGGACGGTAGCAAGCTGGTCATCCACGTGACGGAAGCCAGCAGTAAGAGCAAATCTCATAAAATTTTTCATATTTATCATTCCTGATTGAAATTTCGAACCCCTACTAATATTTACACTGCTGTGGAAGCTTCCATTCACTGCCACGTTTCCTAGTTTGGAAATGAACCTCTCTTCAATGTCTACGTTTTATTTCCAAATTTTGTGCACGTTGGCTTTTTTCTTTAATAATTGGAGTCTTCAGTGTACATATTGTTGAGGGATCTGCATCAAGTCCAGTCACCATTCCTGCCATTGGTCCAGTCACAAGTGACTAAATGTTCAAAGACAACACACCGCTTCTTGAGGGCCACAGTTTATTTAAATAGCGCATAACTTGACTTGAGATATCATTCCTTGTGATTGCTTCATAATAACTTGGGCTAAGTGCTAGCTTTGGACTTGCCTTTGCAACACTGCGGGTGAGTTTCTAAGGTCCAGCGACAAATTGTTAGGGCCGTGCCGACTAGCCGAATATTTGATCGATTATAGAATATTCGAATATTATTTTCCAAATTTGAATATTCGAATGTAAAATTCATGAAAAGGAAGGGGGAATTTTCTTTTGTTTTAAATGAGAAAAATTGCACCATGGAGGCTTGTTCCAAGCAGATTCAAATGAAAAGTGACAGAAATCTTAAAACGATTTAAATAGTAAATTTTTCATTCAAAAATTGAAAGGAACAGAAAGTTTCAATTGGGCAAAAAGTATTCTTCATCTCTTAAAACTTGCTAAATTGTGGCTGGGCACACTCATACACGTGCGAAGCTATTACAGTGATTATAATGCGTGCGTTATTGCAGCTAATTTTGTATATGGTTTGGTCATTAACAATCTGGTCAAATATTCAAATATGGCATTATTCGCATTAACTCATGCCCTAAATTGAATTTATTGGCGCACTATTTTCTCGCACGTGCAGGTGCTGGGTTCCTGGGTGTGTATGACCCCGATTCTGAGCAGCTGGAGGGCCTGGTGGTGCAGAACGCCAAGGGCCTGAACAATGCCACCTTGGTCAACGGCTCCTCCACCTACACGGCCTCCAGTCGCCGCCGACTGCTGTCCATCTTTGACAACTCAACGGCGATGCGCGGTGGCGGCCGGCGTCTGCTCTCATCCTCAGGAGTTCCCGGGTCCTCCTTCACCGGCATCTCGGACCCAGCCGTCTGCCTGAAATACGGCGAGACCATGATGTTCTATGTCGACAACCAGAACTATCCCGTCTACAGCAGGTAAATTTGGGAGATTTTTGCAAAAGCTTTGTTTCTTTGTTGAGTTTTACAACTCTCTGATCTAAGAATGTGAAATTTTTAGTTTGACGTCAGATGTTTTTCAACCAGTTCGGGTATTTCTTCGTCCACAATAAGATATAGGATAGCAACATGTCCAAAAGAAATATGAAGGGTAAAGTCCCTACAAAAGCAAAGCAGATCGTGCTGATGTTTCCCTTTAGTTTTTGTGTTAAGCGCATTGGAACTGTGAGAGTGTGTTCTTATGTGACCTACATGTATGTGTGTGCATCTGATCAAAGCTGATAACAACCAAACGACATGATCTTGTGTGTGACCGCTTTCTTTTGTTTAATCTCACGCACTGCCACAAAGTGCAAGTGATTTTAGTAAAAATTCTGTTTGTTTATGCTAGTATTTAAAGCCAGTCCTTTTACTGGACTAAAATTCGACCTATGTAGGGAACTGCAATCAATCAATTAATAAGTGGTTCGGAGCTTTCAGATTGACAGATCCTGCTCAAATTTTCCTCATATTCCCATGAAATATTTTCTCATTAGGCAGTCGACAATGACATGGTGTTTTACGTGTCATCTTTCTTAAGACCAAAGACTTTTCCTTTTCCTCCGCATCAGAGAGAACCTGTATAATACAAATGAGCAGTTTGACTACGGAGGTTTCCGGGAACTGGAAGAACTGCAGACTCAGATCGGCACCTCCACCACGCTGTTCACCTACCGCTTCGTCGACCCTGGCGTCTACGTCTTCTATCTCAGCAGCAACCCGGAGCGCAAGATGGTAAGCAAGAACTAGACCCGTCTCTAATGTACGACGCAGCAGGACGTGTTGCAGAGAAAAAGTCATTGTAGTGTGATTGACTGTGATGTGCACTGTTACGACATGCTCTAAAACATGGAAAACAGATTCACTGCAGAAATTGACAGTCTGAAATTTAATAATATGACACTGAGGACTTGGAGTCAGTGGTTCTTAAGTGCACTGCATTTTGCACAAAATTTACAAAACCCTGTAAATTCGGTTTCATAACCACAACTGAGCACCTTGTGCTCGCATCCATTACATTTTGTTTTCACAAAGTCAAATTTCCTTCAATTTTCCAAGCTGAAAGGTTTCCAGTTGCAATTTGTTTCGTAACCCTTCCAGTAAGTGTTGGACTTGAATATGTGTAAAAACCTTAAGAGCATTCATCTCTGAATGGTATGCTTGCATGTCAGTTGGTAGAATCAGCAATTAGTCCGTAATGCATCTGTATTTGCGGTGCGCACGCGTACCCTGGTGTCATGAGATGGTTCTATGAAGTGTCTGCACACAGAGCTTTCAAGTCGGCTTGCGAAAACGGTGGTGAAGTGATTGAGCCGACAAGCTCATGGAAGTTCAGACACACCAGCTCAGTTTTAATGTCTTCTAGAATGCTGACATTGGAAGTAGACATTTAACTTTTCATGTATGCCACTCTTCTTGATATTTTCTCCCCCACCCAGTACGTGCGAGTCATGGCCAGGAATGCCCAGTGCTCTGAGGACGGTCCCTACTTCCCTGCCACGCCCCGCTACATCGTCCAGAACGGCATCGCGGTGGGCCAGTCCATCCTGCTGGCCCCCGACTGGCTGACCATCGGCCTGGTGCTGGGGCTTATCCTGGTTCTCACCATCCTGCTGGTCCTGCTCCTGGTGAGTTTCCAGTGGCTGTGTGCCCAGATGGATGAGGGCGCTCTTTGTCGTCACTATTAAAGTGACTGTGCCAAGGAATTCTGTAACTGGTCCATGTGCTTTTTCCACTCCCTTTTCAATGTACTCGTAGATATTTTTTCAGTTTCCACTTTGACAAATGACAGTATTCTTTGCTGTCACACTGTGACCTTGTGAAGATTTTTCTGCTCCATTTATGATTTTCTTTGTACTAAAATGCACTGTGTGATGCTCTAATATTGGTAAAATTTATAATTTCTTGTTGAATGCATTCTTCCATGTTTGTAGGTTTAAGTTCTTTCTTTATGAGGTCCTTGGTTAAGAAATTTAGAGCGTAGGTGCTAAAATATTTCCTTAATTTTGTTTTGAAGCTCTAATTTGTGGATCGTTTTGGAATAGTACGCAGAAGGTTCTTGATGATATTATTCTGATGTCTTTAAATCTAGGATTACAGGGGAGAAATTGACTTTGGGCATGGTGTTTTGGATTTATGCTCGCAAACCGTGTAACACTCCACAGAGACTTTGCCGTTCTGATTTCATCTCCCAATTCTGTTGTAGTGGCCATCTGACTTGTCAATGCCATTGTTTGTGACATGATGTCATATGTTTGCAACCAGATCCTCTTCCGCAAGTACGGCTGGGGCAAGGTGTCCTACATCCGGCCCAAGTACCGCGCCCTGATCCAGAGCCACAACTTTGACGACTACGCCTCCAAGGGCTCGGTCGTGCACTCCGTCAAGAAGTACCACCGGGCACTGCAGGGGCGTAGCGAGCATGGCCAAGGGGATGGGGCAGCTGGGGTTGTGATTGACGGTGAGTCTGACCACCAGAGTTCATCAGAACCCTGTAGACCAGACTACTCATCTGTTGTTCAGAACTGACTCCAAATTGTGGTAGCAGTCAACTGTAACCAACTTCAAGAATTACTTAGTAATTTGGGTTTCTGCTGATTTAAGTGAGAGATACATGTACGGAGGAAGCTTAACAAACTGGTGATGGAAATGGGGGGAGGCATGACACACACACCCCCACCCACCCCCACTTGATCTTGGCCTATAAGGGGGTGGGGCTTAAGGGATCAGTCTATTGATGGCAGATGCCTAATGGTCTTCCACGTGGCCCCCTCTTTGAAAATCTTCTACCACCGTTGGCTTAAAACAGAAATAAGCATTAGTGAAAAGGGTCCACTTGAATAAACAGGGCCCAAATAGAGGAAATTTTGAGGTTTTGAGTAATGAATGTGCAAATATAGACTTTGTAAGTACAATTTTTGATCAGGTATCTAGCTCTCGTTGATGTTGCTAGTGAATTGAACCTATATGAGAGTTTTGAAACTATCACCATGATAACTGCAGCATGAAAGGGGGTAGAGAGGGGACCCAGCACAAATGTTGGAGGTGAGGTGATTAAGTTTTCATCATCTGTTCCCTACGATTGAAAATTAACGTGGACATTTCCTTCCCTTTTTCAGAAACCATTGAAGTCAAAGGTGATGAGTATTGGGACTACGACAAGCAGATTGACTTTGAGGCCTTCAGCACAGCCGACTTCTACGGGCATCTTGCCCAGCAATCTCGCCACGTCACCTCGGAGCTCGGACGACAGAAAGAAGAGGTGGGTTTGGCAAATCAATTTGAATAAGACACTATTAGGCACCTTTGTCTTTACGAGATATTGCTTTAGTCTCTGTGATGAAAAGTATAGTGAGTGTGTTTTAAATTTCCCAAGCAAATGGCTGGGCAGTTGGGGGGTGTCCGCCTATGCTTTCAAATCTCGGCTGACCTGTAAGCAATCATTTTGAATCATGATATTCCTCTGATTGTCGATTCTGAGAACATCTGTGAAGTTTCAACTTGATCACAAAAAGTTTTGATTGTCATTTATTGGTCAGGTTTATGGTAATGGTCAATACTGGACAAGTTAAAAAGTTTTCCATCTCGGAAAACAGACACTCTGTGAGAATTGTTTTTCAGATTCTAAATTTTAAGTCAAAATGGCAGCATGACAGAATGTGCATTGCAACATATCAGAGAAGTATTCAGCCTTTTGCAGTTGTGACATCTGCAAATTATAAATGTAGTATTCTTAAATTATCCTTGCTTTGCGACAGGCTAAGGCTCTGTACCAGAAGCTGTCCAACCAGGCTGAGAACCTCAAAGGATTATGGGTAGCCAAGATGAACCTGAAGGGACGCAGCGCCCTGGCAACCGAGGAGGACCTGGAAGCATACGAGCGCAAGAATGAAGAGGTAGGGTTCCAGACATGCAGCTAACAGGCTTTTTGGAGGCAAAAACAAGCCATGTCAAAATCAATTGGCTATGGCCAGACATAGCACTGGCATCTGTTGGAAGTGCCCAAAGCCGCTAGCCATGAGACTCCTATAGGTACATGTATCATTTCTAGCCGCAGCTGTAATTTTTGGATACAACCTATCATTCACAACATCCTAGGCACAGGGATGTATTTCATACTTTCGATGCACTGAATCTTTTATAGCATTGTTTTTTCTTGGTGACTTCCTCCATGACAGGTGTAGCTTCGTCCAATGAAATTTCGTATTTCTCCCTAACTAAATTTGTTCGATTTTTTTAACTGATTGCAAGATTGAGTCACCTTTCAGTTGATTTTGTTTTGTTGGTTTAATTACCAAAAACTGATGACAAAATTTGGTCAAGGGGATAACAGTGGCATCCGCTCTTTTCTTTTGGTTAGTTGGAGATGGAGCTCGAACGGCGCAAGGAATTGGGCTTCCGCTTCGAAGCCATCTTGAAGAGGCAACTGGAGATCAAGGAGGAGGACGAGAGGAACAGAGAGGAGCACCAGGTCAGTATCCATGGTAACCTCATGTAAATCCTGAGGCAGGAGAGCCCAAATTGAGGAAACACAGAGGACACCTGTTACTGAGTTTGGATAGCTTGTGGCTTCACTGACGATCAATTGCTTTGGTGTCCATTTTCTTTGTGTGACGATCCTTCCGTCTTCTGTAGTGCAGTGTAACTTGACGTTTTTTATAATACATTGTGACTTGACCTCTTGTAGGGTTTTATGAATGGAAGATAATAGTTTGACTCAACTGCCAATTTCTGCCTTCCAAACCAATGATGAACGTAGAACTGAGAAGACATTGAGGGGTGGAGCTGCGCTTGGTGGCTTTTTACACACTTTTTGAAGTTTAGGAGGGTAGAATTGGTTATCTCTGATTTTTCTTTTCAAGAAACAAGATTTGAGCTTGGTGGGGGGGGTTGGCTGCCATTGGCTGCCCTTGCGAGGCATTGCTTTTTGTCCCACCTCAATATGCCCCTTTAATGTTTTCCTGTCCAGGTGTCTTACCTGTCAGCCTTGCGCGAGGCAGTCCGCACCCTGAAGGACTACACAGACAGCAAGACCGGCAGAAAGAAGAGCTTGGAAGAAGAATTTGACAACACCACACAGAAACAGTGAGTCGCGCCAAACTACCGAAAACTTTTCTGTTTGTTTTTTGGAAAGAAAATGTTCCTGACTTGGAAGCATCAGATTTGCATACTAGAGGATAAAAGGGAACATCAGAGCCTTTCTGCAGAGGAGCAGCGCACGGTCCTTTGTCATTAATAAAGAGGTCCTTTGGGCTCTGCAGATGACCTTGTTCTAACTGGAACCTTCTATTATCAGGAATGAAGGCAATGAAAAACAAAGGATTGGGACCAAACAATTTCTTTGTAGGGCTGTGCCGAATATCAGCTTAACCAAACATTCGATTGATTGTCGAATATTCAAATATTTTTTTTCGAATTTGAATATTCGAATGCAAAATTCATGTAAAGGAAGGGAATATTTTCTTTTATTGTAAATGAGAAAATTTGCGCTATAGAGGCCTGTTTCAAGCAGATTCTAATGAAAAGCGTCAGAAATCGTACAACAATTTAAGAAGTAAATTATTCATCAAACAATTTAAAAGGAATAGAAATCTTCAACAGGGCAAGAAGTCTTGTTCATCTCTTAAATCTCGCTAAATCGTGGCTGGAGATACTCGTAGATGTTAGAAGCTATTGAATTGATCATAATGTACAATTGTGTGTGTTATTGCAACTGAGTTTGTGTATGATTTATTCTTCAACAATCTGCCGGTTGGTGCAACCGAATATTCCGCTATTCGATCAGATTGAAGGTTGAATATTTGAACAATAGATTATTTGATTTGACTCAGCCCTATGTCTTTGTTATCATCAGTGCTATTTTTAATGAGCTTCCACTTTATTCAGGGGAAGGTACACAGATGTTATAACTCAGAATGATACAGAGCTTCATTTTATTTGCTATGGAGATGCAGAGTCTTCATGGATCCTTGGAGGAGTGTAGTGGAAAATGTGGGCAGTGGTTTGCTTTGTGGTTCTGTGGGCCATGCAGTCTGGATGGTGACACAGGGCAGTGGGTTAATAGGTGCAAGCAGGACAGTTGCTAGTCCAAGAATATTGGGGGATACAGGTGTAGGTGTCGGAGGTATTTTTATTGACTTGAATATCCCTGCTTTAATAGAAAGGTCGCCTTTTCAGAAATTGAGCTTTAAATTTATTGCATTGTTGTGTATGAACAATTTTCCTCGTCGACACCTTTGTAAAAATTAGTTTTTTTGCTCGCCTGATACTCCTCCTGTGGCATTTGCCAGGCTGGCAGGCACTGTCTCTGGGAAGCAGTTTTGTAAATCAAATGTTGTCCCTTTCTCCTTGAAATGTCTTGTTCTTGTTTTGTTTTTGTAGTGTGATCCGTCGCGTCGGAGCTCTCCTGGGCCGCATGTCCAGCGAAGTGTCCGCAGAGGCCCAGCGCATCGGTGCCTGGGGCGTCCTCGGGCAAGGCATCGGCGCTCCGCTTATCTCGCCGGACACCAACGCACCTGTGGCAAAGGAGGAGCTGTTTGGTGAGCTAGTCATTGTATTTTACTTTCTGGGGATCGTCATATGTGGCCCACCATCCCCAAACCAGGCTGAAGCCTGTATTTATGATGGTGGACAATTCCTTTCCTTCAACTTTTTTACACTTTAATGTGATCCTTGTTAAATTGAAATTCTGTCTGCTGGAAGCTTCTTACGGGTAGTGATAGCTGGAAAACTCCCTTGAAAATCTGAAGAGTGGAAGTTCCACTATTTTAGGGTTATGAAGTTACCTACTTCAGCCTGGTTTGGGGATGGTGGGTCACATATGGTGTCGGGGTCACGAGTATTTGGGTTACTGAGCTACATTTGTTTGTTGAGATAAATGATTCTGGATTGAGAAAAAACTTGAACCTACTCAACAGAGTCAGTGAAATGTACCAGATATCTTTCCAAGTGAATATGACATATAAAGCTTTCCCCTTGTCTAATTTTGCTTGAAAAGTGCACTCAGAGATCTTTATTCTGTGACTTTTTTTCTCTTCCGCAACTCCACAACCATCCCAAACCCAAAGGGCCTGATGGAAGTATTCAGCGCTCGGACCTTGTCCACCAAAATACCACGACAGGCCTGATCGTGCCAAACAGTGACGCTCGCATGCTGTTGGCCAACGGCACCGTTAAGAGCATCCCCCCAGATTACTTCGTCCACCCGCAGACCGGCAATGCCTTGCCAATCCAAGGCAACGTGGGATACGATCCTGTGACCTCGAGACTTGTCTACACAGTGGATTCCTCAGTCGGTAAGATTTCAGGTTTTAGTTGCGACAAAGCAAAGAAAAATGCCATCTTCTTATTGTCGTGTCTTGTTTATTTCTAATCTTTAATTCTGGGATTGAAGGATGAAGGGAGTTTTTTTACCAAAAGAACTGATTTGCGACGTCCTTTTCCCAACTTCCCTACATGTCCATATGTGTCATTGTTCCTCCCATCCTCAGCGAGCTGCATGGTCCACACTGGCTATCAGTTGGTCACTTTGAAATGTTACCCCTCACATTCAAAACACTGGATGGCTGTGCCCATCTTAAACTTCAGAACATGCTGCTACCTTTCTCAGCTAGGTCAGGTCTAAGGTCAATGAGCAGTCAGCTGGTTTCCCCTCGGATTTGACATAAACCAGCTTGGAAGACAGTTTTCCTGGCATCGCCCGTTGCCTGTCAAATTCTGAGTGGGCTGTTGATTTCCATCACTTGTTATTCAGTTGATCCATACAAGTCAGGTTGGTGTAGTGGTTCTTTCCTCGCCTTCCACCTCAGGAGGCATGGGTTCGAATCTGGCACGGTCCACCTGTGGATTGGGTTTTCAGTCCCTCCCTGAGTCTGTTGGTTTTCTCTGAAACATTTATACGGGGTTTTCCTCCTACCTCTAAACTGAGAGTACTTCACTCATTATCTTCCTTAATTGGCGCTAAAAGCGCTTGTTGGATTATCAAATATAAATATAAATAAATGAATACCTAACAAAAAAGCTCAGGATGTTGAGACATTATTTGAAGTTGCATTTGACCGATTGCATTACACTCGTCCAAACCATCCTTGACTGCATTTTCAATATTTGACTGCAAATTGTGTAATGAAAGTTTTCCTGAGGTTACAAGTTCATCTCTGTAGTTAAGTGCAAGTTGGATCAGTATCAAACTGTCAACCAGTAGTCAGATTTGACTTGTGTCCTGTGCATTGAGTATATACCGAGCACCGGGTAAAATCGACCAGTGGTTAGCAAATTGCAGCTAATCAACTTTGCCCTGATATGTATTAGTCAGTTTTTTCTCTGGGGTTTGTTCGAGAAGTTATGTCCATGAGTACTCATATGAAACTGGTCTCTCATCTATTTCCAGGTGACTCGATCCGCTCGGAGGAGCCCTTGATCCCCTACATTCCTTTCCCCACTGACCCCAACACCGGTCTCCCCGTCAGCAGCAAGCTGACAGCCGTGGAGCGGGCTGGTGAGCTCAAGCTCAACGCGCCCATGTCGGACCCCGACACAGGCCTGAAGTGTCCCGTGGTGGCTGTCACCATCCACCCGCAATCCGGGGTGGCATACCCTGTGGCGGGCACCCACACCGATCCTGTGACAGGGCTGCCAGTACCCATCGAGATAGGTGCCGTGATGATCGACCCCAGCAGCGAGCAGCCCGTGCCAGTTCTGAGCGTGGCAATAGACCCTGAGACAGGTACATGATGTATCTTGCAGTACCCTCGAAACGATTACGATTTTTGATTTCAACAAACTATTAAACTATCACCAAGATTTTTAGCAACAAGTAGCTTGGACTTCCAGCCCAGCAACAATTCCACGTTAAGCCGGTTTCTGTCTCAGTAGATAACAGTTTTATTCCCAAGTTATTTTGCACTGAAGACTTTGTGTTCATGACTGGAATCTTACTAAAACAGTGGCCAACTTCAATCAGTGGCCAGGTGTCAGTCCTTTGGTTGGTTTTCCCTGGTAACCAGTGCACAAAATGAATCCTAGGTGTCCGGTAATATTGACTTGTGTTTGACTTATAGGTTTAGTTTTAGGTTTTTTCTTAATTTTAGGTTTAGTTTTTGTTGTTAACACCATGCCCAGGATACCCAAGCCAGATGCATGTATTAATCACTTTCAGCCGGGGTGCCCGGTACCGGAGACATTGGCTTTATACGCAAAGCCGGGGTGTCCGAAATCAGACAAAGGAGCTTGGCCTTGTAACAAAAGACCGTACTTGGAACAAAAGACCGAGCTGCTGGAAATTGCCACCTTTTTTCTTTTATTATTGTCAATAGCGGAGGAAACCTCTCATTGTTTTGAATGAGTACACCCCTGTTTGTGGCATTCAGCGCGAGCGGATTACCACCGGGGACAAAAGCACTCCAGTGCTCCAGGGATGAGCGATACAATACTGTTGCAGGCTAATCTGGTCTGCATTTGAAAAGACGCCAGTAGCGCACTGGGCCAGTTTCGGGAAGAAAAGAAAGTTACATAACACCGCACAATCTGGGCTCTCTTTACAAGGCGGCAGACCTGGCTGAAATACTCGGATGTCAATAGATGTTGTCTGTCAGATTAGAGTACATGTAGCTACCAGACAGTCATTCCTGTGGGAATGAATGTCCAGTAAATGAAGTTATGAATTTTTAAAGAATTTTAAAAATCTTAAAAATCCCCCAGGCATACGTCGTGCAACTTCAAATTAAACCTGGCAGTATATGTTAAAAAGCACATACATGTATATATGATGACCCAGACAAAGTTTCATTCAATTAATGTGACCGAAACATTGCCAAACAGTAAAACAAAAAACACGCCTCATTATTAAATGTGTGTGTCTTTGATTAGAGTCTATGTTGAAATACGTCTACATTTGCTCATGCATGTCTGCAGTATTTCGCCCAATCCTGAGCTATGGAAGTCAACCTAACCTAACTTATATCAGGCCAGAAGAATAACAAGTGTTTTCTGCATTTGTATACCCATCAGGTGACGTCATACCGATAGGCGGTACCCGGCAGCCACCCAATGGTGCCCACAATGCTTATGTCACCATGGTTACCGGCGACCGCTTTGTGGAGCCCCTGAGCAACCTGCAGGTCCTGATCCAGAGTGGTGGTCTCTATGACGACGAGGTGCTGCCTTCCAGCGGGAGCTACCAGACACTGCTGGACTCCAACCTGATGGCCTGTGAGATTCGGATACTGGAGGTCGTCAAGGCCTACCTGGACGCGGCTGTCGGTATGTGGGAAGGACGTTGCTGTTAACTCGTATTTGATAGGATTTTAAGATTTTCTTTTGCCATTGCTTGCGAAGGACCAACAGCTCAGGCCAGAAAACGTTGCACTGGCTTTCATTGCGTCTGCTTCATACACAAAACCTCCTATTAGCAATACATACATGTAGGTTGACAGGGCAACAAGCAAATCCACGTCTACCGTGGGTCCACATAGATATGCTCCATATATGCAAAAATGTTTGTGCACTCTCTATACTAGATGTGCTTGCAGTTTGGGGTAGATTGTAAATGCCCCCTTCTTAGCATATGGAGTCTGTAACAACAATTGTAGACTTACTTGATCTTTGATAGGTTGTGTGAGGACAACATTTGCTGAGCTAAGAACATCGTAAGCTGGTTTATTCTGAACCTGTTTGCAAAAGGAATAATTGGGAGGGTGGGTTTTACATTACATATTGGAAGTCCATTCCAAGGGGTGTTTTATGGAATGTGAAGAGACTAGTATTAAAGTACCGTTTATCCAAGCAGGATGGATGGTGGTCTTTGCTTAACTCACACACAATGTGAGAGACTAATTCAGTAAAGTAATGGATGCAGTATGGTAAAATCAAACTGGTACCCATCTCCACAGGTCCCGAGGGCATGAACTGTCGCCATGAGCAGAGCCAACTGGAGACCGCCCTGAAGGACCTGGTCAAAGCCAGGCAGCGTTGTCGCAGCAACCACATCCACGCTATCCACGACATCCGGCGCCGCCTGGAGCGCGCCTCCATCCTGGCCATCAGCGGCGGCTCCCCAGGTCTGTCATGAGTCTCAACCCTGATGTCATGTTAATTGGAACTGTGCCAGTTTTGACACTATATATGCCATGACGGTGTTACTTTCAAACCATCGCAGGCTTTAAATATTCATCACCACAACATTTTTCATTTTGTTTATTTTTATTTTTGATGTATAATTTTTGTTTTGTTTTTCTTACAGACCTCTAGATTTTGAATGTATTTGAACTCAATTTCCCATTGGTATGCTTGTAAAATTCAATTGTACATGTACTGTTTCAGTTTTGATTATACAAATGTAAATCACTGTGTAATTAAGCCCTTGGGCTGCAAACGTGATGGAATAAACCTACAGTAATAATAATAATAACGTGCACAACAAAAGAAGCATCTGTATTGCATATGCTTCCTTATTATATTGGATGACGGCATATCAAATGTCTGAGGAAACAAAAACAAACCTTGTGACTAAAGAGTTTTCAAGATTTTTTTTTGTTGTTGTCTCTGAGCAGGCATGTACGAGCACACAGCCACCGGACAGATTCTGCCAATCCTGGTCGGCACCAAGATGACCGATCCCAGCGGCTCCGGGCAGGAAGTTGCCATCCTGGGCGTGGAGAGGAATGCCAAGACAGGCGCGCTGATCCCGCTAGGGGGAACCATGGAGGATCCCGACGGCGATGGTAAGGAGTTGTCTGGTACCAGCCACTGGTCACCAAGCAAGATGAATGGTTTTCTGCATTGAAATTGGGCAATTCCAAAGCCCGATAGCCTACTTTGTAGATTCTGCATGAGTCAGTGTTCAGTGTTCGTCTACATTCATATCTTTCTCACTAACAGGACTGGTTCCCATCATGATTGGCCGT
The DNA here is from genome assembly GCF_001949145.1 of Acanthaster planci. Next base: position 160,290 of record NW_019091465.1, read on the forward strand.
CAAGCCGTGGACAGCGTCACTGGTGACCTCAGCCCCATCACCGGGGTCCGCATCAACCCGGACACTGAGACGGTTGTCCCGGTAACCGTTTCCGCTGACAAGAAGAAGAAACCACCTCTTGGAGCAGTACGTATTGATTTTGAATTTTTCCTATAAAAAACTGTTGTTAGTTTAACAAATTTCCATGATACTTTTCCAGTGCAAAATAAGGAAATAAATATATTGATAAATAAAAGTGAGATTTGGATATTACCGAAATATACTCGGGCTTGTCATTGGTTACCGCATTTTATGAACGTGGAAGTGCCTGTGTAGTGTAACCACTCAAAATATCTGTGAAGTTTGGCATTAGACATGCTCATACACGCAAAAGTCCCCGTGCTCCATTTGAATACCACTGCATTTTCTATTGATGTATTCACAATATAATATAATATAATATGAAGATATATCCATTCTTCAGTTCACTTCGGGTGAAGCCATCTGGTATGTGAAACTGTCACCAAGAGGAGGCTTGTTTCTAATATGAAATTCGAAGGTTCTATATTGAATGGAATTGTCTGCTTTCATCTTGACAGGTTGCCATGCTCGAGGATGAGATTGTCGCTAGGCGCGGCTTCTGGCGTCGTCAGCGGCAACGAGAAGAAGAGCTGACTGCCCAGGAATCCCGACTGGCCAATCAGCTCCTGCTGGACATGGAGAATGTCGACGTCAAAAAGGTTGGTCCTTCAGTTCGATCAGGACTCCTGTCAGCAATGTCTGCCCAACATTTCAAATACTGTCAAGCAGCTATCGACCACTCTTCAAGCAACCAGATTATCAGTTCTTGCATATGGCAGAGAAGAAACCTGGAAGATTTCCATCACCAGTCTATGTTTTTTAAACTTTTATCTTATTATATCTCCAGTTTCACGTTCGCACGGTTTTAAATGTTCGGAGTGTCAGTATTCTCACTTACAGTTTGTTTCAGAGAGTTTTGTCTCTTTCTTGGGTATCTTCTGATGCAGGTTGAGGAAGCCCTTGATTCTTTCAGTGATTCTGCCAAGTCCCTGGAAGACTCCAACAAGAGAGAGGTGACGAGGCGCGTGGAGGCCTCAGAGGAACTGAACAACGTCCTGCCACTGCATGTCATGGGAATTCTCACCGAAGGTGAGCACTAAATATATAGAGTGAGCGCATGTCCTCAGAAACCGAGATAAATCTCACAATGAAGCAGAAGTGTGAGGCCTCCATGGTCCCAAGATACCACTGTATTGCCTTAACTTGTCTTTCCTGGACTCTGACCAGCACCTCCTACAGATATCAAGACATTGATGAAATAAGAGTCTGCTGATCTTGGCCAGAGAGGTGTTAATGCAGGACATTATTTTAACATAGCGACACATGCCAAGGTCATTTTTTTATCCTTCTTTTAGTCACCGTCGGTTTCAAAAGTTCCTGATATTTGCCGACTCCAGAGTGAACAGAATTTGCATTGGTTGCATTAGGACTAGTTTCACTTATGTCAGTGATACTCATTAAAACTGTGGAATTGGTTTCATCATGTACTCTTTTTTAATGCCACGTCTAGGAGACGACACTGAGAGGTCGTGTGAAGAGCGCCACCACGCCTCCCACCAGAAGTTTGTTGACACGGTGCGCAAGATCTACACGCGACTGCAGTCAGAGGAGAGCAAATACAAAGAGAGGCTGGCAGAGTTGGAGGTAAGAATATGCTTTGTTGTTGGGGGAAACTTTTCTACATAATAACGACAAACATGGTGGTGTGAGCAGAGCACAGCAAGGGACGGTTTTTGTCTCTGCCCTTGCCAATTTTGTCAACAGAGCTTGCCTACAGAGGTTTTCCAGTCATGTAATTTCAACTGTTCAATGTACACACTTTGATCTTGTAATTTTCATTCAATGTAGGATGCCCTAAACCCCGATGCGGAATCGGCCGTCATGATGCGCTACCGGCAGGCCAAGTCTCGTCTCCAGGCCGAGCTGAAAGACCAACTGCTGACACGCATGGAGAACCTGGACGAAGACCATTCGGCCCTGGAGTACACCAGAGAGAGGAGTGAACTGCTCAGCCTGGAGGCCAAGGCTAGTCATTCACTAACAAAGCAGTCATATTATTTTGCAAGGGAAAAAAAGAGGCAGATACACAGAACATGTTAAAAGCAATGCATGCAAAAGTAATGGAGATGACAACTTAGTTCCTCCTGTTTGTAACTCAGTCACACTGTGTTCACTTCAACTCATTGAATATTGTGTACACAGAATGGCCAGTTGGAACTTGAATATCAAAGTGAAGACCAATTTATTTCTGGAATGCTTATAGGTATCCAGCTTGATTTTACATGTTTACTTTCCTCTAGGGGCTTGAGGGATCATTTCCCACCCTAGGAAAGTGCACTTGTAAATGAGGCCTGACGTCATTATGTTATTGGTCTGTAGTTTGTCCTTAATTGCTGCAACCCAGCGTGTGAGGACTTTCATATACTTGTGAGGACTTTCATATACTTGTGAGGACTTTCATATACTTGTGAGGACTTTCATATACTTGTGAGGACTTGCACTGACTTGGCAACAATTCTGAGCGAAACGTATGATTACTGAGGTACATGTTATTCACCTGACAGGCGGTTCTGTCTAATGCGGTCATCTTGGCCGGCGACTATGATGCCACCATGACGGGCGTGTACGGCGACAGCACCGTGACGGAGCAGTCCAGCCGGGAAATCATCCCTCTATTGCGGCAGATCATCGCCATGCTGGAGAAAGGCTCACACTTCACCCTGTCGGCTGAGCTGCTGCAAGGCATCGCCGGCGGGGAGGGAGGCGAGACCAAGATGCATGTACGTTAGTTTGGAGTCCCCGACTTCATTTGTCTGTGATAAGGCCCCTTACAGTGTTTTTGTATTTGCATGGTGATGAGGATCAGAAAGATGGCACGCTGTGCATATTTTCATGATGCCCTACACCAAGTGTGTTACATTATGTTACATTGTATTTATAGCCCTCCATTCATGGCATACCACAGCCCAGCAGTCACGGTAAAAGTAATCCTGTCGTGAAGGGGTTAAGGACATTTGGGGGGAGTGATAGGAAATTAAAGGCAGGGCACTGTGGGGTGGTACAGGGACTTGTGGGTTGATTCTTTCAAACAACACAGAAGCACAGGTTGATTTCGTTGCCCAACTGATTTCACTACCTTCTGACTTCTTTCTGTGGTCAGAAGTTAAACGTGGATAGCAATTAGATGTGGCAATGACTTCAGTGCAAAAAAGCTGGATGTAAAGGCTGTTTTTAAAGTGAGGTTGACGGTTTCCACAGGTATCCAAATTTAAATTTAACATTCAGCCCTTAATCACCTGTGTACAATCGTCAGAATTAAACGCGGAATGGATCATGGCTTTTTAATGAACTAGTATACACAGTCCTCAACTGCATTTCAGACTTCATTCATTCATTTTATTGAAACCACAAATCAAGACCCAAAGGTCAAATTGCATGTGGTCTTTCCATTGACATTATTACTCATTATATGACATTATATGTGACAGATTAAAAAGAATTTAAGATTAAAATACTACAAGTGTAAAGTATAATATGAAATTGAAAATAATATATCTATAGAAATGAAATTAGAACAGGGCATATACAACACCCGTATAAATTAGGAACACATATATACCCAAATATTAGAGGCAATCCAACAAATGATTATCCAGACAGGAGACCAGACAAGAAGCACCACAAGGGACCAGGCAAAAGACCAAACACAGGACCAGACAAGGAGACCCAAACATAAGAACAACCACGAGACTAAAACACAGGACCAAATACAAGACCAGACTGGAGATCAGACGCAAGATTGAGACATTTACATTACATGTATTACAAAAATGAGACAGACTCACGATTTATTTGATGACTAGTCATGGAATTACCGCTATATTTTAGTGCATTTCCTTGAGCAGTTTCCTCAAAATTGGCATCACATCACTTTTTAATGCAAACGTCAGGAAGTCACACAGTTATTGGGAATGGTGGCAGCAGTGTACTTTCTAAACCTCAAACATAGTTGCAGTGTCTGGAGATTCTCATTTGATGCATTCTAAAATCCAGGTTTGTTCAAACTCTCTTTCAGAGTTTTTGCCGCACACTCTCGGCAATACATAAACAAACGTGTCATCCCTGATTCCCTTTCTTCTTTTCAGTACGGCAAGGTGGTCGCGTCATCCAGTCGTAATGTCGTCCAAGGTGACCAGTACAACCTGAGCGTGGTGCAGACAGAGAGTCTGCAGGTGCCCCAGCAGCCGGGCGGCGTGTCCCTGGCTGTGCCGGTGCGAGCGGCTGCTTCGCTAGGCGTGCCAGCACGTTCAGAAGTGTCTAGTAAGTGGCTGAATCACTTCCACCTGCACAAATTTGAGCTTGTGACAGATATTTGTGACCTTCTCTGGTTCAGTTTCCATTTTGGAGAACAAGTTGAGCTATTTCATATGTTGATGGAACTCTCATTTTGGCATCGTGGTAATAATGGACATGATGTGCGTGCAGAATATTGACAGTTCCTGCAGAGGCTTTGCATGGCTGCCATCTTGCAGGCCAAAGCTCTTGTTCAACAGGGTATGCACAAAGAAAGTGTCCCTGTGGAGCAAAAGAACTGCCATGTGAGATGGCTTCCAAGCAAAGCCTCAGTTGATTTCCATACTGTAAGATTCTTTTGTGCCTGTCCATTTCAAATTGAAGCATTAGTTGCTTTTACTGAATCGTTTTACATTCCACCAATCCGCCCGTGAGCAATTTTATAAATTGGAGCAATTTCTGTAGACAAAATGCTGAGGTTGTTTCCATTTTTCCCTGTCCAGTGCAAAGCTCGCGTGACATCCGCAGCAATCTGGTGGTGAGGAACAATCTCATCTCCCTGACTGACGACGACAAGCATGCCATGGCCAAGTCGCTGTCCGAGAAGCAGACCCTGGAAGCCGTCAAGCTGGAGAGCAGTCTCCGGGAGAGCGAGATCAAGGAGATCAATGCGGTGGTGCAGGTCAGCCAATCAGGGCTTTCCTAGGGTTCAAACAGACCAGTTGGAGTCACAAAGCTTTGAAAGTCATCCAATAAATTGGCCTAATTGGTTTGGATGCCCTCAACTTTTCGAAAGAAATCAAAAAGAAACCATTTGTTGCGACCATAGTTATGGCTATAAAGCAGAGATTCCGACTAGCTCCGATGCTCTATCTAGAAAAATCTACGATTGAAAGTTATTTCTGCAGAAGACTTTTATCTGCAGAATTACTGAAATGCCTGTTTTGTAATTTGAATTTAGTAAACTAGTGTTTTATGTGATTTAACAAAGTAGACCAGTTTTCAGTCCTGACATTCAGTTTAAATCATTTTGGTGATTGAATCCGTTCATGTATTTAAATTGAGTTTAGATTGGCATGTATTGTTGAATTGAAGGTCTGTGACTTCCAGACAGACCCAAGAAATCTTCAGTGGGCACAAGGGTAACACACTCATTGAGAAAGTTGGAAGTTAATGAGTTGTCAAATCAGGGACAGTGGTGTTTTTTTTCTCTCGAGATTGATTTTTCTTTTCTCTCACCCCAGGAATCGGAGGCCAAGAAAGAAGCAACTTTGAAGCAGATGCAGGAAGACTTGAAGGTGAAGCTGCGGAGTGCAGCCAGTGAGGAGGAGAAAGCCAAGATCATGCAGGCGTTTGTGGATTCGGTGAGCGATGGCTGAACGATACATTCTCTGTCGTGTTCAAACCTTTTGCACATCCATCCAAATTGGACACTTTTCAGCAGGAAACTAGTAATATAGTCGTCCCACCCTATGCATACAGAACTAAGCCCAATTCCTTGGAGTTTCTTCACGGTTGGCACAGAATCACGCTAACTTAAGCAGAAAGATTTTCTGTTAACCTTAATCACACCATTCCGGGTGGAGTTTGTGCATGCAGGACCCGTTGCTGGGCGTTTTGTCATAATTTTCCATTTTCAAAATCCTTCAAAAATTCATATCTTCATTTAATACTGGATGCATACACCCAACAAATGACTGTCTGGTGGCTAGTCTAATCTGACAGGCAACCTCCATTGACGCATGAGTATTGCAGCCACACCTTCTGCCCAGTAAAGAGCCCCCATTGTGCAGTGTTGCAGAATTTCTTCTTTGTTCCGGAAATTGGCCCAGTTCGTTGCTGGATGGTGGTGTTGTCTTTAATAATGCGGCCTGATTCCATGAGCACGCAGTGGTATTGTATCGCTGGAGTGCTTTTGTCCCCGCTGATAAACCCGGGGCGCTGGCGGCGGCAAACAATGGTACTGTTTCAAAACAATGACGGATTACCTTCGCTAATGCCAGCACTCTGTGCTGACAGCATATGAATCTTGATTGACAAGTCCCAGCAGCTCAGTCTTTAGTTAGGAGTTCGGTCACCCTGGCCATGAATAAAGGCCCAGTTCTGATTTCGGGCACCCCGGCCATTGCTATACGGCTAAGGTCTCCGGTACCAGGAACCCTGGCACCGAGTGGTTAAGCACTATTTCATGGCGATGCTTAGTGTGTTTGTGCCAACGGTTGCCTGCACATAGACATTTTTATTGTTAGGTTTAAAGTTAAATTTTTTCCTAGGTTAGCATGCCTTTGCCTGTGCTAATGGCATCCTTGAAATACGTGCAGCCTCTGTTAGTGTAAAAACGTGCTAAGCAGCGCCGTGAAATTGGGCGCTGGTCACAAATGGATGAAGGATCAGTCTTATCGGCCATCTATAAATTATTTGAATCACAGGCTGCCAAGGTAGCAGAGGACATTGAGTCCTCCAAGCAAGCCCAGCTGAGGACCCTGCAGACGAAACTGGCCAAGCGCCGGGCCCAGGCCAAGTCAGACCTGCACAAGTAAGTTTCGGAAAAGGGGAGAACTGACCCCCTTTTATTGGCCTGTGTTCTTGGGACAGGATTTGTGGTTTTAGAGGATTTGAGTAATATGAGGTCTCTTCTGCCGAGTCTTGATTTTATACTTTAACCACTTCCTGCCAGGGCAGTTATCACTGTTGATGATGCTGGGCTGGGATATTTATTAATTTCTTTTGTTTTCAAAATTCTTTAAAATTCCTATCTTCATTAATACTGGACACTTACAAACACGTGAAGGACTATCTGGTGCCACTCTAGCCTGACAGATAAATCTATTGACGCCTGAGTATTTCAGCCAGGCCTGCAGCCTTGTAAAAAGAGCCCAGATTGTGCAGTGTTGTATAACTTTCTTTTGTTCGCGAACCTGGCTCAGTGTGCTGCTGACCTCTTTTCAATAGGGGCCAGATTAGCATGCAGCGGTGCTGTGTGGCTCATTGCTGCAGTGGTGGAGCACTTTTGTCCCCGGTGGTAATCCGCTTGCTCTAAATACCCCAAACCCTGGTATACGGTTTCAAAACAAGGTTGGATTATCTCCACTTTTGAGAGTGAAAAAATGTCGGTAATTCCCAGCAGCCTGGTCTTTTGTTCCAAGTACGGTCTTTTGTTACAAGGCCCTGTTCCCTTTGTCCGAGCCCGGAGACCCAGCCACACATATAAAGCATACGTGTCCGGATCCGGAATCCCTAGCAGGGAGTGGTTAATAACTTAAAGTCAGTTCACAAGAAGATGATGTTACAGGCACTCATCTGTGTGACTGTCACCCTTGACCGTCGATTGAAACTGCACATAGACTTTACTTCATTGGATTTCTCCAACGATGCAGTCATGTCAGTCGCAAGCCATACCACAAATAAGACCAAACTGACAGAGTGCAGATTGAAAGAGCAATACTGCCACCATAGTCAATTTGAATTTCTCATGACTTCCAGGTGAAATAGGCTGACTTGTGACTGGGAGGGGATAATCGTTGCTTTTTTACCAGACCTGAATCTCCAACCTCGTACATTCAAGTTTTTTTACTTCTGTGACAAAACTTTCTGAGTCCTCTGATGGAAATTAAAGCAAGTTCTGATTTGCCCCTAACCTTGCTTTTGGAGAAGTCAATTACACTGTTGTCTGGTGGTTTTGTCATTTTCAGCAAGCACATGGAGGAGGCCAAGCAGGAAGGACTGGGTGAGGAGCTGGTGCCTGACCTGATGGCCACGGACGAGGACGAAGCCAACAAGGAGCTGCAGTTGCTGATGCTGAAGCAGCAGCAACTGATCGCCGAGCTGCAGAAGGGATACGCTGAGGAAGACGAAGAGGTTTGGGAGAATTTAGCATTTTTTGTAGCAGTTGGGAGAATTTAGTGATGGTATGTTTGTTAGGAGAATTCAGACTTTTGTGTTGATGTTGGGAGAATTCGTCAGTGTTTTGCATTGCAGGTTGGAGAATTTAGTGTCTATGCAGTGAGTAGAACTCCTTGTTTATTCAGTAGTTGGGAAAATGTATATAGCTGTTGGGAAAAATTACTGTTTTGTTGAGAAAAAAGGGGTTGGGGAAATTGTTCAGTGTTTCTATTAACCACTTCACACCGGGCCATTATCAATGATCAAGCTGCTGGGCCGGGCACTTTTTTTCCCCCATGTCCAAATTCTTCATTTACTTGCACGTGTACACCCAAAAGAATGAGAGTCCTGTGTCGACTTTCATCTGACAGGCAACCTCCATTGACGCATAAGTATTGCAGCCATGTATGCTGCCCAATGAAGAGCCCAATTATGTGGTGTCTACGGAGCTCTGGAAGTGCCATCCGACTTGTTGACATCCCGACATGTTTTTCTCGAGATGATGACATAATAAAGGCAAGATGTTGACATCCTAAGATGATTTATGACGGGATGACAATGTCATAAAAGTTGGATGATGCCACCTTCAGATAATTTATCATGGGATGATGGCCTCGTAAAAGTTGGATGATGACATCCTCAGATAATGACGATAATTATTATCTCAGGATGTTGTCATCCAGAGCTATCCAGCAAGTGTGATGTCTACCCTTTTACGATGTCGTCATCCCATGCTCAATTATTTCAGGATGTCATCATCCAAATTTTACGATGTCGTCATCCTGTGATAAATTATCTCAGGATGTTGACATCTTGCGTTTATGATGTCGTCATCCCGAGAGAAATATGTCGGGATCTCAAGAAGTCGGATGGCATTTCCAGAGCTCCGTAGGTGTCGCATAATATCCTCTTTCTTCCGCAATTTAGCCTAGTGTGCTGCTACACTGGACAGCTGGTGTTGCTATGCAGAGAGCATGGGCCATGAGGGTGAACTGGGTCATTCGTCAGACACACCGGCACAATGAACACTGCACCATGTGGCCTGATTCCACGAGCACTCAGCGGTTTTGTATTTCTAATTGCTGGAGTGCGCGCTTTTCTCCACGCAGATAATCCGCTGTGGCAAACAATGATACTGTTTCAAAACAATGACGGATTATTAAAATGTAAATATATGTTCGGTAAGGGCAAAAGCTGTATTTAAATGACAGATTACCTCTGCTAATGGCCAGCACTCTGCACTAAAAGTGTATGAACCTTCATTGGCAAGTTACAGCAGCTCGGTCTTTTGTTTCCAAGTTCGGTCACCCTGGCCATGAATAAAGACCTAGTTTTCCTGTCCAGTGAACCCATTGTTTCCCATCAATGATGGAATTACCTTCGCCGATGGCCCAATATTTTTGCTGACAGCAAGTAAACTTTTCTGAAAACGCCCAGAAACTTTTTTTTATAAAAGGAAGTCCTGATTTGGGGCACGGGGGCCTCATGGTTCAAGCACTGTGTCTCCAGTACAGGGCACCCTGGTGCGAAGTGGTTAAAACAAAACAGTGATTGGATATGGCAGTATTTGAGGTAAAGCAGTAGGAGGGATGTATGCAGGAAGGTGAAGAGTGTGGGAGAATTTGGTATTCAGGTAGCAGTTAGGACAGTTTGTGTATGGGTTGGGAGAATTTGGTGGTTTTGGTTGTGATTGGGGAAATGAATTCTAAATTCCCCTGTTGTCTAAATTTATGCTGCCGTTTTCTCCTGTCAGTTCTTAAACAAGAAGAGGAACGGTCTTGATGCGCAGATGGAGGAGAAGATGAGACTGCTGAACTTGGCCAACAGGCAGAAGATAGCCGATGTTGTTGATGCCATCCAACAGGTTAGATTAACTCATAGAGGCTTTTAGTCCATAAAAATTAAGGGCCTGGCGGATAGACCATTGAAACATATAATTGAGCTAAGGGTGGACAAAGTTAAAACTGGAGTCCAGCTGAAATATCATGTAACGGCCTTTGATACTGACTGGTACTTTGCTCATCTGTTGTCAGCACATGTTTCTTGCTTACAATAAAGTGAAGACAGCCTGAAGTTTTCAATTAATAGAATAAGAATAATAATAACAAGCACATGTAAAGTGCCATCTATCTAGCAAACCATTCCGAGGCGCCGTATTATCATTATCCCTGCACATTGGACTCACACGTCATCTGAACATTCCTGAAACCATCGCAGCTCCCTGGGGGGGTATACTAGCCTGGTGCTGCCATTTTGGCGCAAACGGCTAAACTACCATATCTGCCCTAGCAGGTACCCATTTACTCCTGGGTGGAGAGCGGCACATAGGGGTAAAGTGACTTGCCAAGGATCACAACATGCTGCCACCAGCTGGATTCGAACCCCGGACCCTATGATCAGAAGCTACAAACCCTAACCACTAGGCCACATGCCTCCCTAAATTGATATGCCTCGTTACCTTTGTGACGTGTTATTACATTTTCCAAACAATGAAGAAGTATTGGAGAGACTGATCTCCACCTGCTCCAAAATGTTTGTCCCCAGAACACAAACGATGTCAACCGTGGAAACAGCAACCTGAAGAACAAGATGAAGGAACGTCTGAACAAGCGGCGTCACTCCAAGAAGCACCTGACGCCGGACGGCATCGAACCCGGCACTGACGAAGAGAAGCAGTACGTACAAGGTAAGGCCCTCGCAAAGCGATTACCAGTCATGCTTTGAGAAAAGTGCATGTCAGTAGAGGTTCATGTTAGCCCTCGTCTGAAAGTAGCGCACATCTGCCTCTGTGGGAATTGGTTACAGCTGCCTGCCATTGGCCTCCAGAGTTTCATATATAATTACCAACTTCAAGATAGATCCACAGATACAAGCAATGATGTCATCACTTACTTGTCCCCACCTATAAAAGATTTGTTGGCATACTTCAAACAGTTCACCTTTAGACCAGACAGAACATCTATCAAAAACGTATGCAAAAGTTGCATGGCTTAATTTTGAAAACTGAACCTCAAGTAGAAATTGAATCCAATCGTGTGAGTTAAACAGAAGGAAAGCAAAGCCTATTCTGTGTTGGTCATAGTGTGTGAGTGCAGTGGTGAATCTGTGGCCAGTAGATGCCAAGACAGAACACAGGATGTTTGGAGAGGTGCAAAATGTGAAAACACAAGAATGAAGGTCCTGCCTTCTTGGTCCTTGCGGCATCTCTCTTAACCCTAACCATGCTGAACCAAATAATGTTATTTATGATTTCAATGGTCCCTAGGGGGTTAGGGCTAAGTGTGTGACACAGTCTTCCTTATGTCTTCTAGTTTTGGCTCCATTCTATAATTATGTCTTCTAGTTTTGGCTCCATTCTATAATTTTATGATTCACTGTCATTTCACATTTGAAGAAGATCCCCCCGGGATAAGATTACCAGGCCCTCCATGAGACATCAAGCCACTGCCGTTTGTAAAACTATCTCCCTGAAACAGAAATACTCATTTCTAAATGCTGCTGTTTCTTTTGCCCTTATTAGCTGTGGAGTCGCAGATGGAGGCCGACCAGCAACGCAGCATGCAGGCTGCCATGGAAGTGGCACGGTCCCTGGCCAGTGAACAGCAGCAAGGAGAACACGAGAAGGCTATCAAGGTACATCAACTTGGCTCCTGGAGACACCTGCCTTCCCCCTGCGTCTGTGACGCCTACTCTTACTTTTTGCCCCTCCCAGCAGAAGGACCAGTAATTAGACAACAAAGAAAACAAATGAAGAAATAACAACAATTCTTCAGCAAAAGCATTTCAAGGAGAAGGCCAAAAGGCGGTTATCTGGAGAGTGAGCTCTATTTTCAGAACACAGTTCAAGAGAGTGTAGCTGCTGTAATTTCTAGCGTAGGATATGCCTTGCAGCACCTCACACTGGAAATTTCAGTTTGACTGTGGACAGCTCAATTGCATAGTTGAAATATTGGTCACCACTTTTTTTAAACAGCGGATTAAGAAGATAATACAGGGCATCCGTGTGCAAGTCCGTGAAAGGCTTCCCAACCTTAAAACTATCCAGAAATTCCTGTCTTTGTACTCTTTGACATTAATGCCACATTAATGTGTAATTTTGTTATTCCTTTCTAAGGAAATTCTGGCCAATGAAGACAAGTCCGACGCTGAGGTGGAGGCCATCATTGCCAAGTACCTGGAAGATGTGGGCGAGGTCCAGGGTAAGATGGACTCCTCCCGGCAGGAGCAGAGGGACCACCTCCTGGCCAAGCTGGCCGCCCGCAAACGTCTCAAGGAGGAGGTGATGGCAGAGGAGGCAGTCTCCAAGCAACTGGACCACATCACCAAGAAACAGGTGAGATGGGAGAAATGGAAAAACTGGCCTTCAGTGAGAAGATCTGATCAATGTTTTCTAAAATTGTAGCTTAAATGCCTGTCTGGGATACATATAAAAAAAAGGACTGGTGCTGAAAAGGTTATTTGAAAAAATTGTTTTGTTTCTCTTCAGCTTGTATTCAAAAGTATTGTTATCTCTGCTTTTTTGCCCTTGGGATTCTAAGACCGAAGATGTCTTTTAAATGATAAGGCCAATGCTTTTTCTCCTGTGAAAATCTGCATTTTTGTTGGAAGTTGTAATTTTTAGTGGGAGACTAATTGAAGTTTCTGAGTTTTTTATATACCATTCACGAGCCATTCATTTTTCCTGCTGCTTTTGTTTTGTCATCAGGTACTGAAGGGAACGGACGAGGGCGCTGTTGCCATAGATACAGTCAACAGCAACGTCATGGCAGACGAGGCCTTGGAAGAAAGAAACAAACTCCTGGTAAGATTCTCAACTTTGATGGTCACCAAGTCGTGCTTTGAATTGTGCCTTCTTGTGACACAGACATGCGTGTCTTTCTGCTGATGTTGAGGTCACATGAAATAAATGTCGTATTGGTCTTGTTACTATCATGAGTTACTGTTGACTTACAGCCAGACACCACAACTCCAGACTCATTAGAGTCATTGTAATGATAGTTGGTCTAGCGCCCTCTATCAACCAAACCAAAACAGTAGTTCCTGGTTAATGGCTACGGAATAAATGCAACCGAGATTAACTTGAAGCCCGCTTGAAACAGGTGTCATCCTGGCAGGTTCTGTGAGTTATTGCAGTCATTTGAGCCATATTAGACATTTTTTTGCTTTTGCCAACTGCGAGATGGTTCACTGTACCTATAAAACTGATCTGTCATTTTTTTTTCTGCATAACAGGCAGAGCAAGAGGAGCGTCAGGCCCGACTCCATGTGGCCCAGCAAGCCCAGCTCAACCAGCTCAACAGGGACCTGGACGCGGAGCTGGCCACGGCCACCACCTCCGTGGAGGAACAGCTGGAGGACCAGAAGACGGAGCTGCTGGCCCGGCAGGAGAGGGAGTTTGAGAAGGAGATGCAGGTCAAGCGCAAGACGCTGACGGAGGAGGCCTGCAAGGAGCTGGTTGATGACCACAAGAAGAATGTGAGTGGCTTTTTTTTTGGTATTTGGATGTCTTTGTTAAAAAGGTGAAAAGATCGTAACGGTAGAACGAAGCTGAAAAACCTACCTCAGGATTTTTAGAAGAATTAACAAAACCTTGAGGAACTCAAGAACATTATGAGCAACTGTCGTAATAAAAATCAGAATTGAAAAAAAAGATAGCCCATCACATAATTTTCCTAGATCGTAAACTAAGATTTGAAAATATAATTTGAAGTATTTATATTTAAGGTCAAGAGGTCAGTTTTGGCTTTCATCCCAAAGCACTTGAAGAAAGACTCTGACAACTGCTTCAAATGGTGTATTTATCCAATTCTTTGGGCTCCTAGATGGAGAAGCTGTCCCAGAGCATGGACCTGGAGAAGGACCGACAGAAGATGGTCCTAGCTGACCGCATCGCCCAGAAGCGGCGACAGCACCAGGAACGACTGCAGCAGAAGAACCAGGCCACAATGAGCCAGGAGGTGCTGCGCCAGAGAGCCGAGAGAGACCAACTTAGCAACAATCAGGTGGGTGCGGCCGAGTGAACTCGGAACATCCTCTGCATCTCTGCCCTATTTTGTTTGTTTGGTTGGTTGGTTGGTTGGTTGGTTTGTAGTTATTACTGCATTTTCAGAGATATGTAATACGAAACTGCTACAAAGCACTTGCTTACTACAGCGACCTAAAATACAAATTACAAAATATGGAGGGTCTAACGTTTCGATCCCAGCAGAATCTTTCTCGAACCTTTTGAGAAAGAATTTTCACACTTTGTTAACTTGTGTGTTAACCTCTTCAATTTGAATGTGACGAGTGATTTGAATTGTACATTTTATCATCATAGTAGGTACTCACTGTGCTTTGCATTTACATGAATTTGTGACAAGAGATTTGTCAGTGCCTACAGAAAGGGCCTTGGTGTGACTGAATGAGTTGTACTCAGCGCATAGCTCAAACCATGGATATAGGAAATACCTATCCCACGTAATCCCACTGAAGTTCCAAGGAATCCTCAAGGAATCTATGTGATGTCCAAAAAGGGAACCCACACGAGGTTCCAAGAAATCCCTAGTGAATCTCAGACGAATCCCAGTGAAATTCCCAAAAAGCAATCCTCTAAACCCCGAGCAAAGCCATAAAGGAATTTGTGAGAATCTCCAAAAGGGGGCCCAACCCCCAAAAGGAATTATGCCAGAAAAATGCCAAGGAACCCATGAATTCCACAATAATTCAAAAATAATCTCGAGGAGATCCCTAATTGATTGACTGAGAGTTTTCCGCACCAATGGGATGTTTGATTGATCATTGTGATGTGTGGATTGGTACAGCTGAAGGGTGCTGAGCATCAAGCTCTGGTGGAATCATTGGAAGATGAGGAGAATGGAAAGGCTGAAAACATCATCTACCGAGTGCTGCGGCAACGTCACATGAAGGAGCAGGTCCAACAGGTCTGTCTGTCCCTCTTGTCACCTGATAAATCTGTCGGTTTGTCATTCCTCATATCAGGCATAGTTTGGAGCGGCTGTACCTTGCAAGTTTTCATGAGCATTGAGGCCATGTAGATGCGGTCAGACGTACACATACACCTGGACTGAATGGGCTTCCTTGCCATTGTTATGACTTGCCAATTCCTGGCAACTATTCTCTTTCCAGAGCTGATTAGCCAATGCATCATTTTATTTTATACATTAACTTGTAAAACAGTAGACAGTTGCTAGGAATAGACCAAGTCTTTTACTTTTAATTACACTTAAAACAGTCCAGTTGTATAGAAATGTTTGACCATTGTACGTTACCTCAAACGGTATTTTTTTTACAATTGTTTGGTTTCTTGATATCACGCCACATTCGGTGAGAAAAATTGCAACAAAACACCTGAATTGGACAAAGACTTGATGACATATAGCATTTAACAGGTAGGGAAGGGTTTGCTACAAATTAAAGTAGCACAAGTCATTCACACTTTCACAAGGAAAGGGGTAAATTGTTTACAGCCCCTAGGGCTGGATAGTTCAGTTTGTTAGGCACCAGATTCACCATCCAGAGTGACTTTGGCTTCAAGTTTAAGTGCTAACACCGTTGTCTTTACAGAAATTGATTGAATTATATTTGGTGAAAACCTTCTGTTCTGTGTCCCAGGAGGAGCAAATGGACCGGGAGAAGGAGGCGGCCGTTGTCAACGCCCGTTCCAAGATGGCTGAAATCTGCCAGCAGGAGCGAGACTCACTGATCGATGCCCAGCAGAAGGAATTCCTGGAACTGGTGGCAAACTCCGGCTCCCTGTCGGCTGCCAACCTGACTGAGAGGAAAGAGAAACTACAGCAACAGCACCAGGTAGGGAAGAGGACCTACTGGCCATATGGCCAATAGTGAGGGCGCTGTGGCATTTCCATGTTGGGGTTCAAACAAAAATTCCAGTTATTCAGCTTTTGATATATTCAGCTAGCATTCATGGCACAACATCTCCTACATATAGGGTCTTCGCTCAGACTTGTACTTTGCATTGATAATTCAGGGAAATTGTCTGCTCTTATATAAGTCCCTGGAGAAAGGCTTATAGCTATGTTCATAGTATTTGGATATAATCAGCTTGCCAAGAGTTGCACTGCGCATTAAATTTTTGTGACTGACAGTAGAATATGTGATTGTGGAACATATCCAGCTATATCCTGCAAAACGCAAAGTGTGTTGAAATGCATGACACAAAAATCAATCCCTCTGCAGAAACAACTGGAGGAGTATGACAACGTTACGGCCCAGCGGACGGAGCAGGCTGCCAAAGATTGCCTCCCGGAGACAGAGGTCAAGCAGGCCCACGCCAGGCTGGCCATGAGGGAGAGACAGCTCAAGGAGCTGGCCGAGGCCATGAGGGACCTTTCCCCTGAAGAGGTGAGTAGAGCCTTGGACGTGGTGAATCAGTGAGCGGGAAAGATAGGAGTTGGGAGGCAGGTAGCTTGTCACAGCCACTAGGGGACTAGGACGTCAAGCTGGATCATGCAAGGCCAGCCATAAGGCTTCGATTTCATGCACAAGTATGTTGGGTTGATGGCAAACTGAATAATAATCATAATAGAGAAGCTATAAATGCCTAACTGGTCTCAGAAATGTAACATAGGAGACGCAATGCGGATTGTGAAGTGGTTAAAGCTACTTTCCCTGGTTTAAGGGAAATAAACTAATCGTTCAGACTGAAGCGCTGATTGAAGCTGCGAACTAGCTCAAGCTTTTTGTGTGTTGGTGAATCTATAGGTTTTTGTTTTTTGATATGCCTACGGTGTTTTCAAGAGCTTCGGGGTGCTAAATACAGTGCAAAGGACATTTTCTTTGCAAAGCAGTGACACGACATTAGCCCCAGGGCAAGAAAGCCAGAAATCTGTGCTCTGACAGGGTGTTATCTAAATGCTAACTTAACTTCATTTGTTTGAAACCTTTCCAGGCCCTGGTTCACCAGTACACGGATGCAGCCGAGAAGGCAGCCCGGGATGCCCAGAAGTTCCGCGAGCAGAAGATGAGCCAGGTGACCACGGAGATCGAGCGCGTCAAGGCGGAGAAGAGGAAGCGGGACGAGGAGAGGCGGCGCAAGATGGAGAAAGAGATGGCGTAAGATGGTCCACTTTCTGTACACCCCACACCCTCTCCTCAAGCTTGAGTTGTGCAGTTGGTAGATGTCATGCTGGAAACCATTTGTTAGAAATTGTCAAGTACCACATCTGTGTTGTAGTATATGGGGGGGGCCATTTTTGCCTAAGCATGTGCAAAAGGACACTCTGTTTTCTCAAGGCAGAGACTAGTAGATAATCACTTCATGCCAGGGTTCCCCGGTACCGGAGACTGTATGTTTATGCGCAGCGCCGGGGTGCCCGAAATCGGACAAAGGAGTTGGGCCTTGTAACAAAAGACAGTACCCGGAACAAAAGGCCGAGCTGCTGAGAATTGCCAAATTGTTTTCAATTGTCAATAGCGGAGGTACATGTAATCAATCATTGTTTTGAAACAGTATACCACTATTTTTGGCATTCGTTGCAAGCAGATTATGACCAGGGACAAAAGTGCTCCAACGTCCCAGCGATGAGCGATACAACATTGCTGCATGCTAATCTGGCCGCATTTGAAAAGACGCCAGCGGCACACTGGGCTAGTTTCTGGAGGAAAAGAAAATTACGTAACACCGCACAATCTGGGCTCTCTTTACAAGGCGGCAGGCCTGGCTAAAATACTCAGGCGTCAATAGATATTGCCTGTCAGACTGGAGTAGCTTTCAGACAGTCATTCGTGTGGGTGTAAACATCCAGTAAATGAAGTTATGAATTTTTGAAGAATTTTGAAATCGGAAAATCTTGAAAATCCCCCGGGAATTCGTCATGCAACTTTAATTTGGACCCAGCAGCATAAGGGTAATTAGTCTCTCAATTAATCCAAGTAGACGCCAATACTGTGTTGGCACCACAGTTACCTTCACACTCTTGAACTTGACCAGGCAAATTGCGATACGCTGTTTATTGAATAGCAGTGTTGAACAGGTGCGCACCACCTGCATGCAAGCATGATGCTATTGCGATAAAGATCTCTAATCCTGGTAGCTTGAAGATCGGGCAAGATGCAACACTGTTGGGATGTGAGATCAGCACTGGAGGGACGGTTGTAGTTCACAAATCAATAACTTGTTCTGTGTGTACATGATGACAGACTTGACCCTAAGGTCACTTGGGAGTCATTTCGATATAAGGTGGGTTCACCCCAGATTGTGCCCGTGTTCACACGCCACCCCAATCCTTCTCATAGCTCCACAAGATTTCAAACTTTTTCTCTTCATTTCAGGACTTTGGAGTCAGAGCTGGAGATGGACCGGGTGCGTGACGAGCAGCGACAGCGAGAGCGCGACGGGCAACGGCAGAAGACCCTGGAGGAGCAGAAGGAGGAGAAAGAGAGACGGCTGCAGCTGGAGCTGCAGCAGCTGCAGGGCAACAAGGAAGCCCAAGAGGTATGAGGAGTGGACGGCTCTGTGCATACGTGGTAGAGGGCAGTGTTGTCATAAAATCTCACAGATGTCCATCACAAATAATCCACTTGGCAGCCAAGTCACAAGCTCAGCGGAGTAACGAAGGGGGCCAGGGGGGGGGCAATCCTGCTCGAGGCCTGTCCCCTCTTCCCCGATATTAGCGATAGAAATATCTGGTGATAATCCGCCGTGGTCAGTGAAACTCTGTGCCTGATCAGACTGACTGCCCCCCTCCACTACACATGCTGTTCGGTGAACTCTTACATAAGCAGTCCTCTGTCCTGTGTTCACCCAGTTTAAATGACTGATCCTTGTTTGGAGACTTTTGATTGGACTTGTGAAGGGACACGTGAAAGGACTCAACTGCAGGGCAGTGTGTTGGTGTGGCATTTAGTTAAATATTCAATCTTGCTTTTTCTTATGGCATTGTCTCACATGCCGTATCCTAGAAAAATTGTGAGCTTGAGGGAGATACAATCGCTCTCTAGAGACGTAGAGAATTTTATCCCATCCTGACTTGTGGAATTTTGTGTTGTGGAGATATGAATTGTTAATATAAAAGAGTGTTGGAAAATATCTTTGAAGAGAAAAATGCAGTTCTTATATTATGTACACCGAGAGCCTAATTTCTTGCATATTTTCAGTGGTTGAAAATGCTGCAGCATCCTGTTGTCTCTTGTCTCATTATTTGAGAGAGTCAATACTGGGCAGTAGTGCTTTTGGCAGCCTCCATACCTGTAGGTGTGGATCTTCTATCCTGTAGGTGTGGATCTTCCATACCTGTAGGTGTGGATCTTCCATACCTGTAGGTGCAGATCCTCCATACCTGTAGATGTGGATCCTCCATACCTGTAGGTGCAGATCTTTGACTGGGTTGACATGTGGATTGGGCTGTCTGTTGTCCATGTCATTTCTGTGGATTTCTCTGAATTATTGTCTCATCAGTGTTAGTATGGCCTCTGTGTTGGTACATCATTTCGTTGAAAGTGCATTCCAGGTTTTCCTTGATTTGAAGATGTGATATGAAGATGTATAACCTGGAGTGTTAGTGGCCCGATTGGCCCGTGCGTAAAGCACTCATCTCTTTACTACTTTGGTGATGGGTTTGATTCCTGGCCCTAGCTATAATTATGTGAGGAAAGTTTGTTGTTGGTTGTCTCCTATGCCACGAGATCTTTTCCTCAGTATTCTCCTGCCTCTGAAAACATTAAATAACAATCCCTGGCCGTGCTGTGTGGGAAGATATGAGTCATTTCGCCACTGCCCGAGCTGCCTTCACATACCTTCAGCTCAACCACGTTGCACCGTAGGTTTTATTTCTACTTTGTACAGCACATTTGAATGTAAATAAATCGTGTTAATTCGTTGCCTTCATAACACCTTCTCCACAGAAACTGATGGCGGAGCACCGGGAGAACATGAAGCGCTTTGAGGAGTCCCAGCGGCTAGAGCAGGAGAGGAACCAGGAGAAAACTCGGGCCCGACTGGAGGCCCGGAGGAAGAAGAAGAAGGAGCAGGAGACAGAGCGAATCAAGGGCGAGATGAGTGGCCAGGCCGAGGTGGATGAGAGACGCACCCAGGACTTGCTGAATACCATCCAGAGGCAGGGTAGGTACCATGGTACAATGCTTGCTAACTGAGGACTTGTACAGTGCTTGCTAACTGAGGACTTGCTGAACACCATCCAGAGGCAGGGTAGGTACCATGGTACAATGCTCGCTAACTGAGGACTTGTACAGTGCTTGCTAACTGAGGACTTGCTGAACACCATCTGGGGTAGGTGTCATTGTACAATGCTTGCAAACTGAGGACTTGTACAGTGCTTGCTAACTGAGGACTTGCTGAACACCATAGTGGGGTAGGGTAGAATCCATCATACTTTGAAACTGAGGACCACATGAATAGTTTCCAGATTGGAGAAGGTGGATAAAATCCATCAAACCCCCATTGCAGAGTGAACATGTAAACATATTGGGACATTGTCGTATTTTAAGGTCAATTGCCTTCTAAACGAGGACAACCTGAATACTGTCCGAGTCTCACAATTTCATATACGCGCACGATCGCTGTTAAAAATTACCCAAAACAAATTTCTTAAAGTATGCTTTAGTATAAAAAAAGTCATATTGACTTACATGTACCTCCACAAGGAGAAAAGTAAGTTGTTATCTGATCAGCAAATTGAATAGACAGACTACGTGACGCAAACGTAACAAGACTTTTTAAACATAGTCCGGACACTTTTCCCTGGGCAGGTGCCTCGGATCTGAACCAGACCATCAACTCCACCACGGCACCGGACGCTCCCAGCGACTGGGCCCAGCGCGAGCAGGAGGCCATGGAAAGGTCCAAGCTGCCCCCCGGTGTGGACGAGTCCATCTACGATGCCCTGCTCGCCTCCCCGCTCTACCGGGACCTGCAAGAGATTGAGGAGATTGTCAACAGCACCGATGCCCTCAAGAGACCCGGGGTCAAAGGTCAGGTCCTTCAATATTCACCTCTTAAGAAATAATTAACGCTTTTTGGAGCAAACAAAATATTTATATAAAAAGTGCAGAAATGAAATGAAAATAAAAATGAACGGTGTAATAAACAGCCGACTTATAATATTGAACATGTTAACTTAAAACGTTGATTAAACTCAAAAATCGTTAGTTCGTTAATCAAAATCGTTAGTCATGTCACAAGTCTGGTTACAAGACAGGTTGCCAATATCGAAATAGAGTACCGAAGTGAATACGTCACTCGTACAATTAGTGTGTAAAAGACATGAGCGCGTGAACCAGCGCATAAACCCCATTAGCTTGCACTACACTTTCTGGTTCACAGTGACGTCACACTTCGGTAATCTGTAACAATTAAGTTAAGCAAAGGAATGACTTTAACTGATAAATTTGAGTAGCTTGTGGCTTGAGAAATTATAACATGTAGTTGATGACTGACATGCGATGACCTGTGGTCATTGGATTGCAGTACTGAATTGTTCGCCTAGATAATAGAAAATGCTTATTTATCCGGAAACCCAATCAAAGTATCTTGACATCATTTTTATCCCCACTCACCAGAATCATAAACTTTCTCAAACCTGAATCAATTTTATGGGGGAGTATACAGCGTGATGCTGCCATTTTCCAGCATAAATCAACAGCTATCTCTTCCTCACAGGTACCCATCAGTGTTGTAAGCGAGACCATCACAAGACCAGACACATATCCAGTCACAAGTAACATTGTAAACAGTGACAAAGGAATGCTTTTGTTGCAGCTCATTTGAGTAGCTTGTGACTTGAATTCAGACTGGAGGTCTTGTAATGGTCTTGTGTGGTCTTGTGAAGGTCTTAGAGGTCTCGACCACTGCACTGGGTACCCATTTATCCTCCAGGCTAGAGAGCACCCAATGGGAGTATTAAAACGTAACTCAAAAGTCACAGTCATTCATGAGTCACAGACCATAACGAGTAGGCCACATGCCTCTACTTATTTAGTCTCCAATCTTCCTTCAGATAGCCCCATGGACATTGGTTCAACCTTTTTTTGAATTTCTCTTTTGTTGTGTCCAACCTCCAGGTGCCGTCTCAGACGCCTTCATCGATGTCAAGGACGCCCAGTGGCTCCTGTCGCAGGACATTGACCCCCTGGACATCAACAGCATCACCCCCAGCCAGTTCGTGGTCTACCGCTTTGGCGTCTTCGTCATTCGCCTCCTGCAGCGGACCAACGCCACGCCCGGCGTCACCCTCCTCCTGGCCTCGTCGCTGCCGCACAACGACTACCACCGCAACATGTACCGCCGCTCCTTCTTCTACCAGCGGGCTGCCAACATCCTGTTTGTCCGGCGGGAGCGGCTGGAGTCAGTTGGGGAGTTTATCATGCTGATTGCCCACTGCCTGGCCCACATCAAGATTGGTGATCTGACGGATGACACCAACCCTCACTTCTTGAGGGAATTCTACAAGGTACTCAATAGGTTTTTGCTCTGTTGTTATTGTGAAGATTTCTGTCAACAAAAAATTTAGTCTTTAATTTATAATTAAGTTAGAAGTTACTTTTAATTTAAGCTAGTTTAATTAATATATTATTTGTGCATTCTTTCCCTGCTGTTTTAATCGAATAGTTAACATAACTTATTTAAGGCACCATGGCCAAGAATACTCTTTTGCTTCCTGCCTGCACCCACTATTCATCAAGGCAATTTATTGTTATATAACCACTTAATATTAATTGAATGATATTTAGAAATCCGTCCAATCAATCCGTCCAATCAAAGAAAAATGGCAAAGTGTCAGATCGACTTGAACAATGGGAATCTGTAACGCAATCCATGCTGCGCACACTCACACTCAGTGCACAGTGTATTCTCAAACTTTGGGGAGACCATGACCGTTTAGACAGTCACCACACCCCATCGCTCTGTAGAGGGATCTTAGACCTTTTTTGTGAGTATGTCAACACAGCAGTAAGGTGGTGGCCTCTGATTGTGGGCGACAAATACGTTGCAAAAGAAGGAACTGATGAAGCGTTCATGCTGAAGTGATCTCAGGAGCTCATCGAGCCACAGAATGGTTCATCTTTGGGAACCAGTGAACTTTCTAGTTGATGTTTGACGGTAGTATAGGACTGAAATGCCTTCACTTCAATATTGATCTGTTGGCACTTTTGTCACAAGCTAAGCGCAGGTGCACCAGCGATCTTGATACAACTTGCTTTTGGTTAACTTTAATCTGCTGTTTGCACTAGTTAAGAAAATATGGAAAAATTGTTTTTTACCTTCTCTTTGTGTGGAATTTTCTCAGGCCATAAAGGTCATCTGCCAGGACATGTTCTTTGCCCGCTCTCGAACCTCGCCTGTGACTGGAGCGCTGATTGGTGGGTCACCCGCTCTTGGCAAAACCGCCCTGGAGCACGCCTTCAAGTACAGCAAGACGGACAGCGACAAGGCTGGCGTGGTGGGTGAGCTGGTGAACGTCAAGGTCCGGGCGCCAGTGGAACAAGACTTTGATAAAGAGGTATGGTGTGGTATGACATATCAGAGGCTGTTAAGTAGGACCCATTGACCGCACTGCACAGGACTCGGTGTGCAGAGCTGTGACCACTGACAGGGACATATGGGAGGGAGGGCTTGGGGTCTTATGTAAAGTGAAAAGGCATCATTTTTATAGGAGTGAATAATTCATATTTAAATATTATTTTAGAAATGTAAACTTGTGGCCAACCGTCTAGGTTGTCTGCATTTTTTCAGTTCTTCCCTTACCAGCGGAGAGATTTTGCTCAATAAAGTTCTATTATTTTTTTTACAAAGAATACTTCTTAGGAGACAAGGTAATCGATATATTTATTTATTAAATATTACCACCAAGAACCCTGAGAAAACAACACCATGAATTAAAAGTAAGAGTGTCAGGACTGGGAGTAAGGCCTTTGAAATTTTTTTCTCCACCCACACATCATGTTGAATGAGTCCCAAGCCAAAGCCGATTTCAGTTTCGATTTTGCCCCCCTGACACCAAAAGTTGACTTTTCCCATTGTTCTAGCCACTTTTCTAGGCATTCTACCAGTAGAATAACAAAGATTGTGATAGAAATCACAGATGATAGTCCTTTTTTCGAATAGCACATTTTTCTTATTTTTTCTTCACTTTAAAATGAGTGGAAAAAAAACAAAGTTGGGCTATTCCCGTACCGGCTGTTTTGTGAGGGGCGTTTTGAAACAAAGTTGGGCTATTCCCGTACCGGCTGTTTTGTGAGGGGCGTTTTGAAACAAAGTTGGGCTATTCCCGTACCGGGTGTTTTGTGAGGGGCGTTTTGAAACAAAGTTGGGCTATTCCCGTACCGCCTGTTTTGTAAGGGGCGTTTTGAAACAA
>NW_019091465.1:185412-225747 GCF_001949145.1 Acanthaster planci
CTCTAAAGCCACAGTTTGACTCTATCCTCGTCCAAGCCGCATTCTTCCTGCATTTTTATTGAAGCCGCATTATTCTCTTTTAAAAGCCACATTTTAACTTTGTTCATGCCAGAAACACATTCTCTCTGCACTTTTATCGAAGCCACGATCTTAGTCTTCTGAAAAAATTGTCCAAACCACTTCTGCCGATCTCTTAGCAAAGGGTGCTTTCCATCAAGCACTGTCTTAACCTCATCCTTATGTTCTTATAAAATGCATCTGTTTGGTACCGACCTTGTTCGGCGCAGAAGCAACATCTGTCCACAGAGTACAAGCAAACCATCCCATGGCTTCATTGTTTTTCATATGGGATCCTTTGTTTCGTACAAGTCATGGTTGGGTTGGCTCAATATTCCTGCACAGGATCACAGTTGTACTTACTTGTTTTACTTGATTGTGGGCCAATCAGCCTTTAAGCCACAAGGCTGGATGACGTTGAATTCATTGCAGATACAGTGTGTCTGAATTGACAGACTGCCAGGCAAGCCTTGTCTATGCTCAGAGTATGGCCAAAGATCATAAGTGTTTTTGTATGAGGAAAACTGAGGAACCTGTGGAAAAACTTGTGTTGCACGGGGAGAATCAAGGAACCAAGCTGCTCACATTATGGTGCAGGCGGGGAATCGAACCTGGGCCACAGTGGTGAGAGACGAGTGGTGTATACACTCTAACCACCTCTGCCCCCCCCCAGATGATCTTTCAAAGCATGCTTGCAGCCAAAGTTCGTATAAACTAGTCCACTATGCAAAGTTTCAAATCGCACCCCCCTCTGTTTTCATGACAACCACAGAATGGCCGCACCCAGAGTTTCATCCCAACCTGTCCTGAAGAACCAGCGGGACTTCTTGTCCGCCCAGATCGGTGCCCTGCAGGGCCAGCTGGACGGCCTGAATGCCCAACTGGGCCAGGCCCTGGCCGACCGGCAGGCCCTCCAGGAGGGGCTGGCCACGCCCGGGGAGGGCGGGGCTGTTGGGGACGGCGCTGTCATCCTGAAGTCTCAGCTGAGCGCACTGGAAACGAAGACAGAGAACCTGGTGAAGAAGATAGCACAGGTGGAGGAAGAGGTGGCCCAGAAGGTGAAGGAGCGAGCTGCTGCTAAGTAACTTGATTTGACCTTTGACCTTGTGTGACCTCTGACCTTTAATTGTGCACGACCTCACAACACTCCTTCCCAAGCCTAACCACCGACATTGACATCACCATCAAAAACAAACAGTTACTTGACATTGTTGACATTGAAATTGTATGAATTAAATGTATTTGACCCTTTGACTTGAGTGTCTGGCTTAAAACCTTATTTGGTCAAGTGCCTGGCCTAGATAACCCTGTGCAGTGATGAATGTTTGCGTTAGGTTTTGTAACAAGAGACGTTATTTGTCAAAATAGTTTTCAAAGACTGAAGTAGGATTTCACTTGTCATTTGAATTTTTTAGAGTATCCAAACATTTTCTTGTATGAAAAATGTCTTATCGTTGAAGTTCATTTGTTGATTGATCTCCATTAGAGCAGCTGTTTAAATAATAGTTGAATATTTATGTCTATTTGGTTGTGGATTGAGGTATTCTGAATTAAGGGTTCCTTCCATTAATATATGTAAGCCTGTGTGCATTTTTTGTCTCATGATTTGAAATTTTGAAGTGTCTCAGTATTCTGAATGGGAACAGTGTGGTTTGGTTCTTCAGTCTTTTCCGAAATTGTTTATGCTAATTGGCAGTTTATTTTTTTAAGACATTGTTTGAAGCGGCACCAGTGGTTTTAAAGCTTATAAATATCACATTTTATGACTTTCTGGATTTTAAGATTTTATGTTGTGCTTTCACAATCATGTGCACTTTGTAAAGGTAGCCAGATTGCCTTATCAAAAAATTACATTCAATATAAATTTCTCTCTCAGGTGAATCAGATTTGCTAAGGATAAGACAGTGCTAGATTTGTGATTGTAGGTTTCATGTTGAGCTACGAATAGTTTGCCAGCACCTACTCACTTCAAGTTACATTCCACGTGTTAAACACTTGCCTGAAGGTCTAGCAGTAGTCATTCAAATATTTCAAGAGCTTATGCAAAATTGTGTAATATTTTGTGAATGTTTCTTATTGTCAAGAATGAATCGAACCGGTCAAGTTGTACGTGATTATTTTTTATAAAACGCACCTTTTTTTCATTCCGTCTCCGTGTTTTCCGAAATGAACAAATAAAGTAAAATCCGTCCAAACTTTGAAATATTTTGTAAGTATGATAAATTAAGTATTCAATGCTCGGGGCCACGCTTCGCTTTTTAACCGGCCTGAGAACAAATTCCAAAAATAAATAACACATAGTACAACACGGCTTATTTGGTCGTGGCCTCCATTCGTGCCGGGCATGGCTTTCCTCGTACTGTTGTGGCCATCTGATGTAAGCATTGCCCGGAACGGTTGCCGACACGAGTAAAGACTTAAAACCGACTCCGTCTGTTGAATTAAATTCTCTCACTTGGCTGAAAAGCAAACATCTGTTATTCCTCCGTCCTCTGTTGCATCAAACACCCGTTATTTTCCCGTCCATTGACACTGGAAGTTGTCAGAAAGTTTCGGATTTTTATCTTTATATTTGTTATGTTTTGAAAAATCAATACATGTATATTTTGCTGTCAAAATTAATACGAAGTGACGAATCAATGCTCACTAAATGGTTATTTCTATGCACAAATTTTTAAAAAATGACAAATAGAGAGTTTCACTTCCTGTGCTTTTTAAAACGATGCTTATTAATAGTTTGTAAATGCTTAAAATGGCCAACTTTGTACCAACTTTGTAGATTTAAATCAGAGAATTGTTTGTATATCAGAATTTATCTGTAAATTTCCGAATTGTACCTGAGATCAGTCTTTTATTTCAATTTTGTATCGTGTCAGTGATTGCTTGACTAAGGATTCTAGGATTAGAGGACGCAAGTTTTATGACTTCTCTGAGAAGTTTAGTTTAGATTTGGACAGTGAGTAAATAGATATTTTTGTTACGCAGTGAATAAAACAGTTAAATTTTGGTAAAAAAAAGTCGCAACCCTTACAAAAATTTCTTTTGTCGCTCAGGTGACTTTTAATGTGACTATCGAGATATCAGCTCGATAGAATCATTTGCGAGTTCCTATCCTTTGTGGAAAACAAAATCGTGGAATATTATGCCCTGTGCATAGGCTTACTCTCCTCTTGTAAAAATCCTTCTGTTTCGTCGATGGAAATCAGCCAAGGGCTTGAGTGTATAGTCTAAGAGTCGCTCGGTGAAGACCTCAGTCGCTCTCTGCACACGGGTGGTTTACTGAGCGCGGTTTGTGCCATCCAGCCCCAATCTCCAGTTCAAAATCTTGCGCGGGCGCTGAATCCGAGAGCAAGGTGTGTTTTAAATAGACGGCGGAGATGCGTTTGCGCTGTAGTTTCTTTTTTTATGACAACATGGGCAGATCAACCATGCCCCTCCCTCCTCCAGGGTGATATGTTTTTTTTTATTTGGACTAATAATGAAATTGGGAATTTCCTTCATTTCCCTTTCTTTCCAAATGCGTAAAAGCTTCCCAATTTAGCCTCAGCCCTCACAAAGGCCACAGAAAGTTCTCTGCATAAATTCCCAAATTTTTCCCCTCGAAAATGTTTTTGCTCTCCCGTGGTTTTGGGTCTGCCCTTGAATTACGCTTTTGCCAAAATGTAAGATAGGGCTTAGTCATAAAAACGACGGGTACACAATCCCATATGACGCAAGATATGGGGCGGAGAGAATCCCCCCCCCCGCCTTTGTTCTGGTCATTGTTTGATCGGAATCTCAGGAATTCTTTACAGACTTCTAGGGGGGATGTGTTAGGTAACAATAGTCTAGAGTGTGTATAGGGATTGGACGTGTGGGGGGGGGTACCCATTGACCCCATATCGAGACACGCTTTGACGAAGCCTGCATACCCGTACTCTTGCGTGTGGGCGGGAACCCTCAGAGACTGCAGTCAATAGCAGTCACCTACTTGATTTCGAGATGGGATCATTAGACGTGAGAAGCGAGGGATTTCTGTGCGTTGTTTAACAGGGACTGTTGTGTAAACTCGTGTTCCTGCTTCTCTTAAATTCAAGAATGTTTCGTAATCAAGGCACCAGCATTTTCGTTATGTTCCATGCTTGCCTGGGAGTCTGGGCGACACTTACACTCCTAACCGCTACAGGTTAGGCATGTCAAGTGATTTGGCCAACTTATTGCTTTGGCTGTTTTAATTTTGTCATTTTCCTGTTTGATGAATAATCTATTTCGGTGCATTTTACGGTGCCAAGTCCAACTTAAGTCAAATTTCAACTTCTGCTTTGCACACTGTGATTTCTAAAGTGTCAGTCTTGGAATTGCACGATATACACAACGAATGTGGTATTTCTTGAAAAAATAGTTTGCCGACCTCCAAAGAATTTCCCAAGTTTCTCTCGGAAACTCGCGCCCAACCAATGCCCACCTACGCACTGCGAGTCCGTGGATATAGAACGTTCGATTTGTCCACGTGTTGCCAAAACATTGAAAGTGCCATGTCACCCTTCCCAAATACCCCCCCCCCCCCGCTTCAGCCCACCTCACTGGGCCCTGTCTCCTGTTTGACCCCATTTTCTCGACCGGGTTCACGTTAAAAAAAAATCTATCATTTTCCCCTTCTCGCATGTTCTCACGGGTATCTGTGCGTGACAGCATCGTTCGATCCATTCCCTGGAGGCCGTACGCGGAACGGGCTCGTCTAGACGACGGGGAAAAAATCAATGAGTGATGTGGCTTGATCGGGAAATGCGAATTGTCTACGCTCCAGCCTGAGAAAAACAGATCACTTCGTCCTCGACCCACCCTTGAGTTCTGTGAGAACTTCACGATGCAGACTTGATCTTCATTATTGAGAGAAATATAAATTGAGAGGATGAAAACCCCTCGCACAGATAAGCTGTCTAGATCTATACCGCTCGCTTTTCAATTCTTTCTATCTAATAATGTGGCATCATCTGATATGCACAGCCCATCACATTGTCTGCCCACCCATTGTCAGGGGCCACGTGTGGTCACATGTTCTATCCCTGGCAACAATCCGCGAATCACAATGGGAGGGCGGTGCGGCCGCGCGGAGCAGACGTATGAATAAGGACACGGATAAAAGCCAACTTTCGCTGCTGGCGCACCATTCTGGTGCACGCACGGGGGAAAAGCGTCGGGGACAGCGTGTTGCGTGGAGCGCCACTTGACAAACAGACGATTTCGTATTGTGCTTGGCGCGCTAATTTCCCGCGCCAAATAGAAGAAAGGAGGAAAAAAGATGACAAATTTGGCAAGCGACGATCCGTCCACTTGTCTGCATCGCTGCACCGAGTTGACAGTCCCGAGTGCCAATGCATAAATTCATGTTTTGCTTCCGGTAATATCGGCACCCGCTGACAGATTTCCTTTAACGAAATAATCCTTTCCCTTTAAGTTCACATTGATGTTAACCACGTTTGGTTACATAATGCACTACTTAATCTTTTGAATGAAACCTGGCTATTGAAAACAAATGTTGGTTTTTAAAACCAGAAATACACAAGCACATTAAAGAATAGCGCAGGCCATCAAAAACTTAAAAATCGTCAAGACGACCAGTTGCACACTAACTTGGAGTACAACTACAACGATGTCACGATGTTAATTTAACACCATAGGTGTTACCAGGGAACTACACTGGAATGGGTTTAGTCCTCTGGAAACACCCGTAGTTTTATATTCACACCACATTTTTGCAGCGCATGGGCTTTAAGGAGTACAGTGGTTGGAGGTGGTGTTTAAATAAACAAAGGCGTTTCCATATAGGTCCTTCTGAATTCGAAAGTGGCAGTACTGAATAAGAATAATAATGAAAAATCTTCTCTTCCGAACACTGAAGTAAACATCAGCGAATATTTTCGAATGTGAACAAAACTAAATTGACTCTTTCAGAGGTCATTCCAGCGGCTCCCTAAGCTCCATTGCGTAAAAATTTCAAGTCAGGAAACCAGACTGGGGACAAAATGTAATCGGTGCAAAAAAAATCAATTGGCGATGAGATGTGAATATTTATTCTGTAATGGTTTGACTTTTTCCAAGGCAACTGCCGAGACAAACGTTTTTTTTTCCTATGTTTTAATTTAATTTAAATAATAACTGGTTGAACAGTCTGCATGAAATAAACAGGAGCTACGGTACATCTTTTCTGTCTCCATCAGCGCTAAGAAAGCGCCCTCTTCTCGAGGCATTTTGGAGGCAATTTCACCTGTAAACTGATTGGTACGGGAAACATGCCGATCGAGAGCAGCTGGTTATCTCTGTGATTGGTGACACTGTCCCAATCCTCTCTTGTTAATTTTGGTAGTGTTAATTTAGGGACTAGACAAGAGTGAAAATCACTGTAAATGAAATGGTTTGAAAAACAAAAATACATCCAGTGAAAATTTCATGAAATCTCGATCTTTTCGATTGAGTGCAGATGCATCAAATTAGTGTTGTCCAATTTTCAATCTCAAGGAGTGGATTTCACCCGAATGGAGTGAGTTTTTAACATTTGGAATTTACATAAGCCCCGACCTATGTTTGATCTTTAATCGGAAAATACTGGCGATTAACCAAGGTGGGTTTAGAGTTTTGCATGTGCATTAATTTCGGGGTGTACATTTTTGCAAAGTGAAAAATTCATCCAAAACAATTTCTTTGGTGCGTTTTCTGTTTATATCCAAAAGAGGAGGGGGATTTGGAGAAATTTACCCAAAGGGATTGAGGTCATTTGGGGTGGCTTTTGGGACCAAGGATGGGATATGAACTTACTTTGTTGTTGTTGATAATGGCCCATCCGTGGTCAAACTGCTTAAGAGGGCCACGCGCCTTCTGTACACAGGGGGGTGTAAACGGAGGGGACAGAAATTGGCCGTGTAGACCTTCGGTCGTTGGTCAACCCAAATATATTTATTTAGCGGAGAGTTTGCCCTTCTGGCCATAAGCAGCCGAGCGGTCTGTAGGGATCCTGAGTCCATTGGTCACTCCAAATCCTACGGGGGCTTGCCAATGAAATTGCCATTCCCGACTCCCCAGATCTGCCCTCTCCAGCCGAAACCAGATATGGCCCAATTAAAGTGCATTTTACCCCCTGCAAAATATATCCCAGAACTGTACGTCGAAAACATCTCTCTGTTTCGCTCAGCCGAGTCTCGACAAAGCTGCGACATCGGTCTATTCATTCTGCGGCGATACTTTTTTTTTTTTGGTATTGTTGTCCAAACCTCGAGGCTCGATGATAATGGAATAGGAAATTAATAAAGCTCCCATGCTGGCTTGGAAAAAAGTAAAGAATGTCGGAGCGCATGCCGCGTATTTCCGCCAAACCCCAGGGAGGCCATTGTTGCTGCGCACGCAAACCAGGGACTGCCAGAGTTCGAATATGCGGGTGCACTTTGACTCGAATCGGCTTGACGTATGTAATATGCCATCCTGATGTGGATCAAGGCAGTGTTGGTTGTTGTCAAGACCTCTCAGGACCATCACAAGACTCCACAACACCATCACAAGGACAACACAAGACCTTCTGTCTAAATTCAAACAACAATCCGTGTGTTTTCGAACCACAGAAGCATTCCTTCGTCACTGCTTACCCTGTTGCTTTTGACTGGTTTTTATGATTGGGCTTCGGACTAGACTTTTGACTGGTCTGGCAATCATTGTCCCGTCTACAACGTTGGTCATGGACGTGTCAAATATGCCATGATAGGAGAATAGAATTAGACCCCCCCCCACACGGTAACTCCAACTGAAATGAACAATTTTGATCCGTGAAGTGAATATGGTGGCGATTAACCCGCTGTTGATTTTACTGCATAAAGTTAATTAAAGTAATTGAATAAAATAGAATGCATAGCAAAGTTTGTAGATTTTGATTCACTTTTGATTTGTGTGTGTGTGTGTGTGAGAGAGAGAGAGAAAGAGAAATCGACCTTGCGAGGTGAAATCAGTGCTCTTTGGAACCAAATTATTCAATCACAGGTTAAAACTATACCCATAAACCAGCAGGTTTGTTTGGGATAACAGAATGCCTGGTTGTTTCAAATACAGAACAATTTGTATCAAATTTAAACATTAAAGACGGCAAATGATCACTGAAACATTTTAGAAAGGATTGAAGAGTATAAAGAAGACGATCCAAACCTAGGAGGAATAATGAGGTTTTCTTTAAAGAGGAAGCAGGATATTATATCACATAATACTTTAACTGGACAGCAACTGAATCGCCTGACCAAACAGCTTAGTCTAGACGAGTTTACCTGCTGGGTATTGAAGAGGAATCAAAGAACGAAAATGGAAACAAAGAGCTCATGTTTGACCCCCGGGAAAACCTCTTTTTCTCTTAGCTAAATCCCCAGTTGGTTGCAATCGCATCAAATGGAGCAAGTATGATGTACGAAACATCACAAGTTCCTGACACTTGTGACGAAGAAAGAAATTCATTACACCGAGAACTTTGGTAAGTCGAAAAAGGGTGAATTTGCCATCTGCAGAAATGGCGGCTGGTGTACACAGTGGATACACTTTGCATGCATACAGGAAACGGCCTTGAGTTAAAAGGTCCGGGGACACCGTACCACAACGTCAGGCAACATAGACGCCTGTTCCCCCAAATTGGCGCACTCTTTGGGGCCTTAACTCAATATAGGCCTACTGTGCAAACAAGTGGCCGGCCCTGGAAATTGACGCATTTCTAATTAATACATGTCAATTGAATTTAAATCGTGTGAATTGCACATTTTCAATACGGTCCTTTTTATTAAAGCAACGGGCCTGTACCAACCCCATGTCTTCCTCTCTCACCGGACCTCTCTCCTTGTCTGTCATTTTTGAAAGAAAAAAAATGCAGGCATGCCCCGCATGTTTCCGAAGATTTACTAAACAGAGCGCAGCCGTGCGCCACTTTAGTACGGACAAATAGTCCGGGATTTTTGTCGGAGCCGGCTATTGGTACTCCAAACGCCTGGGTTATAAAGCCCTGGTCTGCCCTCTAGCCACGCGCGGACAACTCCCTTCGGCCACGCGCGCCACGCGCCCCACGAGCGGACTCAAGTTTGCTCGCAGCCTCGGGGGGATCGACGGGTTTGCACGTGAGTAAACCTTAAGAACGAACCCACAACGTACTTGAATTTTTTTTCTAATGGCACTGTAGGCTGTAGGGACCGTGAAGGTTAATACCAGATTTGGAAGTGAAATCAAAAATGCTCAACTGCTCAAAGATGAATTGGCAAATTTCCCAAAAAGTGGATGAATAAAGCGACTCTTAACTTTATTTCAAACGGATTTTTGCTGGCATATTTATATCTTCCTTGACCTTAAGACAATCGTATAGACAATCCAGAGAGCAAGTATGTAACTGCCTTGAAGCCTTCTAAACTACACAATAATTAATTGGGGATTGACGTGAAAATATTCTCGGTGTGTATTTCCTGGGATGGGAGGGCGAAACAGTCTAGCCCTCAAACCGAAAAATTCCTTGATCCACTTTTTTTTTTCATATCCATCACTGGCGTATTCAGGTTTTGAGTCTACGGGAGCAAACCACTGTCCCTTTCTTGTTTCCCGTGAAAGAATCCTCAAAGTAAGGTAGAGTGGCGTTTGTAAAATCTTAACCATTTTCTGGAAGGAATCAATAATTTGGCCCCAAATCATGAGTTTTTCGAATTTCTATTTTGGGGTGAAATCGACAAGGTTATCTCGATTTGTGCTGACAATTTGTTGAAGCCATTTTGAGCAAATCTGTTGAAATCAGCTGAATCACGACGATCTCTGTTGGGCGACATTAATTAGACCCGCATTTGGCATTTACACGCACATATAACGATTAGAATTTCTTTCACAAACAAGCAAATTTAACTCTTGCACTGCACAAATGGAACACTTTCGTACCAGACATGCGCAGTGGCAAAGGCTATAGGCTTTCCTGATACCGTTTTCTCGATTTAACGACTGAACAAAATTGAGGTGAATTACTAATCTTCAATTTCAATCAAGTTTATAAGAATTGGAGAGTACATTTTAAGGCTGTTTCAGAGGTGTTAGGCAATGGACGTATTTACTGGACTCAGACAATTAAACTCAACGATTAAAAACAATTCAGTTTCACTGCAGAGAGAAATTTCTCTTTCCGATGAAAATTTGTAAGGAAATGTCGGCGTTTTCAAAATTTATATCGAAATGAATACAATGGCAACCAACGCGGGTAGGGGCAAGTTACCTCGCCCCTCCACTCGTTACACCACTGATAATGAATGTCACTTGTGCCTGCCCAACTGATAAGGCTGTCATGTTAAGAACTCATGGACATGCGTGCCCATGGCAGCGCGTCATTCGAACGGCTACCAGTTCCAACAATCCATGGGACGTCGGAGAATTTTTGAGAACGGGGAACAAATGTTAGGTCGTAATACTTCTCAGGAAGTTTAAGGCTTCGTGTATAAAATTGTATATGACTTGTAGAACAAAAGAGAGATTTATATCGCGGCGTAAGTTGCCAATTTCAATTAAATCGTGCACAAGCTTCAAGGCATCATCCCGCGAAACACACAATCAGGGGTATAGCTGGGGGGGGGGGTAACGCTCAAGTTTACTTGGGTTAACTGTCAGTTTCACATCTTGTCGCTTGCTGCTTTAAAACTGGGAATTTGTGGAGATCAACTACCCAGATTCCGTTTTGCGCCAGAATGACGCCGGTAGAGTCTGGGGAAAGACAATGCGTCCCGTCTCCTTCGTGGTCACCGTCGCTGTAGGCCGATGTGCCTTGACGAACGCAAATCTCTGCGCGAAATTATTAATTTCCTCGAGCTAGGTGCGTCAATGATTAAAAAAAAAAAGGGCGGGTATCAATGGCCGGATAAATTAAAATGCCAAGTCAGGCGTGTTGGATTGGTGTAACGCGCCGCCTCCCCGATGCCGCACGCTCGCCGGGAGCTTATTATTGGTAATACGGTTATAAAAAGGAAAAGAAAAGATAACAAAATGCCACGACTTGTTAAATGTACACACAACGAGCGTCCCTTTTTATCAACAATTGTCTTGTAAACAAACAGAGGGAACCCGCCATCGGAAATACCAGCGAATATTGTATTAGAGGAGATATAGAGGTTAATGTACACCGATTTTTAATTAATTTTTTGAATAGGAAGTGCAGGCGACGAAATTGCGATGGTTTTTATATTTTGAAGTGGGAAAAGGCCATTGTCAGTTTAAATAAAAAGACATGCATATCATATTTTTTTTCATTATATCCCCATG
This sequence comes from Acanthaster planci, assembly GCF_001949145.1. The sequence goes on from NW_019091465.1 coordinate 196,747, forward strand.
TAGACATTTCTTTAGGAAGTGAGTGCCTAGGTTGCCTGATAAACGCAAATTCACACGATCGTTTGAATCGTTTAAATGGCGAGCACTCTTCAAACGCGAGGGAAAAGATAACTCAAGCTTCTAGGCAACTGATAATTCATCTGCGGACCAGATGTCAATGTGGATATTGTAGTGGGAAAATATGCACGATATAGAATAAACTTTCCTTGTTAAGTTATTCGCTTCTATTTCCACCTAAGTAGATCTGGAGTCCAAATTGTGAATAAAAACAAAATAATTGTACTTTTTTGATTCGCTGTGTGGTTTTTGTGTATCTGTCTGTCCCCCCCTCCCCATTGTCAAGTCGGTTTATACTCCGTGTAAGCCCTCCATCAAGACAACAACTCTCCCCTAAAAGATGCGGAAAAGAACTAACTGTCGTTACCATGGAGTTGCCTCGCCGGTTAATAAAGGGTTGTTGTGATCATTGATCATTTCTGGTAATGACACCAAGGATTCCTCAAAGCGCCGTAGGGACTTTGGCCCGCAAGCCTGAAGAAACATGTAAAGAGGAGACAATAAGAAGCAGTCAAAGTCTTATTAAGGGAGTTGGAAGAAATCCCAAGAGGAATCTTCTGGGTAAAAACCCAGGTAATCAGACTGGGACTGGAAACAAAAAAAAAACACAATTCAGTATAGAAACAGGTTTCAGACCCAGGCGCATGCTCACGAATTTCTACAGACTCATCAGTGATCAGAGACGACACAGGCATATACGGTATCCTCTCCATTGCTGAAGCTATCCTATTGTCCCGTGGAGTCAGCAAAACAGATATCGCAGGATCCATCTCCCCAGTTAAATTCATTATCAAAGATTAATGCTGCATGTATCATGTCAATTTCATTCAAATTCTATAACCAGTTAATACACTGCAGGCAATACATGTTACTGCATTGGAGTTATCTGAAATCAGACTGTTTTTGTCACTATACGCTACAGACTGGGTACCCGTGTTCACTATGGCTTTAAAAACCACGCAAATATAGCCCAGGTATTGTTTCGTTGCAAAAGAACAATGTCCCATCTGATGGGTTAATCACAAAATGGAGTCATGAAGACACTAGTAAGATTCGTTAACATTAGTTTTTGTTTGTTTTTTGTTTTGTTTTGTTTTTTTTGGTGATACAGCGTCTGGTGCTTTCATTGTCCATTTTCAACACTTAGGTCTTGTGTTCACAACAAACATTTTAAATTGATTTTGCATTGTTTTCTATAATATTTTCCATCTTGTTGCATTCTGCTACTGTGCACCCATCTCCCTTGGCTTGTCTGCTGTCCAAACACCTGCCAAACTTAACAGCAATTTACCATCTCATTTTGATGGTACTCAAAAAGGTCTTGTCTTGGACGCTTCGACAGTCGTTGTAGATTATTGGTACGCACCACTTCTGGTTCCCATTATATTAACCATAACAGTCCCAAATCCTCCAATTTCAATACGATTTTACATACACCCTTGAGGGTTAGGGTTAAAACATTTAATCTCCTGTCTCCAAGCATCCCTGCCTTATTAAAGCAGAACTTTTGACCTGATCAGAGCCCATTTCTTTCAACTTCTTGCTGCTGTCAAATTGCTGGCTTTCAAAGTTTCCTGTTATTGCTTGTTATACCCCCCCCTTGCTCTCTTAGCCCCGTCCGGTTCCAAGCATTATTTTAATGCCCAGGGATTTTTCCGTACATAACAAATCCCTTGTTTTGACCCATTAAAACGAGAAAACAACGATGCACGTTGCACAAGAAAGGGTATTAAAAATGGGGAAACGCAAACCCGCGGCGCAACTGTAGTAATTAGCATACTTCGGCTGGGCCCCGATCTAAGTTATGCGCAAACGCAAGATTAATTTTCTGGCGTCGCCTGTCGGCGGGAACCACGAACGCATGCGCAGTGTTTGCGCAGCTAAGTTAACGGATGCCTAGTCGTGTGCTGAATGCGTGCCCTCCCACACCTCTGTTGTCATTCTCTATTTGAAACAAATTAGTCTCTCCTCCAAAAGACGGGGGCTTGTTTAAAGTTCTCACGCCCGCCAAACACTCATCCCGTCTACTTTTTTTTTTTTAATTGTGTATTTTTTGATACACAAAATGCACTCTTCCCATCCCTCGGAAAAGAATTCAGTTCGAAATGTGAATCTCATTCGTGAATGGGAACTGGGATGAGCAGAATAGGACGATGAACAGCGGAGGGAGTGGATTCAAAGATTTATGGGTTAAGACATAACCACGGCGCCAGCACACACAATGCTGCCGTCATATTAGGGGACAAACCGAGAGAGAAAATGAGTTTCAGGACTTTTGAGATGGTGAATGTGGTGTGAAATCTTCTCATTGTGTTACCTGGTGACGGAGGATACGGTGACTGCATGGCATGCTCTCCTCTTGTCACATTTACTGACAAAGCTGTGAGGAGGTACCTTTTTTGAGGGGGGGAGCGACTGGCAGGGTGTAAGGTAAGGTGCGTATCTTCACTTCAACAAAAATACACCAATACATGTATCTCGATCGAGAAAAGGACTGGATAGGTCGACACGGCACGTTTCTGCCATACAAACTCCATGCTTGCGATAAAGTGGATCGCTGCTGTCCAATCTTCGTTGTATTAAACTACTTAAGGGTTAATCTAAATGGCCAATAAAATATACGCTAACAAAACCGATGAAATCTGTGGAGAGAAAATTGTAAAAGGTGGCAGGAATTCCCAGGGACAACATCCAATTGAAAAACCCAACACTAAAAAAGAAAAACAATCCACCAATTCAGCCTGCTAAGGATTATAGTGCGTCCAATTGACCCAATTCCCCCCCCCCGCCTCTTGTGGGTCACCAGAAAGAGGTAGATTTTTGCGGTGACGTCGTGGTTGAAGTTTTGCACTTACGGCCGGTTTTTCTCGGATCCAAGCCCACAGGCTACATTTTGAACGGGAAAAGAATGACTCACTCAGGGGAAACGTCGGGCGAAATTGGCTTTTCCTTTGTGAACTTTCTTCTGTCCTTGCAGTCTCAGTGCGGGTAGCTATGTTTACCTTACATACCGAGGAATATGGATATTCCTTTGTTTCTGTGCATTCAAGAAACCCTGGAGAAAAACATTCTCATTTGTCTCATACCAAGAACATTCTTTTTGGGTGGAATTTATTGTCTGTTCTTGCTCACTTGATAAAAATAATTAATTTATCCATTTATAAAGCGCAACTTTCATTTAAATATGTTCAAATGCGCTGTACAATGAAGACATTAAGCTTGGAACAATGAATACCTTTGAACAAGGTTGAGCCGATGGCATACACGGGCGCCTCGGGCACCGCCAAGCGACCCACATTCACCAATATCAAAAGGGGAGAGAATAAGAAACAGTTACAGTTTTAGAGGTGGGAGGAAAACCCCAGAGGAATATTCTGGGTAAATCCACGGAGTCGGGTAGAGACTGAAAACCCAATCCACATGTGGACCGGTCCGGGAATCAAACCTGGGACCACAGAGGTAGAAGGCAAGGAAAGAACTACCTTGCCAACCTGACTTTACAGCAGTTAATTTAACCCTCACTCCCAAAATTACCCCCAAAACTGATTTGAAGATGACAAAAAGGTTGATACAACCCGCACTGCGTTGACCCTTTCTTGTTCCTAGTTACTGTCGGCACACACTCTACCCGTTTAGACACCGTGTTTTTCTCGGAGAATGTCACACACTTCGAAAAAAAATGATTCTTTTACGCCGCATTCTCAATATGCTTTTTCCTGTTAAGCGCTTGATCTCAAATAACGATATTTAGCCGATGATCCGCACACAGATCGTCTCCAGTTGTCTATGCATTGATTTTGTTTTAAACTTGCCGAAAATATAGACAAAAAACAGCGAGGAGAGCGAATCGTATTCCTTTTAATTAAGCCACGTACTGAAGCCGTAATAAAAACCAGTAAATCAATGAGTTCTGCGGATGAGAGTCGCCGTCTTTGGCTTACGGACCGTTTGCAGATGAATCATTAAACTGACAAGACATGTACTCTGTCGCTACATCGGATTTAATTTACAGCTCCTCAGGCATTGATTTCGTTGGGAAAGAAAATAGCTAATGTAGCGGTGATTGTTTAGATAGCGAGTTTTTATTGCTTCCTGGTCTTGCGTTGTTAATTACCGCCCGAAATTGGTTGAAGTGTCGTTATTTGTATCAATCGATATCGCTGTTTTCTCCTAATGAACAAAGGCGAAAGCGAGTGGAACTTGGAATCTGGGTTAGGGGCCTTTTATCAAGTCAATAGATATCCGTCTGCCCGCTGGTAATTGGATAGGAAAACACTACTTTGGTCACGTCTACAGCGCGTTTGTCTTTTGTCAACACATTCAGGCGTTAATTGAAACTACGGTTGTTGCAAACTGCTCAAACTGTATATGACGTTGGTGCTGTTGCGATGACAACCGAAAGTATTCAGACGGTGGGCCAATCGAGCGGCAAGGATTTTCAGTTCTGTTGTTAGACGGCCCAATCAGAGCATTTGGTGTTGTAAACGGTCCAAAGCCGCGTAGTTTTATCCATGGCAAAAACTCTTGAGGCTGATGAGCTTAAGCATCGCTTTTGAAAGCCAAATGACTGTTTTCCTCCTTCTGCAAGTGCAAATCGTGCACACATCATCAGCAACGTTTGCTGAACCAATAACAGTTTGACAGCCTTCCACCACTCGCTGACCACGCCCACTTAACGCCAACTCTTAACCAAATCCGCAAACCTTTCCTGTAACTGGCTAATCAATCATATTTCACTCGTTCCCCTAAAAGAACGAATAGGGAAAACAGAAAAGACGACTTGATGATATTGTCTTTTTTTGCCGCAAATGCAATATCGGCCGCCGATACTGCCGTCTACGCAGCACTCCGACCCTGTGTGCTGCGCCGATGCGCGGAGGCGTTCACGGCCTGACAACGCCTGTTGCATTCGGGAGGTTCGCATGAATGGGCCCTTTACATTGTAACCAAAACACGCGACCATTGTCCGCCGTTGTTGACCAGCGCCCTTTCGAATGTAATTAATAACACCTTATCAGGTTTAAATTGACGGGCCAGGCACGGGGGACGACAGTCTAAATCCCGGGCACCGGATCCGATGGCTCGTGGTTGAACGATCGCTCCGGGGCACGATTAACACCGAGAACTTTACCTCCCCTTTTTTTCGACGAGGGAAGAGCGTACGCCTCTAACATCGCTCCGGGCGACAAGGCGCGGACGACGGCCAGACTTTTTTCAGTTTGATCGGCAAGCTGGCATGCATTTCGGAGGTGAGTATCGCAACGCAGCTAATCTATGGTTATCGGTGTTTTTGTATAGGCTTGGTGTAAGATCGTTGTGAGTTGTCGTGCGTCAATTTCTCCACACTGGTAAACGATACTGAGTCAGACAAAATTCTGAAAGAGGTTGCAGAGAATGTAATTCAAACTTGATGGATTTTACGTGTGAGATCGTGAATGTTTGAAGCCTAATAAAAACAAACGGTACGCCTTCGGAGAAACACAAAAACTAGACTTTTTCAAAGATTCTCTGATATATTTCTAGGAATTATGATATAAAAATAATCAATTAGGAATTAATTCATATGCGCACGGGCTAATTGTATTTACTTTTTTTATTCGGAGTGGAATTTCTTTTTTGTTCTAAAAGTAATGACCACTACAATATTATGCATTCATTTGAGTACACCGACTTATTACATTTAGTTCTGCTAAGTCAACTTTTATTGACCTCTAGTTTCCTATGAGTAATAACAGAATAATTTTACAAACCGTAACATAATAAAACCAGTCATTACCAATAGTAAATAAAAGTGTAAATAAAAGACAGCTGAGCGTACTATACAATTGCAGCTGCAATTTATTTTCGAAAAAGCCTATCTCCTTTTATAACAATCCATGAAACTCAAATCCAGCACGGCCTGCATTATCGTATTATTTTGCAATGTTACCTGCAAAGAAAATAGTTATTTGATGTCCCCTAACAGTCTTCAAACATTACTAGAAATATTAACTTGCCGGGCCAGAGTGTGCTTGCTGACTTTTGTGGTTGAATATTCAACTGGAGGACTTGTCTGTCGTCGTTGAAAATGTGTTTGAAGGCGTATAGACAGGCGTTAACATTGACATCGTGTGTCCCAAAATGTAACATTCTGCAGGTAATGGTTAGACGTTTTGCAGTTATTTTCTAATTTACGCTGTTTTACGTTAGAAATACAATACTGGGATTTTGTCCTAATCGTTTTCTGTCTCTCATCGTTAAATGCGTTTCTGGATCCAAGTGGTCCAGAAATTTATAATTCTATCAATATCCGATGTAAATTCAGATTTTAGCAGACCCAGACCAGATATACTTGTTTTTAATTGCTTTAGGATTGATTTAAAAAAAACAGACTGTGAACGTTTGTTGTGATCAATCAATCCTAAATGACTAAGTTTTACACCGCATTTCCATTCAGTTGACGCCGGTTTCAACCAACTCGGTGGTATGTTTGCCAACGGGCGCCCCTTACCGGAGACAATGCGTCACCGCATCATCGAGATGGCTCACTGTGGGGCTCGACCTTGCGACATATCCCGGCAACTGCTGGTGTCTCATGGCTGCGTTAATAAGATCTTGGGTAGGACTATTTCTATTTTCAAAACGTGGTAGATCAAGTTATTCACAACTGAAAAGCATGACCACTTGGCATATGCAGTTGACCCCAAACTACACGTATTGCTTTTGAGGATTGGAAACAGCTGCTCTAACTCTCCCTAATTTAAATAAAAACGAAGTTAAAGTCGAATAATGGAGTCCTCTTTTTTTAAAGATGCAAGCAGTTTCTGGCTAGTTCTGTTGTATCAGAACAAATTGCTGTTGAAAGAATGTACGGTGTAGGTTCGACTCAGCTCGTCCAATACTCAACATACTCAAGGTTAAAAACAGTTTAATACGAAACGTCACATTCACCAGAATAAATTAATGCTATATTGGTATGGAACATGTTTATTGTAATCTATGTTGTAAACAATATTGTGAACAATCTGAGCGATCCCTCGATCTTTGCATGATCCGGCAATCGTATTGCACGATTTGTCGCAAGTCCTGCCATCAGCTAATCGCCATTTTGTTTCTAATTTGTTGTTGTTGAAAATTGTTTCCAAAACGGGGGGTAATGTCTGTGAAGTTATACTGGATCGACTGAAAGCACATTACAAGTACATGTACACAATTAATACATGTTTATCAAGAATATAAAAAAACACAAGTACCGATGCTCCCCCCCCCCAAAGTTACATTTAGGCCTATTTTGAATTCATTCCTGATTGCACACCTGCACTTACGATTGATGGGTATAAATTATAGGCTTAAACGGTCTGGATCCCTATATCCATTTTCTTCCCAATGTTTGTCGATCCAGTTTTTGAATTGGTTGGTAGTCTGTCATCCAACCCATTCAGGATCTTAAACACTTCAGTCAGGTCTCCTTTCATTCTCCTGACCTCCAGGGGGTAGAGTTGTAATTCTTTCAATCTTTCATGGTATGGCTTGTGTCTGAGGTTTGGAACTAACTTTGTCGCTCTTTTTTACACTCTTTCTGGGGTGTTAATGTCGTTGACTTGGTAAGGGTTCCAAACTTGTACACAATACTCTAAGTGAGGTTTAATGACTTTGGTAGGTTCCTTTAGTGTATTTGTAAAATAAGGTTGAATTATCGATGATGTGGACATTGGTTCTGGTTTGTTAGGTCCAGGAAAGGCCATCAAGGTCACTTTTGCCAAGTGCTGCATGATGTTCAATAGTGTCAATTATCTGTTCATATCTGGAGAGCACTAAGTTTAGGAGGGATCGTTTCAATTTGACCCCCTCTACTTATAATTGGTTTCTCCGCATGTTGAACAAAGTGCACATCTTGGATGATGTTATATAATATATGTGGTTCTGGAGTTGGACTTGCACCAATTGTGCCAGTGTTCCAGTCGATCCAAGGGAAGTTGTAATCTCCCACAATAAGAAGATGCGTCACATTGATGAAATTGGCAGAGTGTAATATTTGGTCTCTTAACTTCTGGTTGTTGTCGTCTTGACTGTTTGGGCTTCTGTAGCAAAGACCAACAAGTAGATTTTCATGCTCTTGTTACTTGATTAAGCACCATACCGAGCTGTGGAAATTGATGTTATTCATTTCACGGCAAGCAACTGCTGAAAGCGAGTCATGAACAAGCAGGATAATTCCACCCTCAACGCCGGTGGGGGAATCTTTGTCAAGCCGAAACATGGTGTAATTTTCAAGTGAAACTTCACTTTCCGGTATAGTGCTGCTGTACCAAGTTTCTGTTATCCCAATCATGTCCGGCTTCAGCTCGTCTATTGTTGCTTCCAACTCTGCTCTTTTGCTCATCAAACCTTGGATGTTTGTTTAGTAGCATGTAATCTTGTCTGTTGTTTTCCCTTCATTTGTAGTGCCCGCACTTCTGTTGCCGTAGTTCTTGTTGTTTTCATGGTTGACCCTGGAGGACTTTCATGAATGGCCAATCTCATGTATATTCTCATTATGGTTCTCAACTTCGTTCTCGTTTCACTTTGTAGTTTTCGTTGTTTACCTTATGGCTAATCACATGCTGTCATCTTTCCTACTCTTGTCATGTGTTCTGTGACTATGGCTGTTTTCAGCTATTTTCTTTGGTTAAGAACTTTTAGACCGCAATTTAATCCAGTTCCTGTTGTCATGCTTCCGTGCATCAGCGACTGGTTGACTATTACTAATGACTTCACTTTCTGCAGAATTGGTGCATCGTGAGGTGCTGGATGCAAAAGTGCTGTCCTTAGAATTACTTGATTTCCTGTTGGTTGAACTGAAATTACACCTCTTCGTCGGCACCATCGTCTTTCGGCTTTCTTCCGCCGCCTCGAAACGGCTTATCACTCTTGATGATTCTCCCATTTCTAATCACCAGCCCTGTTTCTCCCCTGCTCTTTCTAGTAGCAAGCTCTGCATGAAGTTCCCTACTGTTTCCTTTTTTCCTCTCTCACAAAAGGTCGAATCGAGTAATGTAGACCTTCTGTAAATTGGAGTCTTTACTCGTTCTGACCTGCTTGGCTCTCATTAAAGCGTGTTTTTCACATTCTCCATTAATGACAGTTACTTTCAATATGCATGGTTTACTCTTGCCTTCTGGTTTTTCCCCAAGTCTGACTGGCTGAGAAACTCCTGTGTCTTCTAGATATTCCAAAATTTCTCTACCTTGATTTACATCATAAGCTTTCCTATCTGTACTATCCGCACTAACAGATTCTGGGATTACACGGTCTCATCTGTTTTTCACTGTGTCCCTCCAAGTAATTGGCCACTTTTTTCCTCTATCACTTCTTCCATTTTTTCTTGTCTGTGAAAAGTTGCTTTCTCTAAGTTCTCGAAACCCTCGTTCATCTCGTCTAGTTTCTTGTTTAGTTCAGTGATGTCTGTACTAGAGCAAAGCTTACTCAGAGTTGGACGTGATGAGCTGTGGTGTCTACCTTCCAGGAAACATGACACTGCTGGCAAACACCAATTGCAGAGCCACATAAGATAATCTTGGTATTTTACTTTTCTTTGAAACCATTGTGTAGTCTGTCTGGTTAAAGCCAGCACATGCCCGGTGTGTCCATCTGCCACATGGGTTACAACGCACAGCTTTTTCATCATCACCAACTTGTTTATGACATGCTAGAGCTGCACACTCTACTATAGTCTAACTAGAGATCTTACTGGGTTTTTTTTTCTGAAATACTCTTGGGCGATGGAAGGTCATGTAACAAACGAGTTTTGTTAGAGCTCGGTGGCCCTGAACTTAAACTTCCTGTCCTATCGCGGCGGATACGTCCGCTATCTTGGATTTTCATTCTGCTACGTGATTTGCTTGTACCAGTTGGATCATCTGTAGCATCTGATGATACTGAAGCCATGATCGTCGTTTCTCTGACCATTATAGGATATGGGGCAAGGCTCAAACTCTAAACTACACCACATCAAACCTTTACTGGTCCTCTTCTTTCTTCTCCAATCTTCATTTTTCGGTGCAATCTCAAAAACACGTCTGATACGTTATAGCGGCCTCCTATATATGTATATAGTTCTAAAACAGCAAATCTTTCAGGTCGATTTCTGGAAACCGGCTCTGTTCGTCCTGGAACCATAGGAGGGAGTAAACCTAAAGTGGCCACACCCACCGTCGTGGAGAAAATCGAGCGGTACAAGCAAGAGAACCCAACCATCTTCGCCTGGGAAATCCGAGACAAGCTCATCTCGGAAGGTACGGTAGACCAACCCTATCTTGCACGAGCCTGAATTGAAAAGGGCGCTTCGTCCAAATGCTCTAATCATTGCATTTTAAAAAAAAGTCAAATAATTAAACTGATACTTCGCATCATAATTTTGAATAAGTCTTTGAATTTTGAATTGAATCTAACACTCTGTTACATCTGTTACGAGGACACGTAGATATTTTTGTGGGTAACTTCATGTATCATCCCAGGTGTCTGCACCACTTCAACGGTGCCCAGCGTCAGCTCCATCAACCGTATTCTGCGCAATCGCGCCGCCGAGCGCGCAGCCGCCGAGTACGCCCGGGCCACTGAACAGGCATACCTGAGTGACTACGCCACCGCGTGGACCCACTATGCCCCGCCCTATGCTATTGGACCCGGCATGAGGATCACTGACAGGAGGCTTGATCCACGGCAGACACTGAGAGCGTGTTGTTCCGGCTTCCTGTGTGGTTCGCCCTATGGAACGTATCCTCCGAGTAAGACACTTGATTTTTTGTCTCACCTTCAGCCAATGAAATAAGATGCCCTATGCTGATAGTTAACATACGACATCATAATGCCCCGATACTATAAAACATTGTAGAGTTTCTTAGGTGTATGCGCTAAAAAGGTACAATACAGGTGACCCTGAGCGTACTTCTCTCATTCTGTGCACCTTTAAAAATAAATGGTTTGGTACCATTCTGATGCCTTAATGCCATAACGGAGCTTTAGTAGTGCTCAGATAATTACAACAGTTCTATAACGGGCAAAAGATTACATGGTGTGTTCTTTACTGGACAGGTATCCTACCGTCTTCCAACTCACCCTCGCCTTTGGCTACTGAGAGCCAAAGCGATGTGCCCTTCTCTGCCTCGTCTTCCTCGGCCAGTCCAAGGCCCCGCTCCCCTTCGCCAGCGACGCCCGTCTCCTCCTCGGAGAGCAAGGTCTATCAGCCCGAGTTGGATCCCTCCCCTTACAGGGACGCGATCAGTGAAGAGCAAAGACGGAAGCTTCGACGGAGTAGGACCACTTTCACCCCTGAACAGATCGAGGTTAGCTCAAATAAGAGGTATCACCAGTAATGAGGAACGCTACCTCTTTGGAAAATACCTATTTATTTACAAACGAGAACACCAGCCCTTAGTAGCTAGTGTCTTTATGCCAAATTTATTCTTACCGTCTGTTGATTTTCTCCCGTCTTCCAGATTCTTGAGAAAGAATTCGAGAAATCGCACTACCCTTGCGTCTCTACCCGAGAGGACCTGGCAAACAAGACAACGCTCTCCGAAGCTCGGGTACAGGTACGAGCCTGTCAGGCTCATTTCTTCTTTTGCATGTTGAAAACCTGTGTCTATTTCCAAGTGCTAATGAAAGACACATACGTGACCAACTCTGTGAAAATGAGTCTTAAATTCGCCAGAGCCACTGTATGAGTTTTCATTCGTGTTGGAAAGAGCAATTGAATTTTTAGTTTTGGTGTATCACTTAGTTTGGCATCCTGATGAAAGTGGATACTCCATGGTGAAAAATGTTGTGGGTTCCTATTGGTTTACAATGTGCAAAATTATTCTAAAGGAATTTCTACTCCAAAGTGGCTCTGGCGACTTAAGACTCATTTCACAGAGCGGGCTACACATGTAGTTTGTGGGCTTACCACATTCGGTCTGAAATGATGAACATAGATTCTGTGTCTCTCTGCGAGAGAGTTTCTCACCTCAGCCTCGCAAATAGAATGGAAACAGGGAAAACAGAGAAAGAACTTTTTGTTCCAAGAAGCATTGCTATGCTTGGAGACGAAATGCATGTTTAAATTACAACCACTGGAACGACCCATTTGTCTACAAGTTTTAATGGGGATGGAAAAAAAAGCAGCCGTAAAGATTTTGATGTTTGTCTCTCACGAAACTCGCCTAATTTGACAACACGCATTTCAAACACATAATTATTATGGGTAAAAATAAGACGTTTTACTGTTTCATGACTAAACACAGCATCAGCATCCATCCTTGTGGGATATGGAAATAAGTGCATGTAACTGCCTTTGAGACAAATTGGAAAATAGGCCCTATTCGTGGGGTCCAATTCCAGTCATATTCCCCAACGTAGTGTATTTATCTGAAAACGTTAAATTCAAGGAACTAAACTATGCTCTACCATTTCATTCAGACCCCCCAAATCACGTTGTACCATCCCACTGAGGGATTCAAATTGATACTGTACGAATGCGACTGAAATTGGGGACGCCTCGAATATGGTCTATTTACATGTGTACGTTGTTCAGACTATGGCTGCAACCGAATCTGTTGTCTAGTGCTACGTCTAGGTCTTCGCTCCGTTGGAAAAGTGTGGAGACGCTTAGACAATAGACCTAGCCGTAGCTCTGGAAGCCCGTTTCGGACACGGCCTATCACAGTTGCAAGTTGGATGGTACCAGCTGTTTGTGTCCTCTGCTCCTCGACCGGTAAGGTTTTGATCCTGATTTACGCATCGCAGGTGTGGTTTTCCAATCGCCGGGCCAAATGGCGCCGCCACAAGAAGATAGGCAGCCTCCAGTCGCATGCGGGCCCTCTGCTATCCCATCCTTCGCACAATACCCTGTACCCTACGTCGGTGGCCCTGCCGCGCGCCTACAAGGCGGTGGAGCTGGGGGGCGGGAAGGCCACGCTCCGGCCGTCCATGTCGTCAGCCTTCACGCCGCTCAGTCTAGCCAAGGCCACGGCTGCGGCCTCGTCAGCCTCGTCCAGTGGCTCTCCCTAGTGCTGCCCCCCTCCGTTTTACTGACAGAAGGCGTTCCGCAGCTTGTGTGTAGCTATGAGTTGGGTCATCTCCACTGAGAGGCGGTCACGGGATTAGACTGAAGTTGTCATTGCTGTATATAATTTTACCGCATATGAAAAAACCCATATCTGAGTTTTGGGTAATGTAACCCTAAACACATCCGCTTTGCAAGGCCTGATCTGTGCAGTTAATGCCTTCAGCTTATTGGCAAAAAAAGTAAACTGCAATGCGCTTCCATAGTAGCATAACGGTCAACTTATCGCCTAAAGTGCAACGTAGGACTTTAAGGCTAATCAGGAATTCTTGGCTGAGTAAGAGGGCGCTCTCCATTTTTTCTGTATTTGAATATTTCGTTGCCATTAAAATTGTGAAGGGAATGTGTAAACCTGTTTTAGCTGTGAATGTTGTTTTCAACAACAATGTGTTTTTGGAAGGCAGGCCAGAATACAAGAAAGTGAACCATACATCACCTGCTATTTGTCAGCCAACCACCCGTAAGGTGGAGTTTTAAATCTACTTTCACAACCATTGAAATAGTGTATTTTTAACGCCCCTAAGAGAAAAGGCTGAGGTTAACCAGTAGTAATCCAACTAAAGTGATGTGCCTATACGACATCGTAAATTGCACAATTTTTATCCACTGAACTATCGCATATTGACCCTACGAAACGCTCTTCCCCATCACTCTCTTACTTAACTTACTTAGCGAACAATTATCAGGGAAGGTAACTTGATAACATTGTACCAAGATAATTCAACACAATGTTTTATTAATATGCGCCACCGAAAGCAAAGCCGCTACTTGTAATATGCAGGCAGAGCAATGATTTAATAATCGGCAGCGTTAAATCTGCAAACAATAATAGTTAAATACATTACTTACTTTTATATTGTTTAGCTAATGAAACTAACTTTTAAAATAAATTAGCACATAGTAAAGTAATAAAAAATGTATTCTGTGTTGAGTATACCCGCTGCTGATATATTTAGGTCGTTTCAAAGGCCTGTTATGAAGTCTATTAATCTTTATCTAGTAAACTACAAAGTTGTAGAGACGAACGCAATGTGACGTAAAGTACTACACGCATGATGACAACACTATACGCAGGCCTAACTTTAAACATGTTTTTTTTCTCTCAACTGTACAACATGCATATTTCAATTGATGAAAAAAGGAAACACAGTAGCAAGTAAGTGAACAGAGAGCCCACATGGTGGGCCCTCCCCGGTGATAATATGTTTTCTCTTTGAATTCAGTGATAGCACACAAAAGGTCATCACGTGTATTGTCACAGAGGATCAAAGATCTGTCCTCGATGAGGGCGCACAGTACAGACTGTGCATAATGCCTTTCCCTGGCCTACATATTTTGATGCCAAATTAGTTTCCTTCACAGAATGTTGATGTGGGTCGTAGATACTTGGCATTATCCGCTTCATGGCTTATACTATCATGGTATTCAGTGTGCAGTGAATTGTAGGTCATGGTTCAGCAAGTTCGCGTTTTGTTAAAACCAGCAAAACGTGAATGATGCGCCCATACACTGAAGCTAACCTGAGTTGGTTTTAAGTATAAAGTGAAGTCATTATTGCTTCTGAAGTATACCATTGCGATCAGTTATATCTTTTTGTAATTTTAACAAGTTTGCCAAACTAGCTGTATTTTTTTGGTGCAACTCTGTGCAATAAAAGGTGAATACTTTGTATTAAAGCTCAGTGATTGGTGTAAAGCTCAGTGATTGGTGTAAAGCTCAGTGATTGGCTTAAGTAGGCCTACTCGAGATTTCCTATGTCGTTAAAGTGTGACATACCTATCGGCTGTTTTCACCACTTCATGACCAAAGCATGGTGATACTGGGTCGTATGAATAAAAACTAGCAAATGCTATGAAGTTCAAGCAAACAGCAAAAGCATTTACTGAGAAGTAAAACCATTAAGAATAAGCAAATGCTTGAATTTGTATGAATAAAAATGTTTCTTTTACTGTTCAGCATCTGCTTGTACAAATAGTAGCAAATGCTTTATGCTTGTGGCTGACTTCACAGCCGAACGGTTTTGCACAACAGGGCTTCGCACGTACAGACACACACAGTGCAGCACGGTACTGCATCTTTAGACCTCAGCATGACAGGTAGGCCTAAGCATGATGGCAGTAATTTCGATCGCAGAAACCTTGATGAAGAAAAATGCTCTGCCACTTTCAAATCGGTACATCTGCCTACATCTGGTTTCTTGAGATTCCCTTCTAAAGGCATACAGCTTCTCCTTTCCAATGACATCCACGAACGCTGCCATTTTAAACATTAGGCCTAGTAAATGCTCCTCGTTTTCAAGCTTGCCCTGACCCATGTAAAGTAAATAGGCCTACTCCAATTCTGTAGAACTTAACATTTTTATTCATACAAAATGAAGCAACTGCTTATTGTCAAGCACAAGCTTATAAGAGTAAAAAGTAAATAATTTTACTTTTTAGCAATTGCACTAAAGTAAAAGCATTTGCTTCGTTATTATTCCTACAAACACGAGTAAATGCTTCGAAAATGGTAGTAAAAGTACATACTACTTTTTATTCATACGACCCACTGTCTTGGGATTTCTTTCTAACTGAAAAGAATTTTGATAGGTGTTACAGCAAAGGAAAGCTGTCCTCCCCGACACGATGGGAAAATCTTTAACTTGACCAAATGCTGCATTTTCCCCTTCAGCTTACGACCAGTATAGAGGGCGCACTCCGCCCTATTAGGTCCGAGATGTGAGGCACTCAAATCTTATTTTAAACTATCACCTGATTGATCTGCTAAAAGTAAATAAATTGTGTTTACCATGAGAAAAGGGAAAGGGGAAAAATGAAAATCCATGGAAGCTCGCTAATAATTTCTACATAGGAAACTGTAGAAATGTTTCTAAAATCTAGAGCATTCTGACCCTCGACTGACAAAAAACAGAAAAAAATAAGAAAAGTCATAGGTCACCCCAAACTTAAAACTCAGAACACACCTCCAAATGACTTTGCCATTTTGGCCAATAACCATGAAATTGGTTCTAATTACCGAACAGAAATGCTTTCGGGCGGTCGACTAGTAGTCAAAGGCCAATCCAGTCCCGTAGAACCTGTCCCGAATGAAGGCGTCCATCGCCTCGTTCTGGGCAACAGTGAAATGCGATTTCCAATCGCCAACTTTGCCTGAGCATAACACACAAACACATATGTAAGTGTGTATTTGCCCGCAACTATGACCCCCTATTGTTCCTCTTTTGTTTGTACTAAAACGTTTTTGGAAGACCACCCATATGTTTTGGACACAGTTGTCAATCGGGGACCCTCTGTCAACCGGGGACCTTATTTTCCTCTATTGTTCAGGGTCCCCAATTGAATGCAGAAACAAACTCACACACCCACACAATAAAAAAAACAACACACACCAGAGACGGGAGAAATAAAATGACACCAAAAATTGGTTAAGTTTTTATCGTGATCTGTCCTTCAAAAACAGTGCAAAACACACCTGCCAGCACTGAAGGGTGAAAAGGTTGACTTCAAGTTTATATAGCAGAATGCATGGTATTCGTTTGTGCAGTGTAATGCGTTGAAATGATATGTTCATATTTTTTACCATCAACAGCATCTCTGTTTTTATTTCCAGTTGTGGACAACATTATCCAAAAGTTTTGGTTTTCCCGAATCGAACAAAAGAAAAAGAGGCCCTATCTTTTGCAGAAAGATGTTTGAAGTCTCCAATCACGCCCATCGCTTGAAGTATTTATGACAGGCTACCAACCCGCTCACCTTTTCTCATGAAGGAAGTGGCCGCTTCTGCCGGGACCCAAATCGAATCGGGGTTGGACATGGGGTTTTTCTTCATGTTAGCGAAGGTGCAGTGCTCCGTTATGGCGTCCAATGTCGCCGCAGAAAAGTCTTTGCCCAAGAACTTGCTGATCTTCTCAACACTGCCTCTCAGATCCTGAAAAAAGGGTAACTGATATTCATGACGGATCCGGAATTTACCAAAAGGGGAAGGGGAAGGCATTTTTTCTGTCACCCATCCCCATGGCGTAAATCCCAGGGGGATGGGGTATATACCCCCACACACACTTTTTGAGGTGGGTGGATGGGCTGTTGAATGACCCCCCAACTTTTTTGTGACGAGCAAAGAAGTAAGCGGATTATGAAGAATGTTTATGATTTTTAAACGACTTAAAATGTTTGGAACATCACTAAAATGGAAAACAATGTTATAAAGCCATATATACGGTGATCTGATGTAGGATCCTGAATGAATTTGATAAAAATTACAGATGAACATCTTTATCATGAACATTGTCCCCTATATAGTGTGCATGGTGTAGCCCCCCCCCCCCATTTTGAATTTCCATGGTCAGGCAAGTCATTCCCCACCTTTCCATGGCCCCCAATTTCCAGCACAGATTTACGCCACTGCCCATCCCTCTTCCAGCACAGATTTACGCCACTGCCCATCCCTCTTCCAGCACAGATTTACGCCACTTCCCATCCCTCTTCCAAAAAGACCAAACAAAAACAAAACACACACACATATTGAAATCGAAACATAGGCGAGCCTGGTGTCCCCCTCAATCTTTACTGGAAGTGAAAGAGTACAATAATGCTTATCATCTCGTGTGCGAATAATCATCTAACAACAAGACTTAAACAGCGCCAAATGTTGTGCTTGATTTCTGGAAGAATGCAATTCATCCGTGAAGCAGCGTTTTGGAGGACGTTGTGCAGTGTTGCGCTTTATTCTCACTGTTTTTCCAAGTATGAATGATCGCCAAGCATTGCACGCCCAAGCTAATCCAAACGTATTTCGTGTTGATATCCTTTGATTTTCTTCTCAGAATGGAAAGATATGAAGAAAAAGTACTCTGAACGGTGCCAAAACAACCACATCACCCACTCTTCCACAAAGCTCATAATCGCATCTACGATGCTCCAGTCGATTTTCTAGTAATATCATTTTTCGGCTGGTGTACATGCTCTCTTGGCATACATCAGGTGTTTTTCACTTAAGGCTGTATAACTGTGAGTGTATTTATAGTGCTTTGTTTTCATAGCATGTAAATATATTGCTGTTTTTGTTTGTTTGATAATGGTGCCAAATACACCAAACCCTATACAAAATCACAGCACCGTCATATTTTCAGCATGCCAAGGCAACTTCTGTGGGATGTTTGCATGCTGAAATTTTAGAGAACGATGCTCGACACGCTTACCCTCTTCAGGTGCTCGAATCTCACCAGCAGGATTTTCGGATCGTGTCTCTTCTTCCAGAAGAACAAGTAGTGGTCCCACCACGGGCCGTACTCCACTGGAGAGGAGAAAAACGTGAACATCACACGTTACAGGAAAGATGTGAAAAGACGCTCCGAATTTAACTTAGCATTTGTCGCAATGCCAACTGTCATTGTTGCTAAATTTAACATCAAATCCACAAAATGACAACATAAGAAACAACGGATATTCACCTGGGGAACACAACATGGATTTTTCTTCAGATTATAAAATTGGAGCGGATATCCGAATCATGTGTATTTGGTAATATACGTCAAATTTCTTCCCTGGATGGTTTTTTTTTTCATTTTTCAACCCATGTGGGGGTGCTTCTGGTCAAAGCGGGTGCTAGTAATTTGTGCCAAATAACAGAGGAAATGTGCTTTTGGCTTTTCACCTTTTCCATTCATCATGTCGTCAAAAAACTCGCCAAATGACTGCTCCTTTTGCTCGGGATCGACCATCTTTGTGAAGTAGAAGTAGGACACGACCACGTCCTTGGGGTTGCGGATGACGTAAACAATCTTGGCCTTCTTCTCCCAGAGCTGGGGAGGTAGGAACTGACCGGGTAAATGCGATTTGATGACCCGAGGCGACGGAATCGAGTCCACAATCTTGTGGGTTTTAGGCACCTGGGGAGAAGAAAACATTCTGCAGATGTTAGGACTCTCCGAAATTTATTCACTTATTCCATACGGACACTGAGTGCCGTTTAAACTTTACTCAAGTCATAGGCCGCTTTTAAACGTACGTAGGCCACACCTAACTCCCGATATAGGATAGCTGTACTTTTCCAGTTAATTGCACATTACCTTATGTGATTTAGAAAATATTTTGGAGACGAAAACACGGCCGCAATAGTCAATCTTAAGAGCACAAAAATGTATCGAAAATAAAGAATATCAGCTCGACATTGTTGCTATGAGCCTCAATCTGGACGAAGAGAGGGCGGTATTTCCTGTGCAACGGACGCTCTGGTACTAACTGCGCATCGCTGGTTAACGAATGATTACTAACGCAAGCGTTGTCGCGCGGCCACCGACAAAATGAACATTCACGACCAACGCCGCTCTTTTCAACCGATAAGGAGGTTCTTCCACTCGAGGTGGATTGTTCAGAATGGACGCCGTTTCTTGAAACGGGGGCGCCGTCGCCACCTTAAAAGCTTCGAGCTTTGGTTGCTTGTACTGTAAAATGAGACCTTCTGGCCTTCCAAAATCATCAAACTGTTTTATGCGTTAAAGTCTAGCCCGCTTTCATCGAATTCCAGCAGTTACGGTTCAAACCTGGGGGGAGCGGGATTGCATAGCGGTCCAAGTCCCGACTTGGCCAAGGCTTTAGGTGCATTTGGTTTCCAGTCCATACCCTCTCGCAGGTTTTCTCCGGGTATTCCCGGTTTCCTCCAGCCTCTAAAACTGGCCCTTCCTCTTAACTCAGTAGGGACCCTATTGGAAATAAGTCGCAAAACTTTCATGGGCTATCCCTGGCACTACATTGTGAGGTAATACCGAATAAACCCAATCCAATACAATCCAACGTTTCTGAAGACCAAGAGGCAGCCGCGACCTTCGGCGAGATTGGTGAACGTGGCTTCAGTATGAAGGTCACTGGTTGCCAAATATCAGCGCGTCTTGCGCAGGTGTTTTACATCCTGAACGACTGCACAGTGAGATTTGGAGAGATTATTTACCGTTTTGCCTTGGAGGACGCTAGACGGTGGACTCATCTCCAGGAAAGGCACTCGGAACACGGTGTGTCTCTTGTTGACAGCCTCCAAGTCCCCGTCATGCATCACACAGGACATTATCTCCTGAACCCAGGTTGTTCCTGCCAAGGAAAAAATCAAAGCCTAAATACACGTGTGGGTACAAACCCTACCTAAAAGCTCCACCAAATTCCCAGTAAAGCTGGATGTATCCATTGGTGATGCCGATTTTTTCATTACATTACTGAGAATAATATTGTTAATGATGCACTTATTGATGGATGGACTTTACTCGGAGTGTAGGGTGGAAACATGGCGTCTTTTTCACGGAAATTTAAAATAAAAACGACTTCTCTCACCGGCTTTGGGAAATGTTACGACCCAGCTGTCTTCGTCTCTAACTTCGAACGTTTTCAGGGCCTTCACCACCTCGTCCCCTCCTTCGTGCAGTTTGATGCCATCGTACTCAACGGAAACCGATTTAACGGGCTGCGACCATATTTTTTTGTCTGAAGGAAACACAGCAAAGACTAGTGTCAATGACAGGTGTATTGTTTAACTAGGAAGAAGATTTCTCAAATGTAAGGCCTTTGAGGATTAAAGAACGATTTTCGCTGTAATTAAAAACTATAAGAAATTGAGTTCGGAAGCAAATGAAACTGTTAAGAAGAACATGAATGAAGTGCACATAGATCAAAGATATGAGCCTCGAGTTGGACCAAGAGAGGGCACCATTTTCTAAGCAACACAGGCTTCTTTGGCACGTACTGAATTTCGCTGGTTCACGAACGACTTTGAAATGCACGCGTTGCGGTCTCATCTCTACCAACTAAATGAACACTTCCCATCCATATGGCTCTTTTCAATTCATGAAGGAGTGCTTCTCCTTGAGGCGGATATTCATCCCAAAATACATTTTTGCGAGAATTCAACAACTTAGTTCAAAGGGTTTGACCTATGACTACATTTGGTTCGTATTCAGTTGATTGGATTTAAAGCAAAAAAGACAAAACGCCAGTTTTTTTCTTAATATTTGCAAAAACTTACAAGCTTCAAATGTTAAGTATTTATCCATGGTCTGTCCACAGGATTACAACTTTCAGACTCTGCAAATGAACAAAAGTCACGGGTTACGTGTTATCAATTAATGATGGGTGAAATAACCCCAGACCACAACTTACTTCTTCACTAACTAAACCCTTACGGTATTAGGGGTACGCCATTAGATTGGGTCAAAAGTTATTTATGTCAATTAAAACTCCTCGTACATTGATATGTGGTGTACTGGTGTACCCCAAGGCTGCATCCTCGGACTACTCCTATTTCCAATTTTTATTACCGACTTCATCAAATCTTCTGATGTATTGTCTTTTTTAGACTGACTCTTATTTGGACACATAAATATAATCACGTTAATAGAAACTGTTAACAGGGAACTGGTCAATATATCTGAAAGGAACCAAATTGTCACTAATTATCAGCAAAACCAGTTGTATTTCATCCAGCAGTTCTATAAATACTTACCAAAGGATGTTTGTATTGATAACAATAACATCAACGAGGTCAAAAGTACCAAATTCCTTGGCTTAATTTTATTGACGGTAAATTATCATCGAAAACACATAAAGATTACATGTGATTTTTTTCCCAAAAATGTTGGTATCACTAATGGAATGAAATCGGTTTCACCTTGCAACATTAGACTCGCACTGTATTGGCCTAATAGTTTGATTCTGGAATATATTAATTACGGAATTTTAACACAGGGCAAAGTATCTAAACAGCTCATCAACAGAGTTTTCAAAACAACCAAAAAACAAAAACAAAAAACAAAAAACACCCCCCAAAAAACAAAAACGCTGTTCACATTATCGTAAATTTGGTTTATCCGGCTCACACCGATATTGTATCGCGATATAATGTTTGCTTTTGCAGCCGGGATCCCTCCATATGTATGTATATTTTCTTCTGCTATACACTAAAACTTACCTTACATACCTACTGTGGACATTCTTTCCTTTACGTGCAGTTAAAAAAGCTCAGTGAAAATAGTAGTCTTTCTTGAACTGGGAACACAATGTTTAGCTGGCTTTTGTACAAGGTGTCCTCGACCTTTCCTCTTCTTTTTACGACTGATGACCCCTATCCCAAAGTTCCTCTAAAGTTCTTTTTCAGAGAAGAGGAAACGTCCTGTGGACGTCTTCTCCTTTCCTGCATCGTGTGGACATATTTTGTTCACAGGTCCACACTAGGTATGTAAGGTTAGCGCACCCCCCACAAAGTTCCCACTGTTAATGAAATGGAGCCGTGGACAGCGCACAAAGCTGAGGAGGTCACAGCGCAATCCAGGTACTTCAAAAGGGGCTGCGTGGCCCGGGCAGATGGGCAACAGGCTTTGGCAAGACCCGTACAAGTACAGAACGACAGATGAAGCATTTTGGTTGACATGCGGTACCCGTGCCGCAATGCTCTGCAAGCACTGTGCGTTTGTCTCTTCGGAACCGGTTTGCGATTGTAAAGTGACCAAAGATCGTGTAGGGCCACGAAGATGAACTGATGCAATCTGAAACCTTATTATATATTGCCCATTCCCATTCCAAAATACTGAAATCATAAAATTTGGAATTTACGTCACGACATCTGTACCTATGGATAAAGTGTTCATTTTGCCATCTTCCCGTTGTGTTTACGCATGATGTTTATAATTATGCGATTCAGTCGGTGGGTCCACATGCATTAGTTCGTCCACTATTCAAGAATGGCAAACTTTATGTGTGTGTATATTCGCAGATGAACTCATATCTTTGCCACTCTCTTCTTTATATACTAAAAAAAATATCAATCTGCATACAGAAGTGGTTTTAGTACCAAAACTGCCTTGCTTAGAGTTCAGAATGATATATTAGTTTGTCTGGGCCAACGGAAGGAGGTCATTCTTATTCTTTTGTTTCTTTGGATGGCTTTTGACACGATTAATCACGATGTCTTGCTTCAAAGACTATAGTTCAGATTTGGCTTTGGGAGCATTGTATCAAAATGGTTTCAGTCATATTTATGTGGACGGACGCAGCGAGTGTTTATTGGTTCAAACGCGTCAAAATCCCAGCCGTTAAACTGTGCATGGTGTTCCTTGGGGTCAATGTCGAGTCCGGTTCTATTTAGTTTGTACACAGTACCAATGAAAGATATTATAAAGCGACATGGTTTGTACTGTGTGATGTAGGCCGACGACACACAAATTTATGTTACTTGTCGAGGTCCCACAAATTCGATGGGTGTCTTGGAGCAATGAATGCGAATAGTCCGTCTTTGGATCGATGTCGCTCGCTCTCATAGACGGGAAAGACCGAGTCAACTACATTTTCGTCTAGGTTTGCCCCTGATCGCGCCTTGGTAGTGCACTTTGTCGTACGGATTATTGACGTTAACATTCATCAGTCTGCCACTGTTAATGATCTTGGTGTTATAATTTGACTCAGAAGGTATTATGTGTGATTATTTACGGATTTGTGCAAAGGGTCATCCTTTGCACTTTGGAAAATCAAAAAAAAAATCGTTCTCGCTTGGATTCCAATGCTATAAAACGGCTGGTACCTGCTTTTGTAACTTCGAGGATTGATTATTGCAATAGCCTTTTGCCTGGTGTTCATAATAACGAAATTTCAAAAATACAATCCATTCAAAATTCTGATGTACGTTTAGTCATTCGGATTCAGAAGGACAATACTATCACCCAGGTACTGAAAGAGCTTCATTGGTTCCCTGTCTCACAGAGGAGTGAGTATAAAATTCTTTGTTTGACACAGAAAACTTTGAATGGTTTGGCTCCTTGCTATTTGCAAGAACAAATTCATATTCAGAATGTCGGTCGTTGTTTCAGATCGAATTCTAATGGGACACCGTACTCTATATCAGCCCGTTGGGGCGATAGGTATTACGGCGACAGAGAGTTCAAGGCTTGTGCACCCAGACTTTGGAATTCACTGCCACTGTCAATACGTGCTTCAGCATCGTATGACACTTTGAAATCTTCTCTTAAAACCCATTTATTTAAAATGAGTTACAGGTGATAATGAATTTAATTGATTACGATTCCTTGTATATACTTCGTTGTTATGTTTTAACCCGTCATTGTATTTAATTTATTATTTTTAAGTTCATTTTAACTGTTACATTTTTGTATTTTAACAAAAAAAGTCATTTTTAATTGTTATATATTATGTTGTAATAAATATTATTGCACAGCGCTCGGAGACAATTTTTTATGGAGGGTGCTTTATAAAAATTCTTTAGTACTATTATTATGAAATACCTCTACATACAAACCTCTAAACGTCAATGTAAACACGATGAAGCCTTTGAACCGTACTCCAAGCACACTCAACTGTTCCCGATTTAGTCGGCAGGCCCATAAAAGCATTAGTGTGAGAACCAGTGCATGCACACGCACACTTATTGTTTGTACTGCACTTCCTGATTAAAAAATGAAGTCACAGTTCTGTACTCTATGCGTTCTCTGATGTTCATAATTGCACAGTATTACCTACTGACTTCCACTTTTCCGGATAGTAGCTGTCCTTTGTTCGGCTTGCAGCAAAGCTATGTAGGCAGGGAGCGACTTTCCCCAGTCGACGTAAGAAGGAAGCTGTTTATTGCCACAGACTACGATCTCGTCCGATCTTTGCATTTAGACTTGAACTTCTACGGAGGCGTATTACCGCCACTACAATAAAAAAAAAATACTCGCCCCATCGTGTACGTACATTATAACTATCGTGTACGTACACGAAAACGCGGAAGTGCACGCTGCATCCATATGTTTATAGGGAAAAGGGGCGTGATCGTACATGCCGCCTCTACGTCTTAAGTCCGGTGGAGTGGAGTTCGGCCGCCACCAGGAATTTTGATTTCTGCAGACTGTTTTCCAAGGTTTAGTGAGGTGTTTCTATGGCTGAGAAAAAAGAAGAAACTGGTCTGTGCAAGCAAGGTTTAAGGAATAATCGATTTTATCCTTTTGTAAACAGGATTTTTTTCGGGATTAGTCAAAAATGATTGCTGCCGTGGATTAGATTTGTTTTAGCAAGGAAAGCAGGAGATTTGTTATCAGCATTAACAGGGCCACTTCACACTCTTTTTTTACTGTTTGATTTTAAATATACAGCTTCATGGACGAGCGGTCTCTTAGCTGACGTATGTGAGTACTTTTTTGCAACCAGCATGGTGAGATCTTTAGGTTGATGTCGCTTTTAAGTAACACTGGTAGAGACACTCTAGTGTCCTTTTTGATCACCCCTATTTTTGTAAATAGATCATGCCAGTCTACAGGAGTTTGATCATCTCCTATTTTAAACAAAGCACCCTAGTCTTGCTAGATGCAAATTTGTCTGTAGCATTCCTTCAGTATTGTTAAGCACACACTTCAGTGGTCACCGCTGGCTTCTTAATATGCAGCATGTAGTGCATGCAGCTATCAGAGCCATTGCATCCTCTACTGTGGTCGTGTGTGGTTGTAGTTCTTGTAGACTCATAACTTACTGTAGGCTAGGTGACATTTATTCCTTTGTGTATCAAGTAGTGCCGCTCATTTACTCAGTTACTTAGGCATTGTACACATTTGTATTTTAGTATTTCACCTGGCTTTAATTTTGATTTTGGTAATAAGCGTATGAACATTGTTCAAGGGTGTGTTTATTGGGGGTGTTGGCAGTAGTACACAGCCACCCACATGAACACACGTAACCATACACAGCTGTACTTGTCGGGTATTCCCTTTGTTCTCGTGTACAAAACTCCCGCACAACACGGAAAAAATTTCAAATCACTCTCATGTGAACCAGATTCTCTTTCCTACTTTGAAAATTCAACTGAACGTCCCTTATTTAAAATACTTCATTTTGTGACGGATGAATGGCACTTGAAAATTCCTCCTTTTTGCGTAAGTTTGAAATATCTATTTCGTGAAATCTTTGTCGCGTACGGTCTCAGTACCCCACAAGTACCCTATGTGGCACTTCCCATTGTTCCGGTACCTCACAAGCCCCGCTGTACACGCGCACTCTAACCAACATCAGCAAGCCAAGTTCTGCGCCCGGCCCAGAGAGCCTATCCACGGAGAGGTGATGAGAGGAGGTTAGTATACAAACAGGCTTTTTCAATCGTAGCGTTTGTGCAAACCGGAGCTTCCTAGAAAGTTTGTGTGCAATTTGCTTAATTTTCAGGGTACAATACTTAATTAAGAAGTCTTCCATGGTCTCATGCAAGGTCAAAAAAGTTGGTGGGTAACGCTTGTCAACACAAAACTCGCCCGCGGGCCCATTGGCTAGTGTTTCCCAAAGAGAGTGGGAGTTTTGAAACTCCGTATCCGGAGCTTGGTGATGACGCATGGGCTCGTTTTTTGTATATTTGTGGGTTTTGTTTCTAATTCACTTAATGATTTGAAGTACACCAGTGATTATATGCCGTCCCAACTGTTTTTTCTTGTGTGCCGGGCGAAATAGAATATATTTTCTGTGCCTTTTTTCCCGCACTTCATCAGTCACCTTTTTGGTTCTCTTATACGAATTTATAGCAACTGATGGCAAAGAGTATTTGTCTGTATCGTTTGAGCCATGCATCATCGGAGTAGGCGGATTTCAGTTTTGGTTTTTGGGGGTTGAATTCCATGCCTAACCGACACTTCTCTATTTTGTTCCTCAAGGAGTTCCATTAGGATTTGAATATTTTCCATATTCAGTTCTTTTTCTTCTTGGTTGCATAGTGGAAATCGATTTCAGTTGAACTTGTTGTGTACGTACACGCTGGTTATTGCGTACGTACACGATAGTGGCGAGAATTTTGTTTTATTTTAGTGGCGGTAATACGCTTCCGTAACGTTCAATGTTGTCATCATCTCAGTGTCAATAGGAGACTGACTCTGTGATCCCATTACGTTTGCTCGATACAGCGGGTATTATCGACCGGCTCTGTAAGACAGAAGAGAAAACCCAGCACTTCATACCACTCTGAGCTAATCACGTGGCTGATTGCAATCGGCTATGGAACAGTCTTTGTTCACCCTAAAAGACGTAAGGGAAATCCGAAAAAACTTGGCTGTTCCCGTCGGATCGTTTTGAATGTGTGGCACGCGTGTAAAGATGCTGTGAGTACACCTGTGAGGTTTCAGTTCAGTGCATTTTTGTTTTGATTTAAGTACACTTTTCAATACATTAACTAAATAGAAATGTAAGGGAGTTTTCATACTCTGAAGAGAACAAGCTTGAGAAAAATTGTGTCTAAGGAAATTCATTGCAGCAACACTTTCAACATTACTCGTGGCTTGCTTTTCAAACCCTGAAACAGAAAATATAATGTGCAAAGATTCGATAATTTGCAGTTATTTTGTTGATTTATTTATTCAGAAAATCCACTCCAAGAAAGCGTTTGTCAAATAATTATATGGGAACTTTTGGAAAAGGAAAAATAGTCAACTGGAAGGTATTGTATTACATTTACGTATTTAAAAACCTGTAAAATCGACTCCTCACAACTACTCCATCTAAGTGTATTTCCATATGGTGATGGCGATTTACATTATCCGTGGGCATCAAATCTAAATACTGAATTTAATCTAGAGACCAAGATGTCTTTTGCAGTGTAAATGTTTTTGCAAACCTTATGGACTCGAAAAGATATACAAGGCCAAGGCCAACCCCATTAAGCGTACTGCCTGGCTGTTGGAATAGGTGAATCTCCGCAATTGCCTTCTTTCTTTGGGTACAATTGCAAATTAATTTTTAAAAATCTGATGAAGATTTAGTTATTCTTTGCTGATCCACCCACACGGGACTGGCAATGCCTGACTTTATTTATACGACATTTCGCGATTTCGTTCAAACGCGATGGAAATAATTTCAAACCGGAAATACCCAAATATTCTGGAAAGCAAAAGAAACTTGCCACTTCTGTCAAAGGCCATACATAATAATTCACTCCATAGAAATAAACAACTTTTGTACATAGGTATGCTGCAATACCCCTTACTAATCACGTGCCCAAAAGCAAGTGAATATCTTAATAACAAAGAAGACGTTGACATGCACAGCAACTTGGTTAATGAATCAAAAGTCGTAGAATGTAACAGAATGAGCCTTAAGTTTTACCCAGAAATCAATGTCACAGGACGAAATAAAGAAGTCGCAATAATTACTTTTCAATAATGTGTGTGCATATTCAGTAATGATTTTATCCCTTTGCAGAAACCAGTCATGCACATCATTTTGACAAAACAGGTGTTCACTTTGTCATTGGTTGTTTAAATGTCCATCCATGGGTCATATTTGCTTGGTGGGGAGTGCTTTTGTGTGTGACCTTTGATTCAGTAACAAAGTTGCTGTGCATGTCAATTTCTTCTTTGTTATAAAGATATTCACTTGCTTTTGGGCATGTGATTAGCAAGGGGTATTGCAGCATACCTGTGTAAAAATTGTTTATTTCTATGGAGTGAATTTTTATTTGTGGCCTTTGACAGAATTTGCAAGCTTCTTTTGTTGTCCAGTGTATTACTATAGTCCGTTAACATGAAGAAAACAATCACCTGCAAGACAACCAACTAACTAAACGCCGGGCAAATCGATAATTAACCAGTCTTTGAGGGGCTGATGGCATCAGCAAGACTTAGAAGGGCACTTGGAACATAATCTAGGTTTAAGCAGTTAAAATGCTCCTTTTTGTCACTTTCAACTCGACGTTTGTCGTAATGACAATAAGGTGTTATACGAATTTGAATTTTTATGAATAAAAATGGATAGTCAGCCAAGTCAGAAATCTCAGTGTAACAGCTATTTCTCTATTGAAGTGTGCTGTCCTGTGTTGTTGTACGTTGTCCTTAAAACAACGCTAAAAGCGATCTTTAGGGTGCAGACCACTAATTCAAGTGAGAATTT
>NW_019091465.1:226229-253691 GCF_001949145.1 Acanthaster planci
CCCTATAACCTCAAACATGCTGTGACCGGCCACCTGGCTAGTGGTCAAAGGTCATTCCTGTCCCCTGGAACTTGTTCCGAATGAAGGCGTCCATCGCCTCGCTCTGGGCCACAGTGAAGTGGAACTTCCAATCGCCAACCTTCCCTGAAATACAAGCGAGTCGAGAGAAATGAATGATATGAAACGAATACTATCTCGCTCAAGATTAATGCCTGTCAGCAAACAGTATCACGGCGCACGGGGATGAGGAGAGCATTTTTCTTTTCTTTTGAGTTCTTTTCTGTGCATTTTCACCTTTTCTCATGAAGGAGGTTGCGCTGTCAGCACCACTGTTGGTGGCCGATTTTGGGGGACCAAAAAAGATGTCAGGACTCGACATGGGGTTTTTCTTCATGTTAGCGAACGTGCAGTGCTCCGTGATGGCATCCAGCGTCTCAGCCGACAAGTGCTTACCCAGGAAGTTGCTGATCTTCTCAACATTCTAAGGTCCTGAAAAACCAAGCAAAGAAGCATGGGAATGATATCGCATTAAAAAAAGAAGACATTTTCGCTTCAGACAATCACTAAGTGGTTCAGAGTGAAATAGGAAAAATATCGCAAGGTAAAACATTTAGTCGGCTTCGACTCGTTAATTCGCAGTTTGAACACAATAACAGACATGTAGTTCCCGGTGCACTGCATTGATTAAGTCCTTTAAATCCATGTCCGAAATGGAAACAAAGGTTGGCACATATCTTGATAGCGTCGTCGACGCGTCGTCCTGATTGTGCGCGCTTTTCAAGCTACTCCAATCTTGTCGGGTTTTAGTCTGCGGCGCTCGGATGTCTAAAAATGTTGAGGGTTGACTGTTCAAAAACCTTGGGAACAATAATGATCCTAATTGTTGGATAGCAAATCCCGTGCACCAAGGTCGAATGCGACTTTCTGAGCTCGGGCATGAATGGTGGCATTGAGCAAGTCACAAAATGCGAGATCCAACGATTAAAAATGACAACAGAGGCCTGAAATAATATTGTGAAAGGGACTGGGTGATGGGGACTGAGTAGTGATGGAAATCAAATAAAAATTGCCGGGCCATGGAAATGTGAAAAGCTAAATTTACGTCCCAGCATGACAATTTTTCAAGTTGTCACCTTTTTTGATGTATTACCGTGGAGGCGACACTGAAAAGCTCAAAGATCTCTCATACGGAATGCTTTAAGGCCACAAGCCATCCTGAACTCGTCTGACAAGATTGGCCGAGGTGTGCCAGAAAGATTTAGCATCGTGAGTAGTTTTATGACTCATTCTTTTTTGTTTTAAAAATGTGACATTCTTAAGGAAACGTCATTTGTCACCGTTAAATCATCACTCACCCTCTTCAATTCCTCAAATCTCACCAACAGGGCATTCGGTTCGTGTCTCTTCTTCCAGAAGAACAAGTAGTGGTCCCACCAAGGACCATAAGGTACTTGTGAAGATAACAGAACAATGTAAAATTTTGCAGGAGTGTCAATTTTTTGACTTGCACAGGGATTGAGACAAAGACATTGACACGTTAAAAGTAGAAGTTCGAGCATTCTTTTGGAAGTTTTATTTCTGGAGGTGATTGCTTGAAAAGTCTTGCTGACATGTTCGTCGGCGATGTTAATGGGAAAGTGATTCGGGAAATGCTTTCCCAGCATCAGTGAGAGTAAGTAAGGATGTCCCAGACGTGACTTGGCTGCCATTCTTTGTCAATACAACACAAAATATTTAGCCTAAAAAGTTAATAATTTATTGTCAACAGAGGGCTGCTTAAAAGTAATGGATTCCTTGCAATTAGAGTTCATACGTTTTATCTTCGAACGCCTCGTATCATCAAATATGGATTACGAGCGACCCTTGACAGTTGACAGCCTTGTTAATGATTTTGTCGAAGTACCTCTTCCATCCATCATTTCCTTGAAAAACTCGCTAAATGCTTGGTCCACTTTCTGAGGATTAATCATTTTTATGAAGAAGAAGTAGGACACAACCACGTCCTTGGGGTTACGGATGACGTAGACAATCTTTGCTTTCTTCTCCCAGAGCTGGGGAGGCAGAAACTGAGGTGGAAGATGGGACTTGATGACCCGAGGCGACGGAATATTCTCAACGATCTTGTAGGTGTCTGGGGCCTGGGGGACATCAAAGTGCAAATTAAAGTCATCACTTGATCGGTCTGCAACGGACGTGTAGGTTGAAAAGGCGATGTTAGGTGGAAGAGAGAAAAAAAAATGACACTGAAATAAAAGAGACTTTTCAGGCAGCTTTGGCATTTGTTTCTAAAGCTGTGCATGGAATGGCAGACGTTTTATGCTTGCCAGCTCTTCTCTGGATGACCTTGTATTCCTCAGCCCGCTTAAACATGAAACACCTCAATTTGCCCTCCATGCTAAGCTAACACGCGCAGCTTTCTGATCACTGTGTTTAATTCTCTGCATGTCAGGGGATGCTTACACCTTTAACCTGCTGGAGGCTCTTAGGTGGTTCATCTCTAGGAACGGCACTCGAAACCCAGTGAATCTCTTGTTGACAGCCCCCAAGTCCCCGTCATGCATCACACAGGACACTATCTCTTGAACCCAGGTTGTTCCTAACAGGAAGAAAACAAAATAAACTCCGAGCTAAATCTTAAGCTTATAAGTTTTCAATCAAGTTAGTGCAGTCGTTGCAGAAATATACTGTTTCTTATCCATGAAAAAACAATTACGTACAAACATTCAGCTTATCATGCGTGTATTCTGCGATTGGCAATGTAAATCTCGCCCTTAAAAATTGCAACCAATGAAATGACGTCCACCAGGCATGCAACAGTCATTTAACATTTATAAACCAATTAAACGATATTATACACTTCAAAGAAGTTATTATCTTGTTTAATCGACTTATTATCACGTTTAAACGACTTGGTATTCGTCGTTTAAAACTCTTATATGCGACCGATAAATTTCAACACGTACGTACGAAATATTAGTTCTACGTAAGAGTGTACTATGTAGAGTGTAGGCCTACATATGAGATATAACTCGAACGCATCATTTATGATGCATACGTCTCGAGATATAAATCGTATGTACGGGATATATTTCGCATAGGACCTATATCTCGTACGTAAGTTACATATCTTGAATGTACAACCTGCGAATTTTAACTCGTTGTCAGATCTTAGCACAATTTATTGTTTACAGTGACAAGTTTTATTTTCCTTTAATGTAGATCTTTATTGTGTCTCCCAATGTTGGCTGCAACAAGAGAAGCTGCTTGATTCAAATATTCATTTCACTCTGTGATGTCCTTGATTTGCATTTAACACAAGTACGTGGGGCTCTATATTGTGGACTTTGCATTTAAATGGTAAGTACAAACAGTTGGGATGGTTCAGTTGGGTGTGGTCTTTTCATTGGGTGCATTGGAGTGTGAGGGAGTGTGGTGTATATAGAGTAAAGGTGTGCCACCCACAGTCAGTCAATTGTCTTGCTGTAAAGCATTCTAACGCCAGTGGTCAGGCTCTCTTCCATCCAGCAAGAGCAATTTCAGCAAAGGACCAGTGCTCTGTTGGGGTTGCCATTCTTTGTGCACATGTACACCTTTTCCCCTTTCCGAGCGGACCGTCAAATGACTCTGGAACTAGTGACTCACTGCAGACAACCGCGAGGCCACAAACTGTAAGAATAACTGTTTTTTGTTATTTATGGTTCGTGTATAAAAGATAATAATAACATAGTTCACGTTGAAGATACAGTCTGTTTATTGTAATATTTGTATAGTGACATACATTTCAATGCTCCTGGAAAAGTCAAAACTTTGATAATTGTCAGCCATTAGGAATAGTATTGTACAACTATTTGGAGTTGGATTCATTAACTTTTTCAGAGAGCTGTACCTTGTGGCAGTTTTACTACCTTTGGGTCCGGCCAAGATATTCTCCACTGTTCTGCACTGTGTCTAGTGAGGGCGTGGCTAGCTGTCCATAAACGTCCAAGGCCAATCCGGACCGAAATATACTGCCAATTCCAATATTTCAACGCTTGGTTTTATATTTTAGTTTGTGCACGACTGTTTAGGCTGCGTTGCATTATGTAGCCTGTGTGACACTATTTAGCCTGTGTGGCATTATTTAGCCTGTGTGGCACTATTTAGCCTGTGTGACATTATTTGTTTACCCTTAGTATTTGGTGAATATTGCCTTTTTGAACTTGGAAGTAGCCTTGGTGGCTTCCCTAGTAATTTTGCTGCACTTCCCGGTAATATCTTTTAATTTGCTGCTGGCGGTATTTTAAAATCTGTCTGTTTGGCTTTTTAAGTATCATACGCAGTCTTCTTCTTTTTTAACCATCTGCGTCTAAAGTTTCTGGAAAGGTTTTGTGCCTTTGTTCGTTTAAAACGTGTCTGATGGGACTACAATCCATATTGAGAGTATGATTTTCTTGACTCTCAGATGACTGGTTTGCCATATTGGCTTGTGCGTCATTTTGGCTACAAGGAAGTGTGTTCGGACTGCTTGCGGTTCTGCTTGTCACTACTTCACTATCAAGTGGATGGTCGAACAAACATTTTGAGGACCAACTACCTATAAACGTTGGGCAAGCCCTGGAGTCGTTAACAACTCGACCACTTCACCTTTTGCCTTTTTTACCACACACGCAGGTGTCTGTCAACATTAACTGCCAATGCAGACCCCCTCTAGACATTGCAATGTGGATGGATGAATCCAGCAAATATCCATGAATCCTGGGCCTGCGGTACTTGACATTAAGTTTCACAATTCAGCCCGCAGAGCTCCCCATATCAGGATCAATCAACATGATCAAGAATTCGACCGTCATTCCATCCTGGGACATTCGGATCAATTTTGGCAGACCATGAGTGAGCAGAATTTTGTCGCATAAAGTGAAAGCTGATATGGAAAATAATTTCATCCGCTATTCTTGTGATGAACTGATAGCTCTACCAGGCCTGCCCCTTTGTGCCTTTGGTCTGGGAAATCGCATGGTTAAAAAAATACAAACAATGTGGAAGACGTACTAATCGTCACATCTCAGTCATCGTTCCAGATACCACTAGAAGGCCCACCAAAAGTGATTCTGGAGTAAATATGTCTTACTTAATTAAGCTTAATCTAACATGTTGACGTCTTCAGTTTTTAGATCTAAACAAATTGCCAACAGGCTACAATGATCGTTTGTAATCCCCGATCTTGATCAGATGGATAAATTTACATCATTTCTGCGTGTTGAACTGATTCTAACTGCTTGTGTCTCTAAAACTTGTTTTACAAGGGATACGCCCATTGAACAAGTCAATATTAATAATGTTTGCCTGTTTTCACAGTCAAACCCGGATCGAAGTGGCAGAGGTGTAGCCTGATATTCTCATGGCACGTAATTGCCACTTACTATGATGAAGCAATTCCAAAACAACTTGAATTACTTTGGGTCAAAATGACATAGGGCCCTAGCCATTTTCGCAGAAACTTGTGTCCTGTCTGTTTTATGGTTCCCCTCCAAAAAATCCCGGTGACGACATCTTGATAATTACGTCATCTGCAAGAAACTGTTGATAAAATTACTACTGATCATCAAGATCAATGAATTCGTCTTGATATTAGTCAACTAGTAAATGGTTCTTTTGTTCAGGTGGTAGATTGTCACACAAGCAGGTTGTCTGAGTGTCTTAGATAAGATTATTTCTGATATCCTATGCTCATTATCAAATTCCAGTTACTATGGCTCCTCTTTGGCGTAGCGACCATAATGTTGTTTTATGGAAGCCCAAGGGAAATGGTTCTCATCCAAATGACATGACATACTAAAACCTTTCGACCAGTTAGTCCAACAATCTACTATACGCGAATTCGGCCAATGTGCCACTCAGTATGCTTGGTCCGAGTTTTACACTGCACCAGGCACCCAGCAAAAATCTGATGTATTCTAAAGTGCATTAAATGGTGCAGTTATCATACATTTTCCATCGAAGTCCATAAAGCTGCACGTTACCGCATAAGCCTTGGATGACAGCTGAAATTAAATCTTTGATAAAGCAGAGGCAAGCTTTGTTTTCTTGTAGCAATTTCAGATGGAAGTCGGAAACAAAATTGCTTGTCTCATTACAATCGCGAAGAAAGATTAGTATCACCACCGTGTTCAAAACCCTGGCAATATGATATTGAGCCATAAAAATGACATCCATTTGATTTACCATTAATACCTGCGTACCTACCGTCTCCAGAATCCTGTC
The DNA here is from genome assembly GCF_001949145.1 of Acanthaster planci. The sequence continues at coordinate 232,470 of NW_019091465.1, forward strand.
GTTCAGTTCAGGTACGGGAGGTTTATAAACAACTTCCGCACAGGAAGGCAGGGGACCAGATGGAATGCAAGAATCCAGTATCCGTGAATTTGCGTCTGAATTGATCAAGCCTCTTTTCTCTATTATTAAGTCATCATATAAGGAAAGTGAATTTCCTAACCAGTGAAAAAAGCAGTTATTGTTCCCCATCCGAAAGAGTTCTCCGCCAGTATGGAACAGGCTTTGGCCAGTGTCTTTAACCGATAATTTTTCCAAAGTAGCCGTTCGAGCATTTCGTTGCTCAATGGATTACTTCTGACTGCATGAGAACCTAACTTAGAACCAGTTTGGAAACAAAAACGGGATATCAACTCATTGACAATTCACGTTTTTATGCCCAATCTCCTAGAAGTTTCATCACTTTAGTAATTACGGATTTTAGTAAAGCGTTTGACCATATTGATCGTAATGTTTTCATTTAGGATTTGCATCGTATGGGCACACGACCATGAATATGTAGTTTTTTAACAGAGCACCCTCAGTGTGTTGGGTATAAAAATGTGATGTCTGCTTTCAATGCTTCAAAAGGAAAATCATCCCAACGGACAACATTTTGCACCTCAGGAGTTTGGGTCAATTTTAATAGTGCTGTCAATTCTGGGACCACTGTAAATGAAAAGGTCTTGAGTTTTAAATATGTTGATATTAAACTTATTGCAAATTGTCTGAATAACAATCCAACAACGATTCAATCGATTTTAGATGAATTAGGTGTGTGGGCATTGCAAAAATCATTTGAAAATAAATCCTTAAAAATGTTATAGTACGAATGGGTGTTCTATGAAAACACTCGAGTTTCCACACTTTTTCAAATCTCAGATACGCAACTTCAGATAGTTAACTTTGTGGAAATACTCGGTGTTTTGGTTAGCCAAGACCGTAAATGGGATAAACATGTTGACTATATTTGTAACAAGGCCAATGGTTAAATGTTTTTGCTCAAACTATTGAAGAAATTTAGTTTATCTCTTTCAGACCTGCTAACAGTGTACAAAGGTTAAATTTGGTCACTTATGGAATATGCTACAGCAGAAATCCCGGGTTAACAAAAATTCATGGTGGGAGGTTGGAGAGCATTCACAGACTTGCCCTTAAAATTATTTTGGGTGGGGATTGTTTGGACTATGCACATGTTTTCACCAATGTAATCTTGTATCTCTACACAACCCCAGAAAAAATGTTTGTTTATATTTTGCAAACAAACTGATGAATTCTAGTATGTTCAGTGTGTGGCTGCCACAGCCGAAACATTTTATTGCAAACGTTTAAATTAATGGCTGGATTACACAGTTGTTCTCTGAATTTAGAGAATAGAAATAGAACTGAAATATAAATATTGCAAAATAAATGATTTACAGAGGTGTAAAGTCAATACCTAACTGCACCGTTCCCCATTATTCAAGTCATTTATGGAAGACAGGAAGGTTTGTCCTTATTCTTTTTGTGTGACACCTGTTACCTTCCCAATTAAAAACATCAAGTTACCAGTTACCGCCACTTCATCACTTTATTTTTTATATTTTGCATTGGCTTATTGGCTTTCTCGAGTTTTAGTTTGGACAGACTGGCTGAATGAAAACTGGGGTTTGAAAAATTTTTCAAATTTTACAAAGATGCTCATTTCACTTTCACCAACCTACGATTTTAAATGGCTTAAACATATTCTGTGTTCTTAATTATTGAAAAAATACTCGGCGATGGGCCAGGGGCACCACAAACAATACTGAAATCCAGAGACCTGATACACCACTTCAGAGTGCACCATAAAAACAATACAATTACACAAAATTATTTAAAAGACGTCTAAAAATGGCACTTGAAGGAATTTGAGATGCAAATAAAATGGAAGACAAAATTACCAGTACAAGACCAGAGAAAACCGTATATGTATGTTGCTACCCATTTAAATCAATTCAGTACACCATTTCGACAATTAAATAACAAGGTAATTAAAAGAACTGATTGTACTAAAAACACCGATAAATGGATTCCACAATTTCCAAACCTACTAAGTCCTGATTCCACTTTTAAACTGAAAGTTCTAGATTCCTGAGAAGTTACTTCCCTGATATCCAAAGCCTTTATATGAAGATCTGAACCCTCGTTATTCTGATCTCCCCGGATGTAAATTCAGTTATCGACATCTCGGACTTCCAATTAGCCTACATACAATAATGAATGTATGGTGCATGCTATGAAGATCAAAGCTAAGCCTGTGTCAGGTATCTGCCCAGAGCAGAAGCACCTCCTCATCGATTGGAAAGGGCAATGTTGGCTGGCAGTGTTCATTTTGTTGCTAGCGATGCCACCGTGAGTTTGTCACGCGTGCATTTCCGAGTTGTTATAAGTGAACGAGCAAGTTCAGTTCCAACCAACGGATCCTCCGTTGCCAAGAAAATAGCGCCCTCTCTTGGTCCAGCTCGTTGCCCATACCCACAGTCCTGTTAAATACATAACTTCAAACACTCCGGCCTGAGCCTCAGGACAAAAAAAAAACCACCTTTATAGCCTTGCCAGGCTGGTATCGAGAGAGAGGTTTCCGAGTGCCGCTCTGTTGTTGAGATTTGCTCAACTAGTGATCGAAGGTTAGTCCGGTGCCACGAAGTTTCTCCTCGATGAGGACGTCCATGGCTTCGTTTTGAGCAACGGTAAAGTGCGTCTTCCAGTTCCCGCTCTTTCCTGAAGTAAAACATCAAAAGTGTTAAAGGTTCTAAATTGCCTCTTCAGTTGTTTTAAATGAGGAGGCGCAGGTCCTGGAAATGGAAGAGGTATGACGGTCTAAAAACCCCTCCTCTGAGAAAATAAAGGGGAAATTGGAAATTAATGTAAACTATACCTGAAGTAAGTTCACAAATACCATTGTAAACAATGTATGTCATGAATATTTCACAGTTGTCTGGAAAAACGAAACGTAAAAAGAATATCCTGCCCTTGGATTCCCGTGGAAATCTCAGGATACGCCACTGAGTCCTGCCAAATTGTTTTACGAAATCAAAACAAAATGCTTGCGCCAGAACTTCAAAAATAGAGCGTATTTTAATCTACTAAGACTTTTAAAGAGCTACCAAACCTGCATTTCATTTTTCCAAAAGATTTTATTCAGGATACTATTTTTCCTTCCTGTTTGGACCTTTTTTTTCACATTTCCTTTGGCCTACAGAATTTTTTTCCTTTGCTTACTTCGGTTTTTCGGCTAATGGTGTAAGAGCAAGACATTTAAGAAAAATTCCTTTTGCATTCTGATAATGGAGTGCTAACATGGCCAGATATCCATTAACCCTAACCCTCCTCAATCCTCCAACAGGTGAAGGATTCAGGAGGGTTAGGGTTAAAACGCTGAAGAAGTAGGAAAGCTTTGATTTACGTTTTCACAAGGGGAAGGTTCGTCACATTCTCAGCTGCGTGCACGATGAATGCACTCTGCCTATACACGGCCAAATAAAAACGCCATGTGAAGTGAACTATGGGACAGAGAGACCCCCCACCTTTGTTTTGATTATTGTTATACTGGTATCTCACGAATTCTTTTCAGACATCGGGGGGGGGGGTGTTAAGTGACAATAGGCTGGAGTGTGTATAGGGATTGGACTTGTTGGGGGTACCCCTCTGCCCAATTTCATGCCTGGTACAAAAACTGCCCTGAATAACCGACAGTAAGTCAAGTCGTGTCTTAGTTTCCACGAAGGAAGCGCACGTTTCCCTGATTAGTATGAGCTATTAATTAAACAAGTTCACATTTCAAAGAATCATGCGATGAAAAGAACTGCTATCGAAGTGTATTCTTCTCGACGTTTAACCAACAAAAACTACTTTGCAAATACCAGGAATATGTGTTGCTACTGAATCACGAAAACAGTGATGATTTGCAATGCAAGGGATACCTTGTCATTCAAATTGGACTGAAGATGTACAATTACGGTTGGCAGCAGCGTTCCGATCCATGGAAATACCATCCTCTTTGTATCAAATTCGACACAACTGTATGGCCAAGCTAAGACATACCCCTTTGACATGATTCCAACCATTATGGGATGAATATGTTATTGCATTAGCCAGTACTATCGATTATCACCTTTCCGCATGAAGGTGCTCTCCAGCTTATCTCTGGGTGCATACAGCGTATCGGGGTTCGTCATGGGATTCTCCTTCATGTTAGCGAAGGTGCAGTGCTCCGTGACAGCGTCCAGCGTTTCAGCCGGCAGGTCCTTGCCCAGGAATCGGCTGATTTGCTCCACCTTTGCGCGTAGGTCCTGCGTTCCCAAATGGTACACGAGAGGGCCAAAGTGTCATTTAATGGCACTTACGCTGTAATGTTTAAACTTCGTAGCAACAGACTGACGACGATTTGGATGGATCATACCTCGTCAGCACGACTGCCAACTTGTCAGAAACATGTCTGCTTAGCTTGGCATAATTAAATGTAATTAACTACACACTACCTTTGGAGAACATGCCTCTTCATACCATTAAAATTGAGAAACTAAATTCTGAATAAATACAGCTAGTGAATTCCTTCTAATAGACATTTTGGGGATGGAATTGTGTACTTATTCAGGCAACAAATCGAAACAAACGCATGGAGATAAAAATTACACACAGAACTAGGTTATCACGGTGAGCGCTTGAACCAGCAAAAATGTAAGGGCCCACAAAAATACGGACGTGAGAAAATACCACGGTGTGAATTGAAAAACACACAATCGTAAAAACATGCACTTATTAAAGACAAGCTTTTAAACGTCTCTCTTTAAATCTGCATCAAGCAGGAAGCTTGGAACTAGTAGGAAGCTTACATAGCCTATACCACTGTTAATCAACGAGACTTGTTTTTAGAAAACTGCCATCCTTCTACGTGTGCCAGTGCTACATTTACGAAACAGTCTCATCATAATTTGTGGGGTAGTGGATTGAAAATAACTTGAGGGAAAAAAGGGAGGTCGGTAGAGCTGGTTGACGCTGTGTGTTGGATAGGGGAAAGGACTGTTATAGAAGACGTCAGTGATATCCAATCTTATGGAGGGTACTGCTTATATTTTCTTTTCTTTTCCCCTCTTTTTGTCCATTTTGTGGTAGAAAAGATCAGTTTCAAAAGGTGATATCATATACTGCCCTAATTCTTTTGCGAAGAAATTTATTTCATTAAGGTAAAAACGTTCACCCTCAACGCATTATCGATTTCAGCCTTACCTAGATATTAGCTTTGCACTCACATCACATTATTCTGTAATATTTTACAGGTAAGCTTCGAAAAGTGGCATTTTGCTTTAAATATCTCGTTAATTAAGAGAGAAATATAGTTGGAACAGGTGCCAAAATGAGTATTGTGTAATCCAATTCTGTATATCCATGCGTCCACCAGTGTATTGATGAGTATAGGTACTATACTTACAACATGTATTAACTGACTGTAACTGGCTAAAATCCACCCAAAATTCATATATGGAATACATGGTTTGTTCTATCTAGTTATGCGATGAAAATGTTGAAAAGCTTTTAAAAAAAGGATTTGAACTGACCTGGCTCATTAAACAAATCAATTTCACAGCCGCCAGAGCAAATCAGTTAAAAATACACCAATCAGATAGGAGAATTAAATGCAAAGATATGACTCATTACGAGAACTCACTTTTTTTAAATCTTCGAACCGCAGCAAAAGGATATTTGGCTCCTCCCTCCTCTTCCAGAAAAACAAGTAGTGATCCCACCACGATCCATAGCTCGCTTTCAAACAACCAAATACGAACAGGAAAAATGACTAATCAGCAAGAAAATATGTGAAGTTAACGGAATACTACACTTTTGTTGCCTTCCCAATGTAATCTGATGGGTCATTACTGACGGCGGTATTTCGGTGTCCTTACCTTTTTAACCAATTGGCAAAGTTTATTTTTCTTTCAATGAGAATTCAAAGACTTCTGTTGCATAACCAGTGACAGAAAATGACAATGGGTAACGGGGACAACCAACATAACGGTCAATCTAATCAATCTAATCTACCCTGGTGTCGCAAAGTTACAGTGGGAGGTTATTCTATTCCAAATATTGCATAATTTGGACAAGTAGAACAGGTTTGGTGAATTCTTTCACTTATTGTGTCGGTGTTATAAGAACCTACAGTTTCCTTTGTACCTTTGGTAGAATTCCTGTACTCCAAATATTCCGCGAAGGATTGACCTGAGCCCTTTAAATTCAACATTTGCTCGAAGTGGTAGAAGGACACTATCATGTCCTTGGGGTTGCGGATGACGTAGACGATCTTAGACTTCTTTCGCCCAGATTTGGGCAGGCAAGAGTTGGCCAGGAAGGTGAGACTTCAGAACCCTGGGAGACGGCATCTCGTCTGCTATTCTGTGTTTCAGGGGAATCTACAGAGAAAACAATGAGTCTTTTTTGAGTAAGACAACAGAGGAGTAAGAATATGAGCCGGTTAGAGTAAAACCAAAACCTCGAAATACTGGAAACTCCATGTTGACTGGTAACTCAATTTACACTTTTGAGAATGCATCTTTAATAATAATAAACATAAACGATCACGTTTATTAAGAATCTTTCAGTCAAGTACAATCAAACGGTGTGGAGCGCAAATGTAAACAAGTGTAAACCAACACAAGTGTACCACAAGTGTTAACCATAACGTGCAGCTTTAAACCAAAAGGTATAACCCATAAGCTTAAACCACAAGTGCAACTCACATTAATTGTAAGATAAGTGTTAACCACGGTTGCAAACCATCAAGTTGAAACCAACAAGCGAAAACCACGAACGCAAACAAAAACTGAAATTCACAGGTGTAAAAAAACAAGTGTAACCCACAGGTTTAAAGCTGCACGAGAAAGTAAACTGTGTGACGGACTGGTTTAAACCACAGGTGCAAGCCACAAATGCAAACCATAAATTTAAACCAGAATGGTCAACCGGTATGTCGAAACCTACAATTGTAACCCACGAGAAAAACGGGAAAAAAAAGTGTAAATAAAAAATGCAACCCGCAAGTGTAAATCCACAAGTAGAACCCACAGGTATAAACAACAGGTGTAAACTTCAAGTGTAAACCACGAGTAAAATCCTATACGTGTAACCAAGAGTGTAAACCACAATGTAAACCACATACGAACACATGTGATAAACTTCTTGGAAAATGGGCTGAACCGCTACGAGTCTGTTTTTACGAACTTCAGTACCCATCACGTGATCTACGGACGGGGACGCTCAACCTAAATTGCATCCTATTTCTCAGACCCGAGACTTTGACCTTGTCAGTAATAACAATATACCTGTCACTCTGTTAGCAGACCTGATTCACTCTCGTAAGCCTCGGTACAAAAGCCTCTGCCAACGCAGAACCCCCACCCCGCACCTCTACTGAACTGCACTTGGTTGTAGACCCCTAGCACATGGCCTAAACTGTCTCCTGTTGGTTAAAAATAATGATGTACTCCAACAGGTGACCTGCGTTGTCAATATAATATTATAATGCAAAATATACTTCCATAACAGTCCGTGCCGTTTGCGACATTATTTCGTCTCAAAAAGATGTGCAGCCTCAACTGAAGTCAAGTGAGGTAAGGTGTAGTTATTTTTTTGTCAGAAACCCGCTACAGGTGTTCACTAGTTTTGATGCAAAGTCGGTAGTAGGTTGAGTTTTGTTCTTGATTTCCATAGCTGGCAATATTACAGATGTCTTCTTTCCAACATGAGAATGATCGACCCTCCAATACGCGTTGACCAAAATTGAGTCAATGATATATCACACTTTACACAGGCGCAGCGCTTTTAGCCTGTGGACAAAACTATGCTGTCCGACGACTTGCCATCCAGTTTACGTGATAACACTGACCTCTGTTTCCATGTAACCCGTTTAATATCCTAGAGAGTCCTTATGAAAATAATTAATCATGCCCTATTCCCACAAGCTACACTCCGAACACTCAAAACTGTGGAGTTTTTGGAGGGAAGGGAAATGAATCACGTGAGAAATCGCCTTTCTCACATTTTGTCATGAGTAAAGTGCTGTCCCATAGGGAAGGGGAGACACGGTAACCAGCTCCGCCAATGAGGTCGAATTCGGGCGGCCTGTTCATGACACGGTTTTCTTGTTCTCGCGCTTGAACGGCGGGGGCACGACCAAAGAACACTGTTCTCAGAACAGGATCACACACCACCTCCTCGTCAGGGTTTTTCACGAACACACAGAAAAGCTTGTGAGATTTGATTTTTGAGCAGCCGCAAAAACTATCTAGAGGGCTTAGAGTCAAAGACAACGGAAAGTTTTGACAAATTAACATTAATAATTTTCCCCGACAGAAATGATCTTTAAAAATGGAAATCAAGGTAGCCCAGTTATCCACATAAACTATCGAAGAATGCACAAGGATGTCGCCATGTTGCATGTTACTTTTGCCACAAAATAACTATACCAGCAATAAGCAGTTGTACGTTCCCGGCGTTCCAGCGGCCGACCCACGAACAACAAGTCGAGCTGTTCGTGACCATACGAGAACAAGCCGCCCGAACTCAGCCTGAGATTGTGCTGTACACCCCAAGGGGGACGAAGAGAGGGCGCAATTTTCCTAGCAAGGGAGGTTCTTTTAGACTGGTATTTTCCAGGCTGTGGTCGCGTTGCTTTAACCAAATTGATTCCTACCAATATGGTTCTTTTCAACCGATCAGGGGATGTGTCTGGTTGAGGCGGATACACTTTTGCGTTACAAAACACCGACGTCACTGTATAGACAATTTCATTTGAATATGTCAATGCTCGACAGGCACGGCTCTGTTTGAGCTGGAATCTGCTCCTGTCGTGGTTAGCTTTAGATGGCTATTTTCAGAAAAACCTCTTCCACTGCAATCCACAATGGAAAAAGTACTCGGTGGCATTCGGCCACGTGCTTACGTTTTTTAGACGCCTGACTTTTTCCGGCATATTTTCTTCAAGGTAAGGCACACGCAACATAGTATGCGTTTTATTGATTTCCTCCAGATTCCCGTCATGCATCACGGCTGACATGATTTCCTGAACCCAGGTAGTGCCTGTAAGGTGAAATAAAAAAATAAATCTCAGTGACACAGCCAAGGAAAAACTTTCAATAATGTCACCATTTATGAGCAGAATACAGCATCCAAGGAAAGAACATAATGATGTCACGCTTTACGACGTGCATAATAGGCGCGCAAGTGCCAATGGAGTCCCCCATAGAAAAAAGCACATCTAAACAAAGTGCAACTTCATCATGGCTGAGAACTACTCCAAATCTTCAGATTTATCACCCTCTCATGGCCTGTTTCATATCATCTACCTTAAATGGAGTGATGAACCGACGCTAAAACATATAAAATATTGCAATTCAGTCTCGAGATGAAATAGAACAGGATAATTTCATATCACATACCCGCTGCCTTCGCCATACAAATACCACCCCCTAGCCAGCTCGACCGACCCGTTTTCCCACGTTTTGTATGCCACTGCCAATTATCATGGGGGTAAATGCCGGACAGACCGAGGGGCATATCCGCTTTTTTGTGGTGAAGGATAGGCTACTGAACCAGCCTTCGCCTTACACACACAAGCACCCTCACCTTCCTTACATACCTACAGTGGACATTCCTTTCTTTTCGTGCAGTTAAGAATATGTATGTATTCCCATGTCATATGTATTCCCATTTGCTTATTATACGACCGTGGCATTTTGCTGCAAAAGCCCCGTCAATTAACAGCAATCGGTAATCGAACTGGGCGCAGCGGTCAATGACGTCGCAAGAAAGTTTTTGTTTCATCCCTTAATATGGAGTTAATGACTGTGGTCTGGTAGCAATCATTGTGAAATACCGGTATGTAATTTCAAAGTGCGACGGCTGATTTGTGTCCCACCTGCCTTTGGGTAAGTCACCACCCAACAGTCGTCAGGCCTGACTTCGAAGCTCTTGATGTCGTCCATAATTTCACACACATCTAGCGTGAGTGACACTCCTTCGTATTCGCCCAGCGTGTAGGGAGACTCGGCCGTGTACTGCCGCCTCATTAACTCTCGAACTGCAACACAGAAGCATTGAAAAGTAAACGATAGAAGTTAAAAGCCTGTTTCACAGATCAGTGATCTGCGATCACAAACGAAAATATTTAAACACATGCATGTAAACGCGCTATTTTTTGCATTATAAGGTTTTCTTTGCATCCGCATCATGCGAAGTGTTAAGAAAAAATTTAGGCCTAAACATTTTTTTTTTCAGCTCCAATATACAAAAAAAGCAAATCGATCGTGCGATCGTTTCAAGGTCTAGCGCATTAGCGTTAGGAGCATAGATGAAATTCTAATCAGCGTCTGAATAACGACAGGTTTTTGCTGTTGCTAGCTCAAACTCATTTTGCTACCAGTGATTTGCGAGTGACAAAATATCGCTCAGTCAAAGATTCAACAAAGAATGTGAGCATTCCCAAAAAATAAGCGTGAGTGACTAATGAAATATTTATGTACATACTTTGGCACGAGTTAGCGTGAACTTGCTTGACAATTTCTGGCAAGTAATTGAGTTGGTATTATCTACTCGTTTCAAGATTTCAAATGATGAGGGCTCACGGAATACGAAGGTACTGCAGGAGACCCGTACACGTACCCCAATACGGACCAAATCACACTTTGCACGCGTCGCCTTAAAATCTCAGACTGAGACACAAGACCTTGTAGCAGGTTTCATGAACTGTGAATTTGTGGGAAACAAGGGCTGGAGCAAGTCTGTTGGCCTTGTGCAAACGAGGGTCTTTCAAATTGCTCAATACGAAAATTAGATTGCAAAAACGTCGGTGGCCCTCACGACAACTTTAGGATCGATCATCTTCAGATAAAAGTTATTAGGTGAAAAAATTAGCTACAGTGTGATCTAAAACACCTGAATAGCTTTGAGTTGTTGTGATTATCTTTGTTTTCCAGAATGAAGGTAAATTATGCTCAGGGCGGTTCCTTTAATGGACTGTATTACCCTGGCTGATTTTGCAAACGACCATCGAACTTTAAAAGGGGTGATGAACTTGACTTCTAAGAATATCAGTACATTGAAGGTACTTACATTCTTCACTAGTAACATACTTGTCCATACTGTTGCAGCTTGGCTCAGGCTTCAAATAAACAAGAAGACACTGTAAGTGTTATTCCTGTGAGGAAGTCAACAAACAATCATCATATGCGCAGTAGTGATCACTGCAAATTACCATACCAAACTACCGAGGCTAACTTTTTTAGTTTGGTCGTTAAATTGGATCAAAGTCCATAAGACACTGTGATCTATTCAATCATGCAAACATGCCGATATCACTTTATGTAATGGGAGGTAGTATAAAAATATCGACTGCTTCGTGTGGCGTAGTAAAACAAGCCTATACCGAGGCAATCTAAGGAGGATAATAAGCCCAGGGAAAATGGAATATTCTAAGGATCATTCTATGTCTCCTTTCTACATGTATGAACGGAGTCCTTCTTCAGATACGTTCGAACTTTGTCCCCATATTAGATTAGATTTTCGTTTCAAGTCATCCATCATCCCTTTAATTCATATTCTTATGTTTCAGACAACTGTCGGGAATCCTGACAAAAAAACCCAATGAATTTCTAGTTGTTTATAAAGATACGTACTATATGCAAGCAGCTAAATGCTGACTTATTGCTTCATTCAAGGACAGCCTTTAACAGAGACAAACAAAAACAAAATAAAGATCAAACAAGAAAACATGCAAGCTAGACAATAACTCGATAAGTTAACAATGAATAACATTCCCGCTCTATCATACCTTCCACTGCGTTGGAATATGCTAATTAGGTTGGCTGGCTAATATTGGAAACTTGCACATGTATGGATTGGCACTACACTCAAATCTGTTCCGACCTTTTCTAACATAAAACAAAAACTAATTTGATAACAAGAAGAATAAGCAGGAATGGATCTGCTTGTCATAAATTAGGAAAAGACAATTCAAAAGTGGAATGACGCGGTGAAACCTGTGGAAGATAATCACAAGTGACGAATAAGGAGAAAATACCACCATGACAAGAACATGAAGGCAGGAAGTAGATAATTATTTATCAGAAATTATTACAATGGTCGAGCAATCGATTCTTTTTGTTTACAACTGGAGATAAAGTAAACGGTCTCTTAGTAGCGCCATTCAGACTATTCCAGAAACTCACCGTGTTACACAAGCCTGTCTAATAATATATATTTGTTCTCTTGGAATACACAAAGATTTGTCTTTGAAACACTAGCATAGTATTATATAAAGGAATAATCTAAGTTAAAGTAAACATGTACACTAAAAAAAATTGCGAGTTGGGCCTAGTGCATTGTTTCAATATTGACACGGATCGTGAAATCGTTTAGTGTTTTGAGGTGACAAATAGAAGATCAGTTTATTCACGATAACGCAAACAAAGTCGCCGCTTTTAGATTCTATGGTTCTCATTTCCAACCGACCCTATTTTTGTGGGCCCGACCTCGAAATAGCCTTTTGTTGTACTGACCTTGCACCTAAGAGGACCTTGTCCGGTGCGATGACCTGTACAAAGTGACTGCGATACGATTTCGCCCTAATACCAACGCAGCGGCAGTCGAAATCCACGGTAAGGCATACGCGTGCACTGAGCAGTACAGTACCGCAGCCCACGCATGCAAGTGTGTATTTGTATAGCATGTACGGATCGCGCGTCGAAGGAAAAATATTATGCACACACCAACACCGTGTACATGGTGTCTTGACACCGCCGGACTCGAACAACGTATTGGAAAGCCACTTATAGTACCCAATTAGAAAAAAAAGTATGGCAAAGTGCACTTTGGAAAGTTTATTCTGTCATCTGGCAGTGGCATGGTATTGTTTTTTTAGGATTTTTTTTTGACCGCAGGACCATTCCTCAAGTGAAAAAGAAATATTTGAACCATAGAATATAAAAATGTCCCCTACAATGAATGAGTAGTTGAGAAGTTTATCCCACCGAGATGGACACCCAACCCATTTGAAAATGGAGGAAAGTACCTTAGACGAAGGAGAATAAGAGAGTTACAGAATATGACAGAAAAAAATTCCCCAAATCTTTATTTCGCCAGAAAGAGTGTAATCGTTATACGACAGTGTTCATATGACATTTAAAACTCATCAATAATTAAACTTGTCTCACGTGAGTATAAGTAAGGTCATGTGTAAATGATTTTATATACATGTTACACACGTGAGAGTACACACAGTCACTAATACGCGTCTCTGTTCCCGGGGGACCGTGACCTTTTTCCCTTGTCCAGGACCTAGGTCGAACATTACCTGCGTGGACCACATCACGATTTGTAGGCTGTCAAAGTCTCTGCTATTAGAGCCTTTCGTGGCACGTGAGCTGCGTGGTTTGTTAAAAAGGTGGATGAAATACAGGGGCAAGACTGTCAGCTTGTATTTTTGAAAGTATCGGACCTAACCGGGCCTTCCGAATTTCTCTACTTTGCCATGGAGTACAGGCATCAATTTCAAAAATGGCGATAGACCTCCTGACTGTTTTTAGGGGTGATTTTCTCTGGAAAGAAATATCTTCAAAAGTCATCGGTTAAGCCACTGAAAATTGCGAGGAAAATGACAGATGAAGAAGTGAGCTTTGAACACCTGTGAAACTTGTGATTTGTTTTTTTTCTGATTTTTGAAGTGGGGATATTTATCAATGTTGTATACGGCAACTGATTTACTGGTCTTCACCCATAGACGTGCACCAGTTTCTGAATTGTATCGGTCCATATGCACCAATTTATTACACAGCATTGTTCAAAACGTAAAACAAAAGATTCTTTCAGTATTTAATACTGGGCTGTTTTAATTTAACCATGACCTAGTGAACAATTCGATAAGCAATTTAACAATCACGAGAATGCTTTTAGTTTCCATTAGGTTCACTCTCTGAGTTCCTGATCCTTTTTCTCAACATAGTTGGGTAAGGTTGGCCACAATATTTTGTGTATTACTGACAGTCTGGGGAAACACCGTTCACTATCCGATGGGAGAATGGTCTATTGCCAATATTGATCAGGGACCAGTCTTGATGCCCCTTGGAAGCTTCCCCTATTGAAAACTATCTCAACAAAGGTCCATCAGCGCCAACCCTCTCAAAATAACCTAATCTGTTATTACAGATTGGTAATCCGTCAGTATGGATTGCCAATCCTTATTGTAGACGTGCACTTAATTGTTACGGAATCGCTATCAGATGTTAAAGCAGGGGAGGATCAGGGGAGCACAATTCCGCTCTGAGACACACAAATAAATACGAAATGGGGAAAATAATGCACAAGTTAAAGTACATGCACAAATACAATTGTAAATATTGTAGGCCTATGTCATGTACTATTTTATCATCGTGTTCGCTTGTACGTAAAAAGGAGATCTCAAGAATTACCAACCTGACCCAACCTGAAAAATTCCTGGATCCGCCCCTTTAGTGATTACTGATTATGTAGGCCCTACTTGATCCGTTTCCGTTTGCCATTCTAAGTGCAGACTGGGGTTATGGATTTATGAGTTCAGCTGTAATGAAATGGGTCCAATACCATTAGGCCCCCGTTGATGCCAGCAAAACTCAATATTATTTCAGTGAGCTGCGAACTCTTCAGGGAATTTCTGAGGCATGGGTCGTTTAACGATTGACATTTCGCAGTTTACTCCAGCTTGTTGTGTACAGAGATCTGCCTGCCGGACTGGACACTGACTCGGGTGATTAAGCGTACACGGAATGCCCTGCACGCATCAAGTTCATGCAGACGTATATTCACGCAGTCCCCTCTACGTGAGGTGAACTCTACGTGACCTGTCTTAACCAGGATAAAAAAAACCAATTAGAGGTGTGTCATCAATGGGATTGGCGCGCATGGCTTTCCATTTGGAAAAAGGAGTAAATTGCAAGACTGACCATGTAGGATATGGCGGAAACGAGCTCCCTTTATTCGAAAAGCTGGGTAGCATTCGATTCAGACGACAGCATAAAGTGGCTTAGAATAGGTTAGATTAATAATTTGAGTTATTTTTACGTGTACTTGTCTATCACTGCACGTTCGTGTGAACGTGTGGTGACAGACAGCGATAGACCTATCATAGTATGTAGTCTCTAAATTCCAAAGAGTGAAAACTTAATCCTTTCGAGTGAAGTTTGACTCCCGCCGTCGGAAACTAGGGACAAAACGTTTTAGAGTGAATTTTTTTCAATCGAAAAGATCGAGTTTTTACTCGAGCCCCGACTGAAGTGATTATTTTGTCAGAGTATTTCAATCAAAATTGAGAGTGATTTTCACTATAAATCGTCTTGTCCCTAGTTTCAGTCTTTCGGATTTAGAGTGAGATATATAGCCGACTTCCTGCCTACTTTCATGCAGTACACGCCCACCAGCCTTTCCAACTTTTGCGCCTATTTTTCTGCACCTCGAGTCCACACCTGCACGAGTTCAGTGTTTATTGAAATTATTTTCATAGGAGTGAAACGCTGTATAAGATGTGGATACTAGTCGAACACACAAGTACGCACGGAATGGTAGCATGTACATGTACAGTACATGTATACACGAATCTCAATGAAACATCCAACGGGTTGATTCCATACAAAGTTAACGCTTGGCGGCGCACGCTGAATCACGTGAGTGGGCCACCGTGTACAATAGGTACACCTCGAAAGCAGAACTGTGTCACCGTGACCGTACAAGGGTTGAATGACACAGCATGACATGTACATGTAGAGGTTCCATTTCAAAAATGTCAGGGTTCACCTGCGTAGTAACTTACATGTAGCTTGCTGTTTATAGGGAGTGGCAAACTGGAACTGAAAAGCCAGGAACAAATGTGCCTTGTGTACAAACTTCAATCCTAGGTACAGAGCAGGCATATTTCAACAATTTATCGAACCGAGTGTATGTATACTGGTATAGACCTACCTGCGGTATCCGTGCCTAGTTCTTGCTTGTTGATTTGTTTTGATTAAATCGTTAGGATTATCGTCTTTTCCTTCGGCACATCAGACTTTCGAGCCGCGAAAACTGCCAATGATATTCAGGCCTGCTTCCTTAACCAGGTTTTCACTGAAGAGTTCCACCGCCGTCACGTCAGTAGCCAGAAGTTCCGTCCCAGTGAAATTGCAGTGCCGTACTTCGCAAGAACCAATGGCGTCAAAGTTGTCCATGAAAGAGAACCGAGAGTGACACGGCTGGTCGACCGGTCATGCATGAAGTTCATGTACTGTATATGTACGCAGCACAATTATTACACAGCTGGGGTTGTGCTTTTCCGATTTATCCCCATACCCCTCTGAAGGCCAGAGGCCTTTCATGTCTCACCATCGGGAGTAACGACACAAGAACGGGCGCTTTAGGCAAACTTCAACTTGCACAAGTCCGGCATTCACTTTCTTGTAAAACCAGGAAAATGATTATAGCCTTTTTAATGCGACAAAGCCTGGTACTAAATGAAATTAATATTTATATAACTTGCAAGACATACGGGACATTTCAGCCCGGTTTCAAATGGCACTTTGGAATGAAAGGGTCAAGGGGATTTCTTTCCCAAATTCATTTTTTTATCTCTCAAGTTTCCTTTAAACAAAGGCCTATTCAGAAGTTGCATCTATACTTTTTGGTTAATATTTACATTGAAAGTGCACTTTTTAACAACATTCACAGTTTTACACACTAACTGGCAGGTGTTCGCACAAAGCTGTGTACGTATAAGGGCCCGTTGCCATGAACTGAAGCCACAAATCACCAAAGAACTGAAATATCAGTCAACAAATTATCACAAAATCTGGGAGAAATGGTTAAGGGAATAACTGCAATAACAAGGTTTCATCGAAGGATGACACTAATGCTTACGATACGTAGCAAATACCTGGCATAAAAAATGCTTCCCAGATAGTGTGCGTAAACGGCAACCCCCCCTAAAAATAATGTTGAAAGGGGCATAGATGTTTTCACCGATTTCATAGAAAAAAGTTTTCATTGCATAAGTACGTACTTATGCAATGTTAAAAAATTGCTTATCACGAAATGATTAGAAATGAGAAACGATGCATTTGCACGAAGACTCAAATAACAAGGGTTATCCCGGTTTTAGATAAATCCAAGGAGACGCGTTTCAAGTGGGGCCATCACACTCACACAGAGGTTTTAACTTATACGTTATAACGAATATACGTATTTTGCCCTGTCACAACATCCTATCGGTTCGAGAGGAATGCAACGAGTATGCACCACATGCGTGCGCACTGGATGTTCCCACAATAATAATACGGAGTCTAATTCCAGTCGCTGGATTAGTCTATACACCATGAGTAAATCTAATACTTCTTTAGTTTTAGCAACGTCCCGCTATGGGGTGTATACATTTAACCACATATGCCTGAATATGATGAGATACAGGGAACAGTTAAAGCTACTAATTTTAATATCTATATTAAGATATACTTTGTCTCGCTGAATATTATATAAAAGAAAAAGTCATCGTCGTTGTCATCATAGTTGCACATTCGTGGTGAAAAGAGTAGAACTCCAAACACTGCAAACAAAAGCAACTCCTTATAGATATTGTAGGCCAATACATAAAGTTCAAAAGCACCCACGCTGCATAAATATAACATCATGACTGACTCTCAAACAAAATTTTATGTTACTCATAAAAAGGGAACGGCTGTAATTTTGTTTTTAAAAAAGTTCTTAAGAGGAGACATACAGCTTCACGCCTCATGGCCTCCCTTCTGTGTCATTCTTTGCGTATCAAAATTACATCGTAACTTTATGTATAAATCAAGCGAACGTCTGTGAATGAAACAGACATCCGTAATGCCTTGCAGATAAAACAAAATTTCCATAAACCTTTTCATATTGTCTTCTATTTCACGGGAGGTAAATGTATCGGGAAAATATCCCTCATCCCTTACTTTTCAATGTGGCTGCATGCACATTTAGAATATAATGTTGCTGCATGAAAAGGTGATCCCTGTTTGACTTTGAGAGGCACGTGTTATGAATGGCTGCAGGTTGCACTCACGATTTTGTGATAGTAAACGGCTGGAAATAGAAAACCCATAAAAAGGCTGGCAGCTGTGTTTCTAGAAGGATTGGACTAGTACGGGACTTTGATCTTCGCGACCCCCTTGAAACTCGATGATGGAGACGAAAGACGATGGAGGAAGTTGGTCTGGACTGAGGAGATGCTATGAAGCTGAATTCAATTCCGGAAGAGACAGTATGTTAACTGAGTCTTCAGAAATGGCGTTACCGGGGTACATTTGCAGGGGGCAATCGATGCCCCAGTGCGTACTATAAAAAACAGATGCGCGGGCTCCCTGGACAACTACGTCATACTCTTTTAGAGGACGAAGTTACAAGCCCTGATATTCTTGTCGAGTGAATGGTAAAACATCAATTTCTGGTCCTAGTTTATGATGACATTCATAATGGTTTGTTTGTAGAACCGTGCCTGTACGAGCGACTGTGTATGCGCAAACAAAGCAGTACGCGTTTCAGAGTTCTTAAAAGTAAACGCCACCTTGAGACTGCATGGCCTGAACTTGTATGGAATTGACAAGAAACCTGAAAAAGAACTATAATACAGAAACACCTTTTGGAGAACAGAAAACCTTCAAAAATTAAATTAAAGGCTGGATTATACAGTTTTTCCCTGAATTTAGAGAATAGAAATAGAAAAGCCGAAATAAAAATACTACAAAATAAATGATTTACGATGGTAAAGTCAGTACCTAACTGCACCGTTTCCCATTATACAAGTCATTCATGTAAGGCACAGGGGTTTTGTCCTAATTCTTTGTGTGTGGCACCTGTTGTCTTCCCCATTAATAAAGCAAGTCACTAGTTATCTCCACTTTATTCAGTATACTTGTTTTGGCTCATTGGAGAATACAGACTTTGAGCCGATTCTTGTGTTTTACTGAGACGCAAGTATACTTTCCCTCTTTTGATCGGTTTGAAATTCTTTGGTCTGGTTTTCTCGAATTTTAGTTTGGACAGACTGGCTGAATGAAAACAGGAGTCTGCATGCACTTTTTATTTCCATTACCCTCTGAGGCCCACCACAAGCCTGTTGCGAGTTTAATTTGAACGAAAACTGGTACACTGAGAAATCTGATTTCACATAAACGTAGCAACTTGAAGTCCCCGAACGAAAGACGCCGTTGCTTTACATCGTGATTCGGGGCAGCCTTTAGCATAGTGACCACCATCTCTGGAATGGACTGGTTCCTCTGTGCCCTTCTTATCGAATGAAAACAGTGTATTGGTGTAAGGCGTCTCTTATGTAACTAAGCAAAAACGTTTTCCCGAATCACGAGGCAAAATAGCCACAGCGTCTTAAATATGGAGAATTCAGATTATGTTCACGTGAATTTAACGAACTCAGTGTATGCCTACTCCATTTTTAGTCACATTTTGCACTCAAAATTCTTATTTCACTTTCACCAACCTACAATTTTAAATGGCTCAAACCTGTTATTCTTTGTTTTTAATTATTGTTATTATTTACTCGACTAGAAAAAAGAATACTTAACGATGGGTCAGGGGCACCAAAAAAAATTGAAGTCCACAGACCTGATACTCCGCTTCAGTGTGTACCTTAACACAATAAAATTGCACAACTTTTTTAAAAGACATCTAAAAGGGCACTTTTAGGAATATGAGATGCAAATCAAATGGAAGACAAACTAACCAGTAAAATACAAGAGAAAAACTGTATGTGTTTGCTGTTACCATTAAAATAAATTCAATACACCATTTCGGCAAATAAATAACAAAGTAATTAAAATAATGAATAGTACTAAAATTACAAATAAATGGATTACATTGTGTCTAAACCCATTAGGTCCTCATTCTACTTTTAAACTTTTATAGATCCCTATAGGTTGTGTTGTTTGATTTCCCGATATACCTCTCTCGGCGACCTGGTCCAGCTCGTTGCCCATTTCAGTCCTTGTTAAGTACACATGCCCGAGTGATAACCGGCAAACACACGGGCTTGTGCCTCAGGGTGCACTGCCCAATTCAAGGGAAATTCTTCGG
The DNA here is from genome assembly GCF_001949145.1 of Acanthaster planci. The sequence continues at coordinate 252,573 of NW_019091465.1, forward strand.
CAGGCCGAGGTGCTCAAAAAGTACCCCTGCAGTTTATTTGGAAAAGAGGAGATTGTGTGGCCCACGAATTTGTGGGAGTGTGAAAGAATGGCCCAGAATGAACTTCCTAGATTCAAGGGCTCCCAACCCAGGGCGAAGCCCTGAAAAGTGCCACTGAAAAATTGTCCCAAGAACCTGAAAAGGTGGAGGGGTGTCACTTGAAAAATGGCCGCTGACGGACTTGGGAACGTTCACTTTTTGGAGGGTGAGTTTGTTTTGGGTGGATAATTAAAAATTTCATTGGTTAACCTACTAAACATTGAAAATCAATTGAGAGCTGAATGACCCCAGAACACTTTGTTTTTTGTTTGAGATGCCTGAGGGACTTCGGTTGCCCGCACCGGGGATGCAAACGTGGTCGATTTTACATTGTCTTCAATGGGGCTTCAGTTAGTTCAGTGCACCGCTCAGGACACAAGAAAGTACTTCATAGCCTTGCCTAGTCTTGTTTACAAGACCTTCCTGTTGTTTTATTTCGTTTTATTCGGGAACCATGAATAATACGACCCATCGCTGTCAGACGGCCCCTTCAACAAACTGCGCTCCAGTCATACTGGAGTAATACTTGGAGTAATAATTGGACGTAAATTTGGAGAAATAATAGCGTCTTCAATGGACCGATGGTGTCTGATATGTAATCTTCAACTGATCACATGTAAGCGATACCTCTCCATAGATGCAGCGAGTGCTAGGCTGAGTATAGATCCTGCATTTGTCATCAAGCTGTCAAAGCTTCCCAGTGTACTTGTGACGTATGTACAGTACCTGCACGTACAAACTTTACATAATTTTGTGCGTACACGTACATGTACAGTACATGTACATCCACACATGTACATGTACACACACGTCTGCTGGTAGTGCAAATAATACATGTAGGGTCTAGTCCACTAATTCAAGCCGAATTGAAAACAGTGTAAAATCAGCACTGTTCAGGCGGGGCCCAATAGCATGCACGCCAACATCCCTGAGATTTCTGAAACACAAGTTAAATTCTTGTCTGGTCACTTATCTTTTGATTTCTTTTCAATTTTTTGTGGGTTAACCAGTTACATTTTTAATTATTCCCACAAAACAAAA
>NW_019091465.1:254259-358205 GCF_001949145.1 Acanthaster planci
AACACGTTGTTTTTTGTTTGAGAGGCCTCAGGGACTTCAGTTGCCTGCCATGGGGCTCCGAACTTGGTTGATTTTACACTATTTTCAATGGAGCTTGAATTGGTTCAGTGCACCCTTACGTGACAGCACGTCGAGCACAACGAAGTGCGCATGCTTGGAATCTTCCCAGAGTTTCACGGGAGGAGTTCAGAGCTTTGCGACAACTGAAGACCTTCCTGGGACAGCGGTTCGTGGGGGAGATTGGTTTGTGGGTGATAGCGGTTTGTGTGTGAGAGCGGTTTTACGTTGTGTGAGCGGTTTGTGTTGTGTGAGCAGTTCGTGTGTACGTGTGACGTGAGCGGAGCGCGGTTTGTGAAGGGGGCCCTCTGACGGCGCGCGTCGATGGGTCGTATTATTCATGGTTCGCGAATAAAACTACAGGAAGGTCTTGTAAACAAGACTAAGCCTTGCCAGACAGGTAACGAGAGAAAGGTTTCCGAGTGCCGCTCTGTTGCTGGGATTCGATCAACTAGTGATCGAATGTTAGCCCGGTGCCACGAAGTTTCTCCTCGATGAAGAGGTCCATGGCTTCGTTCTGGGCAACAGTAAAGTGCGTCTTCCAGTTCCCGGTCTTTCCTGAAGTAAAACACATTGGACAAAATGTACTTTGTGTGAGGTGCAGTAATTCATCAAACGCAACTACATTGCCTCTTCAATCATTTTAAATGAGGAGGCGCGGGCCGGGGAAATGTGGGGGGAGTGGTCAAAAGCCCCCTGCTCTGAGACATACTAATTTAAAGTACCTTAAGTATGTGCATCAATACTATTATAAACAATGTATTTCATGAATGTTTCACAGTTGTCTGCAAAAATGAAACGTTAGAATATATTCCGTCCTTGATTCTCCGTGGAAAATTTCAGGATACGCCGCTGAGTTCTACTCTATCGTTTTAAGAAATCAAAGCAAAATGCCTGGGGCCAGAAAAAAATACAGCGTTTTTTTATCGACTGAGACTTTTAAAGAGCCCTGCATTTCATTTTTCAGTATTTTCTTCTGGCAACCTTTTACCTTTCTGTTTGGACTTTTGAAAAAAAAAACATTTTGTGCATAAATTTATTTCTTTACTTACTTCGGATTTTGGCTAATGGTGAAATGTGGGGACATTTAAGAAAAAATCCTTTTTGCATTAATGTAAATGAATGCTAACACCGAAGAGCGCAAAAAATAGGAAAGCGCAGATCTAGGTTTTCCACAAGGGGAATCTTTGTCACAGCTGTGCACACGATAAAATACAGCCCTGAAGGGCTGACAGTACGTCAAGTTGTGTCTTGCTTTCCAGGAAGAAAATTAATATGAGCTGACGAGTCCAGATTTCTGTGAAATATGCTATGCTGTTCAATTGAAAAGAATTGACTGTCACCACTCGGGCATTTGGCTATTCACAATTAGGAATGGCAGTCCCGGATCCTATACGATGCACCGACAATCAACATAAATAACAAGATCAAACAGTCTTCCGGAATTCCAATATTCTGTATTCCAAGAATTACACTGAAACAAATCCCGTAAATTGTAAGGTAAAATGAATGGCAGCTGTGCTGCCAACATTTTACCGTAAAAATTACGGTCCAAAGAAAAAATGAAGTGTTTTTTACAGGTAAACACCGTTAATTTTAACCCTTTTTGTGAGCAATCCAATTGTTTTCCACATATTGTACCAGCTACCCTATATTTAATTGGTAATATTCCGTATATCATACAATTCAGTGGGGGGGGGGTCGGTGGGAGATCGGGTGGGATGGGGGAGGTGGGGCAGGGGGTGATATGGTTGGTGGTGGGGTGTCACACTACAATCCTGAATACAACAGCTTTTACGTGCATGCTGGTCTATAATGGGAGACTTCGAGACATGTGGTGGTGGCAAACAACAGTCCTTTTTGCCAGTTCTGGAGATGCGCTTTAGTTCTGAGCATGCGCACAGCCGTGGAAAAGGACCGGTTTGTCTGCCGCCACCATGTGTCTCGAAGTCTCACATTACTTGCTGACACAGAAAATACGAACACTTGGAGCACAGAAAAAAATCACTGATGATTTCAGTGGTTTTTCAGAAACAATAAAAATACCTTTATTCTGAAATAAAGGTAATTTATGTACAACACCTGCAAATATCAATCCTAACAGTCCTCAAGCCTTCACCTGTTGGAGGACTGAGGACGGTTAGGGTTATAAAATGAACCAACCGAATTGCTATGAAATACCTTGCTTCGCTGTAACTAAATGTTAGAGAAGAGCATCCTTTGAAATCATTGGTCTTGTATGCGGTCGTTGATATTCTGCTCCTGGTATACCATACCAAATACATTTTGAAAGTGCACAGCAACTACTCGTACAAGTTGACCGTTAAAGACCGTGTTTTTCTGCTTTGTTGGCATTCATGAAAACAAAATTTTGTCAGTTGAACTGTATTGTCCGTAAGCTACATCTCCTAGGCATTCATTTGAGGTAAAAGAACATAATACTACGAAGTACTACACAGTTATAAGAGTACTACATGCTACAGTTTACTGCAGTAGTATTTTGTGGTATTGTGTAAGTTTATACGGTGATAATATTAACCCCCAAATCCATCTTCCATTTTGCAAATTTACAACAAAATCTTGTACATTACCTTGATTGAAGGTGTGTACACATGGCATTTGTAAATGCCCACTTTAAACACGCAACTGAAGAAAACGGTATTTTTGTAAATATGTATGAACTTTTGTTAAATAAAACAATTTTCCTACTTTTAACAGATAATGCAGTCCACTCAGTCATATCATTCCCATGCATTTATCTTACCTTTTCCTGCCCACAAACTTTGCAAGTATATAAAATAGAACAGGAGTGGGCAGGTATTTTTAGTTGTATTTGGTTTAACTTATACTGGTCTCTTCTGGCAGTGTTTTGTTTATGCGTTTCTCTGGTATTTGTACTGAAAACACATTTAGTATGTCTTGTGTCCTTTCTGATAACCACAGATACAATACCAGTGCATATAAGGTTTGACTGTCAGATGGTCGGAGACACTCTTTTGGGAAGATGAATGATGTGTTCTAAAAACAAAACCCGCAACTTCCAATTTCCATGCTCAGAAAACGTACTTATCATCCAGATTAGTCAATTCATCTTTAGAGTACAGTTGGGAACAAGTCGTTTTAATTCAAGTGCATTCCAAAGACAATGTACCTTACATGCAGTAGGTTATTAATTCATTAACAAAAAACAAAGTCTGTGTTCAAACAGAAATCATTTTGTCCACTTGTAGTATTTAGTGTTTGGAGTGAGCGGAGCCATGCACGCTGTTCACGACTGACTGATAAGTGTATTCAACTACTGAGAGGAGGTCAATCCGTGACCTATACCACCAAGTACATGTATACAGAGTGCCTATGATACTGTATGGATAAATGGTGACAACAATTTGGAATATAAACAAAACAATTAAAGCCTGGGTCACAGCATAAGTGTTCCTTATTTCTGTTCATACTGTCAGAGTTGTGTCCTGATTTACGACACAAAGTCACGTAGGTGTGGGGGTGGCTGACGATTGCGAGGTGGATTGCGACGGGGCTGGTTCGCCTGGGGTCGTGTATCCTGGGGGGGGGCTTTCATCATTACTGTCAGGGTGTTGTGGGGATCGATGCTCCTGTGTATTTTTTGAAGTAGGATGAGGTAGGTGTGATCGTGTGTTGCGTTGAGCTGTGATTAGGGATCCACGCTTGTTCGTCACGGTGTAGGGCTAGGGGATGTAGGGTAACGTATTTGGGGACAAGCCCATGACGATGGACGAGAACATTGTTGCGATTGTCGGCATAGGTTTTCATCGGGGACTTCTTGTGTTGGTCGCGTTCTTGGACAGGGGTGTGCTGTGGCAATGGAGTGAACTTTGGTTTAGGTAGGCGTGTTTGGAATGATCTGCTGAAAAGGAGTTTGGCAGGTGAAACACCGATGTGTAATGTGGTGTGGCACGGTAGTTGCGAAGAAATTTATACAGTTCCTGTTTCCATGGTTTGCTTTCGGTAAACGCAGAGCGGTATGCTTTTTTGAGAGTTTTCATGAAGCGCTCAACTTAACCGTTTGCTTGGGGCCAACGAGAGGTAACTCGACGATGCTGGAATCCAAGCTATCGGGCGAAGCTGGAAAATTCTCGACTGTTGAAGGGGGACCGTTGTTGGTGCAGACGATGTTTGGGATACCGAAACTGGAAAAAAAATTCGATCAAGCTTGGGGATCACCTGCTGGACTGATGTTGATGACACGATTTCTACTTCTGGGAAGCGTGAATAATCATCTATGATGACCAGCAAATGTTCTCCACTGGGGAGATCAGCCAAATCAATACTGATCTCTTACCATGCTTTTGGTTGGGAGGGGTGACATCTTGAGTGGTTATTTGGGTGTGTGTTCGATCGTGTTTGCTTGGCAGGGGAGACATCCCCGGATTGTTGCCTCAGCTATGCGATCAATGGACGGAAACAAGACTTTTTCGCGGAGGAGAGCTTGGTGATGCATGCCCTGGTGGCCTTCGTGTGCTATGTCCACGATTCGCTTACGGAGTGTTCGGGGTATGACAAGGCGATGGTCGCGCATGAGGAGTTTACGATCTTGAGACACGTCACGTCCGACATGTACAATGTAGAAACTGGTCAGTTCAGTTTTCTGTTGTTTGTCTGCGTTAGCGGGGAGTTTATCCCAGTTACCGTGTGTAATGGCTGTCATGTAGAGTTTGAGAACTGGATCGCGGTAGTTGCGTCAGCGATTTCATCGCGAGTGACATGTTTCGGCACTGAGTGATTGGCTATGAAGTTGACGTGTGCTTCATCGATTATTTGTTCACTTGAAGGTGACTGGTGCACTCTCTGCGGGTGTCTGGCCATGTAGTCAGCTGGATTGTGTTTGCCGGAACGGTACACAACTGAGTAGTTATAGGCCTGTAGTTTCAATATCCGTCGCTCGAGACGGAGGGGAGGCTAGTTGCAACTGTTGAACAATGTCACTAAGAGCTTGTGATCTGTGATGATCTCAAATGAACCACCATACAGGTACAAGTGAAAGTGGGTGACTGCCCACATTATGGCGAGTGCCTCGCGTTCAGTTTACGATTACCTTTGGCAAGAGCTACAACAGATGTGTTGTTGCAAGAGTCACGTTCAGTTGTGTGAGTATGGCACCCAATCCCACCGGACTAGCGTCGACAGTTCAGTTTTGCAGCAAAATCATAAATATGCTGTTAAGTATTTACATTTACCATTGACAACATGTAGACACCTTACATGTGATTGGAACACAAAAAGTGCCCCCCAAAAAGAAAATCCTTAGCCTACTTGCACCAACCCTATTTTCAAATGCCATGTAATCGGAAGCAGAACTTTTTTGCCCTAATTGTCATCAGCAAGCAGTTTGCAGTAGTTTTGTGTTACATATCTTTTGATTATCCTTAGCTACAGGATCGAGAGTGCATAATGAGGAATACACAAATTACAGTCACTGTCATTCAACTGCTGTACTTTCTTGGAAGCCACAACATATCAAGCTGCATATGTTCGGGCTATAAAATATTTATATAATAAAACACCTGTGGCACGAAATGAATTGCCTTTTATCTCTAGTGTAGTTTTGTCTACAAGTGATTGATACACGTGACCTGAAAACATGCTCTCAAACCCGCAAGGAACCAAAGAGCTAAAATCCTTGATCAAAACAGGGACAGATGCAGAACCATTTTTGTGGGGTGAGGCAATTCATTTTTTTGGGGGGGCACACAAATTTCAGGTTATGGCCTCTCTGCTGCCCCCTCCTCCTTGGTCTGCCCTTGTAAAAATGTGTCATCCCACAGCTAATTTCAACCTGCCCTGCAACCTCCCTCCACCCTGCCCCCAAGTTACCTCCTGTATTTCGCCAGTGCTGGATCAATTTCCTGATCTGGATGGGTTTCAGCATTGAAAGGTCTTCAGGCTCCACATAATGAATATCATCAACTTCTTCAACACCATCTCCAATTAACTTTTCTGCAACCCGTGTGGCAGCATCCAAGGGTAAGGTTGGAATGACTGCCAGAACAGCTGTCCTTATATCTTCCATCTTAAGGCTAGCAGTGAGTACATGTAATTGCATGTTTGAGTGGAATCAGAGGAGCATTACGTTTGCCGTATGCTGGTAGAATGATACAATCCAACAGTTCAGTACTTTTCACACACCTGAATCTTTGGTTATGTTCACTTGAAATAATTGAGTACACATGCAAATTGTTGTCAAACTGAGACTGGGGATCCCGAACTACAAAGTGCACTTGATAAATAATTGATATCAACATGAAAGCCACCTCTCCAAATAGCATTCCCATTTCATCTCTGTCAATAACAACAAAATCTCCTTTTTTGTAACTTGCACCCAAGTAAACTACTTCATAAGACACACTGTATTCAACAGTGGCATGTAAGCCAGAAAGAGCATCCTGAATTTTTTCTGTGTAAGTCTCCAAGTAAAATGGTAAAGACCGTCTTGCATCGACAATCGCTGGAAAGTAGGATCCAGTGCACATGTACGCTTGCAGCAGCTGATGTCGTACTGACAGGGTGAGGTATATGTTCTTGAAATTATGTAAATACCTCACACACCTCTTGAAATACGAGTGCTTGCTCTCAAATCTCATTGTCAAGGAGCGAATGAGTGGCCCGAATGCAAGTATTAATTAAATATGGATAATGTCTCAAATAGTGATGCTTGGGTCTCAGTTTCTGTTATGGCGATACTCATCAATAATAACATCAAGGTATGCAACGTCAGATTCAGATATTTTGGGTGAACATGCAATCTCTACAATGTCACGTAACTGCAGAAACAGCTGCCACACATCATTCTTCAAGTAGACTGTTTCATCAACAATGAGAACTGGCAATAATCATACGAGACACCAGTTTTGCACTGCATGATCTCCTAACTTTCCTCCCTTGAGATTCACATCATAGGGTTTGTTTTTTGTTTCATAGCCAAGATATTTGAATTGTGCTATTCTCCGATTCAGTTCGGCAGTAGTGAACCATTGTTGCTTCACAAAATACCCAATGAACAGTGCTACGTCGTAATTTACTATGCCTTCAAATAAGTCATGTCCAAGGCATGGTGGTAATCCTAAGCACACATGAAAATACTTGAGTTCGTTGAAGACAGAGCAGAATTTGACCCCCTGGATATGATTCAACTGTTTGGTACTATTTTGCAAGTCTTGCAAGGCCGAAAGGTAATTTTCTTTACTTCGTTTTGGACCAAGAGCAAATGGGTCGCTGAAAAACTCATTAGCATGAAGTAAACAATACCTGCAGAAGTACTTGCATACACTAAAGTTTTCAACAAATCCCCCAATGCAGCGAGACCCTAAATTATACCCTGCAATTATACAAACTGTACCTTTTATTTTATAGCAGGTTGGTTTTCAAAAATATGAATACCATTCGTTTCTAGATCCTTCAAGTTTTTAACCAAGGCCTGAAGTATTTTATCTTTTACAAAATATTTAAAATCATTTTTATTACAAAGGAGTACCAGAAGTGTGGCCTAAATAAAGTTAGCCAAGGTCATGTACACCGCTCACACTTAATGTTTTTCTTGCTCGATCCAATGGGACTACAAACTTCAAATGAATCTTGAAAAAGAATAAATTTCATAGCATCTGGGTTTTCTCCAAACAATGCATTGTCCTTGAACAGAAATCCATCTGTTATATCATGCAAAACATTTTCACATTCATAGCAATGGAAGATCGGGAATGTGGTGGATTCATACTCGATTTGCACAGCAGAATTTCTGAACAGGTGCTTCAAAGACTCCTTCACTGGGACAAAGTAAAAGGATCGTTCTTTCCAAGAGTCATTTCTACCAAGTTGTATTGCCAATGGCTCAACGTAACCACACAACTTTTCATAAGCTGATTTACGAACATAGAATGAAGTGGCCCATCAGCACATTTTAGAAACAGGTCAAAAGACGTGATCTCTTCAATCAATGTTTTAGCCACACCATTTTCAATACCATGATCATTTATCAATTTAGACAACAACTCTGTGTAAATGACTGTCCAAGAACATGTGCATCTTTCATTTCTTCTAAGATTCTTTGCATTGTTGATGATAGCAGAAGAATGTTGACTCAAGTTTCAAACAAAATAAAGTCAGATTGTGTACATACAAATCTTCAATTCCTGCCGACTCTTCAAGATTTGGCGTATCATCCTTTGTATCATAATAAATGTCATCTGCCATGTCAGCGGGTTCAATCGTTGAACATGTGGGCATATCCCCGTCATCTTCATTGCGATCTTCATCATGTTCATCTAACGTGACTGGCTCATTTTGAACACATTCGGGCATTGTATCTGTAACACTACTACTAGGTTTTGAACTTGGACCTGTGGTTTCTTGACAAATGTGAAGGAAAAGATGACTTCGTAGAAAAGTGTTTATTACAATTACTGTAAGGGCAGACAATGGCAGTTCCTGACTCAGTGTGCTCTTTCAAATGTTTCAACAGCATTTTTACACTGTTAAATTCCTTTTAACAGAAAGTAATCAACACTGTAGGTGCATTTCATCAACATTAGATCTGCGTGCATTTCGTTTTTCCTCACCACATTCATCATGATCCCTGAAAAAATGGCTCCTAAAACCATTATACGAAGACATTTTACGCTGACAATCACGGAGAGGGCATGGAAAAATGATGTTGCTTTGATTACTGGGCAATCGTACGTGGTTAACATAGCCTCGCAATAAGTGCAAATGCTGTTTGCAATTAAAACAGGAGATGTTCATGTTTCCTTTCTCTCTTGAATTTTAAGTTTAAAGTTCCCCAGCATGATGTTACCACAGCAGTGTCAATATTACATTGATATAAAGCAGGATGGACGTGATTTCAATAGATTTTTCTCACCTCTGATTCTCTAGAGCACATGCACTCAATGACCGCCACATGGAAAACAATATACGCGCTAATTCCGTTAAACTCGCTGCTGCGCTTGCGTCGTTGCTTAGTTCCACCTTTTACTGTCGGAAGACCATATACTGAAAGGTTTATGGTATTTTGTAGTGACTATGGACTACAATTATATAACTTTACGCTTTTACGGTCAAACAACCGTACATTTTACAGTATTTTTTAACAGTGTATTTAATTATCTACAAGTCTGTGACTAAGTCATAAAAACTCAATTATGCTCAATTAGTCAACCAAGTGACTCTGGAATCATTACATCAATCATAAAAAAGAAAGGTTCCATCAGATATCCACTTTAAATGATTAAAACAGCAAGATTAAGTGGTCCACCATCTGGTGATGACTCTGCAGCCCCCTGAATCTGGCGTCTAACAAAATCGCAGTAGATCAGCCGAAAGCTCGGTCAAGCAAAGCAAGTTCAGAGTCTATGCCCCTTAGCGGTACACAAGGGACTCTTCTAAGTCTTTGGTAGAGTACGTGGGACCAGTCTCAACATAAGGCCATCTACAATTAATATAAATCCAAAACCTTAACAGAAATAGCGAAATCATGCTCCAATTTGTTTCCTTTCCTCCATCTCCACAATTGCAAAAATTCCACAGATCTTATATCATTATCCTTATTTTCATAAATGTAAATTTCCGATCTTCTCGAAAATCATCAGCCTCGATCTTACTACTACAATTACGACGAAACTTCATCATCTGCAGGCTTTTATTTCGATGTATAAAAGCAAGAAATCATCAATATTACAGCACTTTCGGTAATTTGCTGAACAACTGTCTTGGGAGGTGAACTGTTGCCATGAAGTCGTTAATGCCGACCAGGACGTCTATGTGGCTGGAATTAGGCCATAGTTTACCTAATTCTCACGGAAACAGATTTTCCGTCCTTTTCCAAAGTGGTCAAACAGATCCACAAATCTAAATCTGCTGGCTCAGATTTCTGATGCTAGGGAGTCAAAACCTGTCTTGCATCACACAGTAACTCTCCAAACCTCTGTCTTAAGTTTCTCAAGCAAGTCAAAATTACTTCTGACTATCTCACTCTCACACAAGAAAACTCCAACATGCATCTAAAGATTCTAAATGTGTCTGATTGTACAATGCGACCTATTCTTCATCGACAGGCGTGATTTAATTTACAATAATACAATGGGCGTTCTGACAATTACCGCGGCCTGAACAAAATACCGTTGCGTAAGACAACAAGTCGTTTTCCCACTTTGCGAACGCCTTCTCTGAACAGCAGTGTTACGTCTACGCGGGGATGACGAAAAAAAGATTGACTGACACTTTTGGACGATTCCATTACCTTCGGGGTAGATTGATATATACTCAGAATAAAAACAATGAACGGAACACAGTACAAACAAGATTCAATTCATGCACTGTTTGCACTGTAACCCTGACGTCGAAGTGTATACTTTTCAAAGTTTTAAACCAACAACAGTTACTTATGCAACAATTAGTATTTGGAATAAGTTACTGAATCACGAACAAAATGAGCAGGGGTGAGATTGGCCAATGATAAAATAGGTGAAAATAGCTGACAAAAGCATCAAGAAGCTGAACGGTGAAAATCTCTTATACCTTTGTATACAGCAAGTGAGGAAAAAACTAAAATCCAAAACAAAAACGCTGAAATCAGCTAAAATCTGAGACATCTCACCCCTGAGTGACGGACATTGCAAGGAATAGTTTGTCATTCATAAAGGTTAAATAGGTAACAATTAAGGTTGGCCGCAGCTTTCTGACCCATGAAGATACTGTAACAATACTGTGCCACTGCAAGTTGGCAGAGCGCCCACTCTAAATGCAAACTAGGAGTTATGGCGTGCGTTCGCTCAGACATATGAGCGCGCAGCCCGCGATGTGGAGCAGCAGAAAGTGAAATGCACGACAGCGTCCGGGTAACCTCCACTTGTCGAGTGTTACAATTTTGGTGACCATCGACAAGAAACGAAAGTCACGGGCAATGGGGTGAACTCACACCTGTAAGTAACGTTTTATCTCGTTATTTCCTTAGAAATAAAAGAGATAGTTGGAAGCCTATCTTGTGCGTCAGTGAGGTGATTTTTTTTATAGAGTAAAGGCCCCGTCCTTAAGCTACGAAAATTCTAGTGCAGGCCATCACATTTCCAACGTCCAGAAGTCGATCCCCCAATCTGGTCAAAGACCGCTCGGTGGACGTTACAATACTCTTTACGTGAAATTTGACACAACTGGCCAAGATATGATATACCTCTTTGACACGATTGTAACCATTTCTTTCCCTAGGATTATACTTAACGACCGTTCACCTTTGCGCATGAAGGTGCTTTCCGGTTTGTCTCTTGGTGTGTAGAGCGTGTCGGGGTTCGTCATGGGATTCTCCTTCATGTTAGCGAAGGTGCAGTGCTCCGTGACAGCGTCCAGCGTTTCAGCCGGCAGGTCCTTGCCCAGGAATCGGCTGATTTTCTTCACGTTTCCACGCAGGTCCTGCATTCCCACATGGTACACGAGAGGGCCAAAGTATCATTTAGTGGAAATTAAGCAGATTGACGACGATTTAGATGGATCATCCCCGCCAGCATGACTGTCAACTTGTTAGAAACATGTCTGCTTAGCTTGGCATAATTTGCTGTGTTTAACTATATAATACCTTGGGAAAAAATGCTTCTTCATACCATTAAAATCGAAAAACTAAATTTGTAATACAGACAGCTACTGAATTCCTTTAAACAGAAATTTTGGTATGGAATTGTTTACTTATTCAGCCAACAATCGAAACAAGCGCATGGAGATAGGAATTACACACAGGACCAGGTTGTCACTATGAACACTTGGAAAAAAATGTAAGGGCCCACACAAATTATGGATGTAAGAAAATACCACGGTGTAAATTGAAAAACACAACCGTACAAACATGCACTTATTAAATTTTTAAACGTCTCTCTTAAAATCTGCATTAAGCGGAAAGCTTGGAACTAGTAGGAAGCTTACATAGCCTATACCACTGTTAATTTTAATCAACGAGACTTTTTTTTTAGCAAACTGCCATCCTTCTACGTGTGCCGGTACTACATTTACGAAACAGTCTCTTCATAATTTGTGGGGTAGTGGACTGAAAATACAGGGAAAAGGGAGGTCGGTAGAGCTGGTTGACGCTGTGTGTTGGATAGGGGAAAGGACTGTTATAGAAGACGTCAGTGATCCCAATCCTCTGGAGGGTACTGCTTATATTTTCTTTTCCCCTCTTTTAGTATATTTTGTGGTAGAAAAGATCAGTTTCAAAAGGTGATATCACATACTGCCCTAATTCTTTTGCAAAGAAATTTATTCATCAAGGTAAAAACGTTCACCCTCAACGCATTATCGATTTCAGCCTTACCTAGATATTAGCTTTGCACTCACATCACATTATTCAATAATATTTTACAGGTACGTTTCGAAAAGTGGCATTTTGCTTTAGATGCCTCGTTAATTAGGAGAGGAATATAGTTGGAACGGGTGCCAGAATGAGTATTGTGTAATCCAATTCTGTATATCCATGCGTCCATCAGTGTATTTGATGAATATAGGTACTATACTTACAATATGTATAAACTGACGTGTAACCGGTTAACATCCACCCAAAATTCGTATATGGAATACGTGGTTTGTTTCTCATGTATCCAGTTATGCGATGAGAATGTTGAAAAGCTTTTAAATAAAGGACTTGAACTGAACTGGCTCATTAAACAAATCAATTTCTCAGTCACCAGAGCAAATAAGTTAAAAAATTACATCAATCAGATTGGAGAATTAAATGTTAAGATATGACTTATTATGAGAACTCACTTTTTGCAAATCTTCAAACCGCAGCAAAAGGATGTTTGGCTCATCCCTCCTTTTCCAGAAAAATAAGTAGTGATCCCACCACGATCCATAGCTCGCTTTCAAACAACCATATACGAACAGGAAATATGACTAATTAGCAAGAAAATCCGTGAAGTTAACGGAATACTATACATTTGTTGCCTTCCCACTGTAATCTGATGGGTCACCACCGACAGCGGTATTTCGGTGTCCTCACCTTTTTAACCAATTAACCAGTGACAGAAAAAAGACAAAGGGTAACGAGGCCAACCAATCTAACGGTTAATCTACTACCCTATGGTGTCGCTACGTTACTGTGCGAGGTTCTTCTGCTCCATATTTTGGACTAGTAGAACAGGTTTGGTGAATTCTTTCACTTATTGTGTCGGTGTTATAAGAACCTACATTTTCCTTTGTACCTTTGGTAGAATTCCTGTACTCCAAATATTCCGCGAAGGATTGACCTGAGCCCTTCAAATTCAACATTCGCTCGAAGTGGTAGAAGGACACTATCATGTCCTTGGGGTTGCGGATTACGTAGACAATCTTAGACCTCTTTGTCCAGATTTGGGCAGGCAAGAGTTGGCCAGGAAGGTGAGACTTCAGAACCCTGGGAGATGGCATCTCGTCTGCTATTCTGTGTTTCAGGGGAATCTACGGAGAAAACAATTAGTCTTTTTAGAGTAAGGCAACGGAGAAGTAAGAATATGAGCCGGTTAGAGTAAAACCAAAACCTCAAAATACTGGAAACTCCATGTTGACTGGTGACTTAATCCACATGTCAGGTAGGCTATAGAGTCTCATTCGAATTGCAGAGGTTAATCAGTTTCGTGAAAGTGGGGCAGGGCAGGGGTTGCACTTGTCGCTGAGAGCCTGCTACCCCGCCACAACCCGCTGGTATTCCTGGTATTCCAGGGTGGACATTCTCCTGCCTTGGAGGTTATTAACCAACGAGACTTCTTCCCGATTTCAGAAAGCAAGGGCCAAATCAGAAATGGAAAGTGAGGAATGAACGACAACATTGAACGTGACACGCAATGACCTGGACCAAGTTATGCCGCACTGCAACCACTGCTTGGGACTGCAAAAGTTGTCTGAGCGATCTGGGGAAAATCATATATGAATTTGCTTTTGGAGCTGTTTGCCAAGGATTTGTAGTTGACGATTAATCTCTTGAATTCTTGCAGGAATTTGGACACAATAAGGGAAAAGCAAACGATTTATTTCAAAGATATAATAACGGGTCTTTGAATTTGTTACTTCAGTACTTTCATTTCTTTAGACTGTTCAATCCTACACAACTTTTGAGAATGTATCTTTAGTAATAATAGACATAAACGATCACGTTTATTAAGAACCTTCCAGTCAAATATAATCCAACGGTGTGAAGCACAAAATGCAAACAAGCGTATCACAAGTGTTAGCCAGAAAGTATACCTTAAACAAAAGGTATAACCCACAAGTGTAAACTACAAGTGTATTTCGCAATAATTGTAAGATAACTGTTCACCACGGTTGCAAACCACCAAGTTGAAACCAACAAGTGAAAACCATAAATGCAAACAAAAAATTGACAGGTGTAAACAGGTTTAAAGCCACACGAGAAAGCCAGCAATGTGACCCACAGGTGTTAACCACAGGTGCAAGCCACAAATGTAAAGCATGCATGCGTGTCGAAACCCACAAGTGCAACTCGCACTTTACAGATGTCTTCTTTCCAACATGAGAATGATCAACCCTTAATTACTGTTGACCGAAATTGAGTCATTGATATCCCTTTCAGTCTCAGAAGTTCTTTACTAACAAGCCTTTGTATCCCACAATTCCAGTGCCACTAGGTTACCGACGTTCCTCTTTGGCACACAGACCAAAATGCCAGCAAAGGGGATGTAAATAGTGCTTCCTCCCGTTTGACATTGTCTGGAGCGTTCTGATTGGACGAGATGGCTTGGATGTCTTGAAGGTAGAGCTAACAAACCGTATTTAAAGTCGTCCATTCCCTGATGGGAACGGACGGCCTATAATTGTAGGCCTTTCATTCCCTAACGCGAATGGACGGTCTGCAATTGCAGACTTTCATTCCCTGACAGGAATGGACGTTCTACAATTGTAGACCTTTCATTCACAGACGGGAATGGACTGCTTAAATTGAAGACCTTGCATCCCCTGACGATAACGGACGGTCTTCAATTTTAGGCCTTTCAGTTCCTGGTGGGAATGAACGTTCGACAATATATTTATAAACTGTAGTTCGTGAGTGCCGCCGTAATTACTGATTTATTTTGGAAATCGAACAAGTTGATTGTGGCTGTACGAATGTGTAGTGTTTCCAAGAAGTCTGAAGCAGATGTTTCCAAAATTGTAATATAGGTAGCAAATATAGTTAAGAATGCAGGTGGGAAGCTCTTTTCCTCTAGGAAATGTATTAAGATCGTAGTAACAAAGTGTTTCTGTGAAAAACATCATGCCGAAAGACCCTACTGTTGTCATTTAAAACGATATAAGACAGGAGGAGAAATAACATGCCAAGTATTACTCTGCCAATGATTTTAATAAGGTAATTTGTTTTGTTTTGAATTATGTGCACTGGAAACTTCCATATGGTTCATGTAACGAAAAATGGGGCAGAGCACATTCGTGAAAGTGTCGTTTTCTTTAATTCTTCTGTACTAATATCTGTATGTAGCCTCTTACAGTTAGGAAACATTATCGAAACGTGGCTGTACCTACACGTTCGGATATTCTGAAGACAAAACAACTGTTATGAACATGAAATCAAAGATTTACAATCAGAACTGTGTATTTTGTGTAATCTCACTATTTTAAATTTGGTTTCATCGTGTTAATATAATTAATACCCACTCCCCTCTAAAATACTCCTCCCCCTTTGGAAAATGCACCAGGCCAATGTCTGGGATGCTCGCCAGTGTGTCTGGAAGATTGTGGTTGGCGCCAGCACTGTAAACAGTTTTGACCTGGAGTCCTGGATAAGCCCTTGTCATTGATAGGGCCGAGCCTGGGTCTGGAGAGGCTGGCCACGTGACATTATTTACACTGTCTAGGCCCAGCTATTGTGCTATAAAGACCCAAGATGAGTGAGTCGAGGTGAGTCAAGCATGTATAGCGGGAATTTCAAGTGTAATTTTGGTATCGCCGATGTATTTCTGTATTGTTGAATATTATTTAATTCAGTGCCCTCACTGCACACCACGCCCCCCAAAAGGACACTCCCCCCAAAATCATACTGAGAAGTCTTCTTAGGAAAGTTTCCGTCCGATTTATGCTGAAAAAATGAAAAATACATTGAATAGGGATCGCCTTATCCAAAAATAAGTCAGTGTCAATTTTGGCACAAGGTGCTGCGTGGGCCGTTATATTTGACACGGTGCCTGCCGTCTCAGTGCAGAGTAACTTGTCATGGTTTCCCAGCAGACATTACTTTACCCTCAATTAACTGGCATATCGTAGGGAAAACAAAACACGCTTTCTTGGGCCGAATGCCACTTTGAGAGTGTGAATGTATATAACCGAACGTGTGGTGAGTTAAGATTTAGTTTACAGGCACTCTCTGTGTATAGGTCTTTCAGTCCAACCCAAATCAGGGAAGCCTCATCTATCCCCACTTCAATAAACAACTGAATAAAACCTACCTAATGCCTATTTTTTTCATGTACAGTGTTTTGATGTTTGGTGTAAACACTTTGTAAATATTGTTCTTATTAGTCCTAATATTATTCTTCAATATTGCAGGACTGGATGGCAAGCAAACTTCACTTACCAATAGCCACCCTATGTGAACTTCATGGAACCGACTGGGTGTACCCAGAATTTCAGTCATCCGTCACCCCTACAGATATTTCAACTCTTCCTCTGTGAAGCAGTTTGGCAATTGCTGGTGAGGGCGACCAACCCAATTTGCATATCAGACACTATCTGCAGAATCTGTGAACTCTCAGTGTACTTGGATTCCAACGGGTGCTCCTGAAATAATGGCTTTTGTCGCACTGCTGCTCTGGATGGGCATCACCAAAGGCCTAGCTACGAAATGTACTGGTCCAGGTGCAAAGTTCTTCGAAGTCCTTTGTATCGGTCGACAATGTTTTGCAACTGATTTAAGGCACTCCTTCGATTATTCCACCTTGCCGACAACACAGCACACGACTCTCCCCGTGACAAACTGTCTGAAGTTCGTCGGCTACTGGACATTGTTGTTACGTTGTTTCGTAGCATCTATAAGCCCGGACGAAACCCCTAACCGGATGAGACTGTGATAAATTCTTTTGGTCGACTTGGTTTTAAGCAGTACATAGCACGCAAGTCAGCCAAGTATGGCTTGAAATGTTTCTCTTCAAACGAGTCTCCAACCGGTTACACATGTGACTGCAAGGTGTTTACTGGATCCAAGACTCCGTCATGCCATCATTTGGCCCCCTGTTGCGTACGCTGAACCATCCACCCAACCTTACAGCATCAGGCCAAGTTGTCCAAGGACTGGAAAACAAGGGACATGTTGTTTTCATTGACAATTCGTACACTAACCCTGCTAGTTGTCCCAGCTAAGGTTTGGAGCTCGTTGAACTGTGCACTATACCACCCAAGATATGCCAGACAGTGCAAACCTTAAGAAGGTACCCATGAGCCGACATGATCTACCCCAGTTTCTCTAAAGCGGGTCGACTATGTGGTGTTTGGACAGACGCCATAAAACGTGTACCAGTTCTGACTAATTATGTCGAATGCAAATGTGACGGTAAAGACAACCGTTGCAAAAAGTTCCCCCGGACGTCGTACAATCTAAAGACCTACCGTCGTCAACGATAATAATAGGTACAGGGGCAAAAGTGACTTCACAAATTTAATGTTTCAGTACTACGAGCATCATCATGGCTCCCTGAAATGGTGGTAACGCTTTTTTGGGCAATTCTTGATGTCTATTTGGTTAATGCTACCATCGTGTACAACGGCATCCCTACAAAGCGTCTGCTCATTAGCTTGGATTTCCAGGTCCAGGTCATCGATGAACTGTTGTCCGCCTGCTGGACAAGCAACTCAACACCACGTGTCCTTGAAACTGTAGGCAAGGCCAAAAACGAGAGTGTGTTGTTTGTAGAACAAGAACCCAAGGTAAGCAGACTCGTATGGTTTGTAAGAATTGCCAGAAACTAATGTGTCTAATGCCATGCTTTGAAACATTTCACAATGTGCGTTACCCTGGGAAGAGGGAGCGACCTCTTTTGGCGAGTCCATTGGAGCTAATTAAAGTTTAATATTTTTTTTCGTCCAAATGCAACGACTACTTATCATATCCTACCCTTGTACATGCTGAAAAACCTAGTTTGTCACTTAACAGCCAGGGCCTCCCCTAGCCAGAAAAAAATTTAAAAAATCCAGCCGGCCGTCAGCCAGCCTCCAGCCAATTCCCATAGGACTGTGTGGTAAGTGGTCCTGTGTGTACAATTTAATGGGTTGTTTACAAAACGGTGCCTGGGGCAGGCAGTGGAATGTTTCTTATCAGTTACAGCTGTCTGGAACTTGTCAGAGGCCTCTTTCGGCTGTCTTTGAAGTGTTATTTTTGCTGGAGGGTGTTGTGGTGGTGGTATGGCTTGGCTGGCGCGTGGCGAGGCCCCCTCTCAAATCGGGATAGCCTGGGAAAACGGCCCCCACGGTACTGTGATGTACTTTTGGTGGTTTGTGAGATCTGTAGAGGCTAGGGGACAACCACTGAAGCATTAATATACCTTTAGGACAGACTCAGGGCTCTGCAACCCTGAAAAATGAAACGGACTCAACGGAATAGTCCGCTCCAGCCACCGTGTAAGAAAAAAATGCATGCTGCCTCGCAGGGCTCGTAGACTCAGGTAGTTTAGATTGCACCTCCCACCCTCAACAGCCCCCATCCCCCATTTGAAAGTTGCATTGGATCTCCATGGGCGGGTACCAGCCCTTAACGCAACATTGGAAGGGGGGACACGATGGGTAGGGAGGGTGGGAGTCAAAGGCCTTCATGAAATCTGTGAGGAAACTCGTGCCATAAATGTGGTGCCATCTCCAATCAGTCTTGTTGTAGACAAGAACAAATGCAGCACACCACTGAATAAAAGAAATTTATTCTTGTGATTTAATCAATGGTTTTTCATGATTTGGAGAGAGTTCCATGTACGAAGTTCACTCATTTTCCTCTTCAGTTATCAATTAGTTCCCAGAAATCAGTTCAGGAAATTTCATTTTAACAGCAAGAAAGTACAAGCCTTTTTAATGAAAACACGTTTTTTCAGACCAGTCTCAGAATGTTTGTACACTGGGTGTAAAATGAACTTTGTGCCTGGAACACTTTCCCCTTATTTTTACCAAAACAACTTCAGTAAATTCTCCTTATTGGATATCATTACTATAAATCAGTCAATGGGGTGTCATTGCAAGAGCGGCCTTTCATGATCTCGATTGTTGAGGGCGCTATACACTAAAAGCTGCGGTGCCTGGTAAACAAAGGGTAAAACAAACTTGCATGTAAAATAGTGTAGTAAGAAATCCATGAATGACCAACATGGTCTTGGGGCTGATAGGGGTATTATGATCACACTTTACACTGGCCCAGCTCTGTTAGCCTATGGGCAAAACTATGGTGTCCGATGACTTGCCATCCAGTCTACGTAGTACCACTGATCTCTATTGCCATGTAACCCGTTTAATATCGTGGAGAGTCCTTATGCCAATAATTAATCACACTCTATCCCCATGCTACACTCCGAACACTCAAAAACTGTGGAGTTTTTCGAAGGAAGAGAAATGAATCGTGAGAAGTCGCCTTTCTCACATTTTGTCGTAAGGTACTATCCCATATGGGAGGGGAGACACGGCAACCGCATCCGCCAGTAAGATTGTGTTATGTACCCCAAAGCGGGACCAAGACAGGGCACAATTTTCTTAGCAAGGGAGGGTCTTTTAGTAGGAACCACTTTTTCCAGGCTGTGGTCAATATGGCTCTTTTGAGCCGATCAAAGGGTGTGTCTGCTTGAGGTAGATACACTTTTGCAGAATTACAAAACAACGACGTCGGTGTATGGAAAATTTCATCTGAAAACGTCAATGCTCGACCGGTGCGGCTCTGTTGAAGCTGGAATCTGCTTTGAACGTGGTTAGCTTTTGGTTTATAAGAAGGATATTTTAGAAAAATCTCTTTCACTGCAATTCACAATGGAAAAGCGTGCTTACGTTTTTAAGACGCCTGACGTTTTCCGGCATATTTTCTTCAAGGTAAGGCACACGCAACATAGTATGCGTTTTGTTAATTTCCTCCAAATTCCCGTCATGCATAACTGCTGACATGATTTCCTGAACCCAGGTAGTGCCTGTAAGGTGAAATAAAACAATAAATCTCATTGAAACAGCCAAGGAAGACCTTTCAATATTGTCACCGTTTATGAGCAGAATACAGCATCGGAGGATAGACTTATAATATAATGATGTCGAGCTTTATGACGTGCATATTATACGCGGAGGTGCCGGTGGGGCACAATCCACGGAGCCCAAAATAGAAAAACGAAAACGTACATCTAAACAAAGTGCAACTTCACCATGGCTGAGAACTACTTCAAATCTTCAGATTTACCACCCTCTCATGGCCTTTTTCAGATCATCTACCTTAAATGGAGTGATGAACTGTCGCTAAAACAGATAAAATATTGCAATTCCGTCTGGGGATGGAACAGAACAGGTTACTTTCGTATAACATACCACGCTGCTGCCGCCACACAAATACCATCACGTAGCCAGTTCGACTGACGTGTTTCCCATGTTTTGTATCCCCAACCCTAAATAATGCCACTGTCAATTATCATGGGGTAAATGCCGAGCAGATGGAGGTACATATCTGCTCTTTTTGTGGTTGGGGATGGGCTACGAAATCAGCCTAGCTCCCCCCTCACACACACATGCACCCACACCACACACACCTACTTGTGGAGAGTAAAAACTTCCAGCGGATTGTGAATAATTTTTCGGACTTCACAAAGACTATTATGCATTCAATATCACTCAAAAAAGGGAAACAATAAAAAGCCATACATATGGCATTGTGTTTTAAGATTCTACAGGCATGTAATACCTGCTCCAGATGTACGTCGATATAACGAAAATCGACCTTTATTTTAGAGTCATATTATGGTATCGGGGTGGCCAGTACCTCTGTAGGGAAGGAGCCTGCGATGAACTCTATGGGTACTCGCCCTACATTGGCGTTCCTCTGACAATTTACTCTCACCTGTTCCTCCCAGTAGCTGCAGCACGCGCAGCAGGCACACCCTGTCAAATCATTTGACAGGCGGGCTAAACCAGGTGAGGGTAGCAGTTGTAGGCCCCAACCTTTCGATGAGTTTGGAACTTGTCTATCCCCAGTGTACGAAGACTGGATCTCGGTGGACTGTGCAGAGGAAACCCAGCCCTGGTGGCCCATGGTTCAATGGACACAAAGGCGGGTCCCTGCACCGCAGTTGCAGGACGCGTAAAGAGCACAGCACGACACACGAGACGCCCTAGTCATCCTGATTTATCCCAGGCTTCCCCCAGCCGTCTTGGTTATGCCTTGTCACTGGACACGGACGTCAGGGACGAGAGAGTGAGGTTAGCGTTCTCCGCAGCCCTCCCTCACTATAATCCAAAGTTCGCGCAAGTCATGTTCCTAGAATTTCCCGCACCAACCAAGTCCTGTGGTGATGGGGAAACGGCGAACCAGCAGGTGAGGACCCATCTAAGCTGCAGTTGCAAACCTACACACAGGCGGCACAGGGTATAGGGTCGCTCTTTACTGGATCGGAGCAGCAGTGGAGTTCGGCAGCCCCCTGGGCGACCGAGCAGCCCTCTTCACGATCGATCTGCTCGCCTCCATAGCATGAGGACGGGGCTAGTAAAGGTGCCCCAAACATAGTCTGCTCCAAATCTTCCGGCCGGCCTGCCGCGACTTGCGGAAATCCCACTCCTCCAGCCGAACCAAACAAAAGACGAAACTAGTACTTACACTTGCGACCTGGAATGTTTGCACCAAGAGCCAATCGACCAGAGAGGAGAACAGCGCTTATAGCCAGGGAACTGCCACGCTACAATGTTGATATTGCAGCTCTCAGTGAGACCCAATTTGCAGATAAAGACCAGCTGACGGAGATTGGAGGTGGCTACACCTTCTTCTGGAGTGGTCGCTCCAGCGAAGGGGCCGGCATAGGTTTTGCCATCAGGAACCACGTGAGGAAGCCCGTTAGTATTCCTAAGGGTCTCGGCGACCGGCTAATGTCCATGCAGCTGCCCCTTAGTAAGGGTAAGATCGTCACGCTGATCAGCGCCTATGCTACTACCATGTCTAACCCTGACGAGGAACTTAATGCCCTCATCTCCTCCGTCCTGCTGACGGAGAAGCTCATGGTGCTTGGTCGTAGGAAGGTATGGGGTGGGTGATTTTAATACCTGCGTCGGCTCCAACCATCAGGCTTGGGACAGAGTCGTAGGAAGGTGTGGGGTGGGGAAGCACAACAAGCGCAATGGCCTCCTCCTGCTTCGAACCTGTGCTGCACATTACCTGGCCATTACCAACACCATGTTCCGTCTACCAGCCCGCAAATAGGACGTTGTGGATGCACCCACGCTCTCGCCACTGGCAACTTAATTAATACGTCATCGTCAGGGAAAAGGATAGCCGCGACGTGCGATTAACCAAGGCCATTTCCAAGCTGGCGCTCTTCATTCAGTCCAAGCGGAGACCCCAAGGGCAACTGGTTGTCAAAAGACTCAATGTCAATATGTTGAAAAATACCCAGACAGCACAAGAGCTCCAGAGTGCTCTAGATAGCAAACTCTCTAGCGTACCCAACTTAGACGTCGGTGTTGAAGAACAGTGGAAGTCCTTTAGAGAAACCCTCCACTCCATTGCCCTCGAGATCCTGGGTCCAGCCACCAATAGCCACCAGGACCTATTTGATGAATACGACACTGAGATTATACACATGCTACAGGAAAAGCATCACCTGCTTAGAGCCTATCAAAACGACCCCTCTTGTGCTGTGAAAAAGGCTGCCTTCTCTAACAAGCGCAGCAAAGATCAAACCAAACTTCGTGTCACGCAGGACTTCTGTCTGAGCTGCAAGGCTGATGAGATCCAGTGACTGTTAAATCGCTACAGCGCCTTCCACAAGTGCCGGGTTTTTAGCGCAAAGATCTTAGTTACCAAGCACGTCAGAATTTCTCTCAATAATCGTCTGTGTTAGTTTGCTGCTTAACAGCAGAAAAATCACCTTTGAGTTTTGTTCTTGATTCAAGTATTGTTGTTATTGTAAAGACCCTGATATCGACATCTTTGTCGGTTTTTGTATGTTCTATATCATATCATGGGGGCTGCCATCTTGAGGTTGCTGGATATGATCGCATAGACGTATACAAGTATGCACCTTGTTTTCCTATTTTAGTTTGCTCGTCTATTTACCCATCCTCGATATTACTTAGTTGTCTGCACTAAGGAAAGGTGACATAGAATATACTCCTCAGCTCTTAAATGCATGGATTAGTAAATGTTTTTTGAGTTTATATTTTCTTGTTGTTTGCTTAAGGTGTCTGTTGATCGTTTGCCTTCCAGGTTACACGACATTGTGATCCTCATTTAAAAGGTCTATCGTTGGCAGCTTAGCTCTGCACTCTCGGAGGCTACGGCTCTGTAAGTTTTTACCGCCCAACGATGTTACACTGGTATTTCAGTTGATTTAGCCCGCATACTGTTAACCACTTTTCGAGACCTTGTTTGCATATTCTGTGTAGATAATGGTAAGTTACAATATTTTGTATTCTCCTCTACTACATGTACACTGGTTGTGTGTAAGCATGCTCATGTTCCTATTTTTTTCAATTAATCTATTCCTAGTCCATTCCTGTCACTGCTTTACACACTGTTAGTCGAATTGTTCTTTTGCTGGATCTTTTCGTATGTTATATTACATTAGCCAATTTGTTTCCTGCATTGCTTATCAGTGTCACATTTGACCTTTGTGCCATATTGGTTCAGCGGATGTTAATTATGCACATGTTTTTTATCCTGTTTACCATATGCGAGATTATCATCAAATAAGAATTCAAAACCCAAAACTGATGTCTCGTGTGCTGGTTGTCTAACTGGATAGGCAGTTGCCGTTACTCGCTGAGGCCAGAATAAGGCTCTCTGATGCACTTTGTGCTGTCTATGGACCTCTCTCCTCCGGTTCCTCTCCCTTTCTCAGTGCAGACGGGTACATCCTCCTCACTGAGAAACAGTTGATCCTTGAGAGGTGGACGGAGCACTTCTGTGGCGTACTTAACAGACCATCTGCCATCAATCATGAGGCCATCGCCCAGCTCCCACAGGTGGCCATCAATCAAGACCTTGACTTCCCTCCCTTTCTAGAGGAGGTCCAAAAAGCCATCAAGCTGCTGTCTCCTGGGAAAGCTCCAGGCCCGGTTGTGATTCCCTCCGAGATCTTCAAAAATGGGGGCTCGCTGCTGGTTAGCTGGCTGACATATCTTGTCCAGTTTATGTGGAGCACAGGCCAACCTCCGTAGAATTCAAAGATGCCATTATTGTGCATATCTACCAGCGGAAGGGAAATTGTCAACCGTGCGAAAACCATCGTGGCATCTCGTTCCTGTCGATTGCTGGCAAAATCCTTGCCCGCGTCCTGCTTAACCGTCTCCTTCACCACCTGGAGCAACGTCACCTTCCAGAGAGCCAATATGGTTTCTGTGCAGGAAGAGGGACAGTGGACATGATCTTTGCAGCCCGTCAACTGCGAGAAAAGTGTATTGAGCAACATTAGGACCTTTACATCACCTTTGTAGACCTGACTAAGGCCTTCGATACTCTCAGCCGGGAGGGACTGTGGAAGATCATGTCCAAGTTTGGCTGCCCAGAGAAATTCATCTCCATCGGGCATCAATTTCACAATGGCATAAGGGCCTGCGTCCTTGTTAACGGCGATGCCTCGTAAACTTTCCTTGTGACTAATGGTGTTAAACAGGGCTGTGTGCTTGCTGCCACGCTCTTAAGTATGGTGTTTTCCGCTCCGATGGGAAACTCTTCAATCTCAGACGACTCAAGGCTGCTGCTAAGGTGACCGAGACAGCTCTCAGAGACTTTTTCTATAACTGTGCTTTGAATACCTGTCTAGAGCAAAAGATGCAGTCTCTAATGGACAGCTTTTCATCAGCCTGTGAAAACATTGGGCTTACCACCAGTTCTAAAAAAGACCGAGTTGATGCTCCAACCAGCCCCAAGTGAGCCATATCAGGAAACCAACATCACGGTGAAGGGCCAAAAGTATCAGGCAGTTGACAACTTCACCTACCTGGGGAGTACTCTGTCTCACACTGCTGAAGTCAAAAATAGAATCTCCAAAACTAGCAGTGACTTCAGCAGACTGAGAGGTGTGGGATTAGTCTTGCTACCAAACTCAAAGTCTATAAGGTCATGGTTCTGACCACCGTTCTGTATGTGTATGAAACATGGACTGTCTACAAGAAACACGAGAGACAGCTAAATCACTTCCACCTGCGCTGCCTTCGCAACCTCCCCAAGATCCGTTGGCAAGACAAAATCCCAGACACAGAGGTCCTGACTAGAGCGGGACTACCGACCATTACCACCTTCATGCGCAAAGCGAAAATCTGCTGGGTGGGCCATGTCTCTCGGATGCCAGACATTTGTATCCCGAACCAGCTGCTCTAAGGGGGAACTATGCACTGGAAAACGCGCTGTTAGTGGTTAGAAGAAGCCATTTAAAAATCACTTGAAAGTGTCCCTGAAAGACTTCCCTATCGACATTGAGCAATGGGAGTCCCAGGCAAAGAACCGCTCGGCTTGGCGTGGCCTTATCTCCAGAGGCTCTCAAACAGCGGAAGGTCGCCGCACTGAGATTGCAATCAAGAAACGCGAAGCCCGCAAGGCCCGTCCAGCTACCAGTACTCCCAGCGCACCACCCACCCACAGGACTTTCTGCCCGGATTGGCTTAACCAGCCATCTCCAGGTCCATCAACAGCAAAGCCCAAGCTAACCAGTCAACCTGGCCATCGTCGACAACGAAGGGCGAACAACAACAGAGTCATATTGGTGTCATTCGGCCACCCAATTTTTCAAATTTTTATGGCTGGGTGAGTCATCTCCCCACTATTCCCTATTTCCCACGCCCCCCCCATTTCTGGGCCTATTAATATATATTACTAACTGCTTATTATACGACCATGGCATTTGCTGCAAAAACCTCGTCAATTAATACCAGTCGGTAATCGAGCTGGGTGCAGTGGTCCATTACTTCGAAAGAAAGTTTTGGTTTCATCACTTAATATGGAATTAATTAAAATTAATTACTGTGATCTGGTAGCCATATTGTATCATTGTGAAGTATATAATTTCAAAGTGCGACGACTTATTTGTGTCCCACCTGTTTTGGGGTAAGTCAACACCCAGCAGTCGTCGGGCCTGACCTCGAAGCTCTTGATTTCGTCCATAATTTCACACATCTCTGGCGTAAGTGGCACTCCTTTGTATTCGCCCAGCGTGTAGGGAGACTCGGCCGTGTACTTCCACCTCATTAACTCTCGAACTGCAACACAGAACCATTGAAATGTAAACGAAAGAAATTAAAAGCCTGTTTCATAGATCAGTGATCTGCGATCACGAACGAAAATATTTAAACACATGCATGTAAACGCGCTGTTTTTGCACAATAAGTGTGTTTTGCATCCGTATCATGCAAAGTGTTAAGAAACGATTTAGGCCTACACAATTTATTTTCAGTTCCAATATACAACAGAAGCAAATCTTTATGTGCAATCGTTTCAAGCTCTAGAACATAAGCGTTAGGAGCCTAGACGATATTCTAATCAGTGTCTGAATAACGAAAGGTTTTTGCTGTTGCCTAGCTCGAACTCTTCATGAGTGTCAAAGATTGGACACAAAATGTAAGTATTCCCAATATAGCGTGCACGTCTAATGAAACATTTTCTGTACACGCTTCGGCAAGAGTTAGTTTAAACTTGCTTGAAAATTTCTGGCAAGTAATTGAATTTGTATTTTCTCTCTTTAAAGATTTCAAACGGAATACGGATCCCTACTGCAGGAGACCCCCGGCCATTGCCAACACGGAACAAATCACAATGTACGCGTCGCCCTAAAGTCTCAGACTGAAATACAACGGCATATAGCAGGTTTAAGGAACTGCGGGGCTCGTGGGAAAACGTGGGGAAAAGGGGCTGGAGGCTTGAGCAAGTCTGTTGGCCTTGTGCAAACGAGGGTCGTCCAAATTGCTCAATACGGAAATAGAGTTTGAAACATTATTTTTGCGAAAAACATCGCTGGCCCTCAGGCCAACTTTGGGATCAATCATCTTCAGATAAAAGTTACCGGGTGAAGACATTAGCTAGTGTGATCTGAAACACCTGAAAAGCTTTGAATTGTTTTATGTTTTTTTTTCAGAATGAGGGTAAATGATGATCAGGGCAGTTCTTTTAATGGACTCTATTAACCTGGCTGGTTTTGCAAGCAACCATCACACTTTCAAACGGGTGATGAAATTGACTTCTAAGAATAGGAGTACAGTGAAGGTACTTACATTCTTCAGCAGTACCATACTTGTCCATACTGCTGCAGCTTGGCTCAGCCTTCAAATAAAAAAGAAGAAACTGTAAGTGTTATTCTTGTAAGACAGTCCACAAACAATCATCTTTGCAGTAGTGATCAATTCAAATTACAATACAAAACTACCAAGGCTAACTTTTTTAGTTTGGTCGTTAACTTGGATAGAAGTCCATAAGACACTGTGATGTATTCAATCATGCAAATGTAGCAAAAAGCTAGCTATGATCACTATTTCAGCAATAGTTCCGGTGAGGGAAATAATTGGGTTCACGCAACAGCTTTTTTTAGCCTTCCACCGTCTTCCTTCGTTTTGTTCCCTTCATCCACCACCAATCTCCCGCGCTCTTCCTTTTCACCCGCCCAAAGTCCCACAATCTTTTTCTTCGTCCACTTCACTGCGTGCAATGACCCTGTGACCCCTGGCAGCCTGCCCAAATACATGTACACAGTTATTTTTAGACCTTGCCCGGACAGGTGAGCGCCGCCATATGCACATATGTATATTTGTACACACACAAAAAGCAATTCCCCTACACGCTCCCCTACTTTGTCGATCTCTCACCCGGAGATCGAACTTATTTTATCCATAATACAGGCTCTTTTATCGATATTACAATGCAATAAGCGAGAAAATATAGCGACCATGTAGCGGTGCACACTTTGGCCTTTCTTTCTTTGCGAATGTAAGCCTTAACTTTTATGAAACACTGGAGTGGTGATCAATCTCAAGGCCTATAACAGAAAATCTTATAAACGTATGTACAACCCAAATAGATATTTGACAACGTCTCAAATAACTTTAAGTACAACATTTCCATTACTTTTTTTTCTTTCAACGAGTGAACAGTTAGCTTTGTTATAAACACTTCATGTGAAATTCCTTTTACCAAAAGCGAGCCTGGAAAAATTCAACAAGTCGCGGAAGGGTCCTCCTATACTGGTGCTCTCCGCATCGATTCATATGCACACCATCTAAATTGTATCTCGGATGTTTCAACCCTCTATGGTTCCAGAGACACCAACCATCCTCTACGAATGTACTCTCCTTAATCAATAGGTTTAACTCCGTGGCCCGACTATTGAATGTTTCCAGGTCAACCTGATGGCGTCGCATGCCCCCAGTACGAGGCAGTACTGGCAAGAACACAACCGCTTCGGGTTTAATACAATTTCCTGCCAACTGCTCAACAAACTGACACAACTTTTGATGGACGACTCTTGCACAGTTCTGTCGGGAGCAAAAATCATTTGTCCCAAGATAAATTATCAATACTCTTGGATTAATCCTCCGAAGGTGGCCATAATACAAACTCCCATTCGCTTTGATCCGGGAAAGGGATAAGCCCCCTTCCCCAAAACAGTGAACAGACACATGATGTTGTGGAATTCAAATTCAAGCACAGATCGATTTTTGTTTTCGAGTCGTCGCACAAAGTTATGTCCAAACAAAACGAAGGCCATTTTGTACGACGTATGAAAGATGGTTTTCTACCTAGCTCTTAATTAACTAAACACAATCTGAGTAGCTATCAACCACTTCGTTTGGCATGGTATATGTACACATTTCTTCAGACGTCAAGATCGTGTTCCTTAGGAACTGGATTCCCCAAGACTTGCCAGGTATCCAATCCTGACGACTTGATCCGTAGCCTTGTTACCTAGCAAAGGTAATATTAACAATATCAACAAACTTGCAAGTGTCCTGGGTGGAACCAAACGGTAAGGGCCTCCCTACTGAAAACTGGATTTCCCAAGTCTTTCCAACCAGGAAACACCTTAGCTATTTGTAAGCCACCCAGACTATTACTTATTTACAGAACGAGGCAGATGATACGGATTGGTATGGATACCTTAGGTGCTCCGCTGGGATCTCCTGAGAGGCAACATTACCCGCGGGGACTGGTACGGTTGCTCCCCTACTTTGTCGGTACTATCTCTCCCATCTTTGGCATCAGCAAGCTGTCCTAAATCTAGCCCCGGTGTGAAGTCTTCCTAGGACTCTGAGCTACTACCCGAAGCTACACTTCCATCCGATAACTCGGATGGGTGTAGCCTAAGGAGTTTCCGATTTACGGTTCTTTCCGTGTCCCCTTGAGAAGGTCCGATGCGATACACGTCTCCCTCAGGATTAAACCAGGTAACAATCTAACTTTCTCAACAGCACTCTTGCTCCAAGCTTAAACGATTTACACATTTTCCTTTTAGATCATGAAGAATTTTGTTACGCGCAGCACGACTCTCCGTTTTCTCTCTAACTACATTCCCTGCACGTTCAAGTAGTTCTGACTGTACCTTAACGAAATCCTGATCCCAAGTAGAATCTGTACGCCCAATAATCTGGTATAACGGGATGAGCGGTTCTCGCCCGCACATGAGCGTGTACGAAGCAATCCCCGTTGTTCTGTGAGGGGTGGTATTATACACGAACACGAGGTGCACCAACATATCAGGCCACTTGTGTCGGCTGCGCTCATCTATTGACTTCATCAATCCAAATAGAGTACGATTAAACCTCTCTGTCTGGGCATTTCCCTCCGGATGGTAAGGAGTCGTCCGTGATTTTCTGATTCCATACAAGGTACATAACGCCTGGATCATGCTGCCTTCAAAATTCCGCCCTTGATCACTGTGCAAGCGCGACGGGATGCCAAATTTCGTGAACCAATGATCACGTAGGACACGGGCCACTGTTACAGCATGCTGATCTTTGCATGGTACCGCTTGCGAGAATTTCGTGAACACGTCAGTAAGGACCAACACATCTTCATATCCCCCACTTCCTCTGTCTACCTCGACAAAGTCAATAGCAAGTACCTGTAACGGTCGAAAAGCTATTAGATGTCGCGTGGGGCTGAGCCGCCTTAGCGGTTATGCATCGTTGGCAATGAGCAATGTGGTGTCGCACGGTGGCGGTCATACGTGGCCAGTACACGCGCCTCCTAAGAAGTGAGCACGTGCGATCTACCCCTTGGTGGCCCCATCCATCGTGGCTACCCTGAACAGCTCTTGGTTGGAGAACCTTTGGCAAAAGGATCTGAAAAACTTCCCCGTGCAATTGGTCTTTCACCTTTCTATGCAAGACACCGTCACGGACAACATATCATGGCCACTGCCAGAGCTTCAGGTCTCGNCGTACCGCGCTTACCATTGGATTCAACTTCACCCGGAACTGCATTTTGCTCCCAGTGCTTCCACAGGACCCTGATGTCTGGGTCTTCCCTTTGCAATGCCGCTAATTGTTCTGCTGAAAACGAAGGAAACAGCCCAGGGGGCCCACCGTTAGACTGTGCCTCCGTAGCCAGTCGCATTTGACTGACCCTGTTTATCTCGGTGCGCAATGGAATAGTGCTCGTTTGAGAGATCTGCCGTACCGCCCCCTTTTCTTCGGGGGAAAGATGCCCTGGGTAGGGGCTAAGGGCATCGACATAGCGATTACTCCGGCTGGACCGGAATTTTACTTCAAAGTCGAATGAGGCCAACTGGGCCACTCATCGCGTCTCACATTCACCTAGTCTAGCCGTGTTGATATGGGCTAACGGATTGTTATTCGTTGAACAGTAAACAACACACCCAATAAGTAGTCCCGGAATTTGTCAACCACCGACCACTTCAAGGTTAATAACTCCAATTTAAAGGAGCTATAATCTGGACATTTGGCTTCCACCCCTCTCAGTCCCCTGCTAGCATAAGCAATAGGGTGCTTCTCTCCATCCTCCCTTTCTTGTAGTAGGCATGCCCCTAAACCCTTGAGTGACGCATCCACCTCAAGAATGAACGGAGATGAAAAATCTGGGTAAGCCAACACGGGTGCCCCTGGCAAGGCTTGCTTCAGAGTGTCAAACGATTTCTGGGCCTCCGCGTTCCACAAATATGCCGCTATATGTCGCATAGCCCTTCCCTTGCCCGCGGTGCTCACAACAGGCGGCAGCATTGCATGTAGTGGCGCTGTTATCTTCGCAAACCCTGATACGAGGCAGCGATAGTAGCCAGCCAGTCCCCAAAAAGATCGTAAATGCTCCGCTGTTTTTGGCACAGGCCAATCTTTTTATCCGCTGTATCTTCTCGTCATCTACAGACAAACCTTTAGCGCTTACAATATGACCCAGATATCGTACCTGACTTTGTAGCAGCTGGCATTTCTGACCTTTGATCTTTATCCCAAATTCAGATATGCGTGTGAGAACCAGGTCTAATCTAGAAAGGTGTTCATTGAGGGTGGGGGAAAACACTAGTATATGATCCAGATATACCAATAGCTGAGTCAGGTTCAGATCCCCAACACACATTTCCATTACCCTCTGGAATGTGCTTGGCGCATTGGCTAAGCCGAAAGGCATTCGAGTGAACTCGAATAGCCCGAACGGAACCCGGAATGCCGTCTTACTCACTGAACTCGGATCCATCAAAACTTGATGGTACCCGTGTGCCAAATCCAGGGATGAAAAGAAGCGTGCCCCTTGCAATGCTTCCAATGACTCCTCAGTTCGTGGTAAGGGAAAGGAATCTCGCACCGTGCGCGCGTTAAGCTTCCTGTAATCCACCTTTAGACGACAGGATCCATCCTTTTTCCGCACTAACACGATGGGACTGGCATAAGGGCTGCTACTCGTAAGAATAATACTCATATCTAGCAACCTTTGTACCATGTCCCGAACCTCTCCCAGGCAGTGAGGAGGTATCCTCTGATAAGGCTGGCTTATAGGAACCTCGTCTGTCGTTCGAATTTGGTGCAACACCTTATCGCATGACCCTACGTCAAACTGATCCTTAGAGAAAACCGAGTCGTGTTTCCGTATCAACCAAACAACATCCTCCTTATCCTCTCCGTTCAAGAGACAAGAACCTAATTTCAGCCCCGGCGGGAACTTATACTGCGAACCATCACCGAAAACGTAGGTTTCTTGTTCTTGACCACCATCCAATCCTT
The DNA here is from genome assembly GCF_001949145.1 of Acanthaster planci. The sequence goes on from NW_019091465.1 coordinate 286,675, forward strand.
CAACGACTACAGTCTCACCCTCAAACCCATGCGGTGGCGCGCGTATGTAGCAAATAAGGCTTCGAACCTCATTTGGCAGGATGGTTGTTGGACTTCTGCCCGTACGGACAGAGGCTTGTCTAACACCGTGCGGTCTCTTAGCAGGACCTTCATCATGTGCCATGCGATACCAACGTAATGTTGTTTCCCACGCTTCGGCATCTTCACTTCCAGATTGTGTAACCAAACCCCTCAACAACTCTAAATTATTACATCCCAGCAATACGGGACAATGACCCCAGTTAAATGCCCCACCACCAAGGGGATCTTTTACAACAAGATGATGGGCATTAACCTCAAGGTTATAGACACACAGGGGGACCTCTATGTACCCCTTAATAGGTATTGACTCGCCGCCTGCACTCGACACATGCATATCGTACCCAATTGAATCAACTCCGTTTTTTTTTGCCCTCAAGATTTCCTTATAAAACGAAGAGCTAATCAACGAAGCCTCGGCCCCAGTGTCCAACAAACACTTTGTAGAGACACATGCCAGTGTGATACAAGCCTTGGGGCTTTCCCCCACTAACCTGGCTAAAGACTATCGGCCGAAGCCTTGGATGACTGCCCTATCGCTACAGATTCCCTTTTCGGTGAGGCCTCTGGTTGTCCCCTCTCCACAACTTGGCCCACAGTTGTGGAGAGTTCTAGTTTACCCCTGCTTCAGAAGTAGGTTGTGGCTGCCCATTGGTTTGCTGAGTATCACCCACTTGAGATTGGTTTTCCCTTTCCCGAGCCATTGGCAGTTTGCAGTCAGCACAAATGTGCCCTGGCCGTCGGCAGTAATAGCAATGAAACTGGGGCCGACCGTTAGGCGTAGGACTGGGCTGAGTAGCACTGTCCCAACCACTTCTAGAATTATCCTTTTCTAGTACGCGCTGTGGCAAGGTCGTGATTTGTTCTTGTTGTTTTCCAATCTGCTCTTGCTGTTGTTTCATACATTTCAGTAACTCCTGCTGTTGCTGGAGCACATTCTGCAGCGTTGCGCCACCTACTGCACTAGTCTCTGCGCTTGCATTTTGATCATGACTTTCAATGTGATCGGCAGGGTTCAGGCTCAGGCATTTTTCTTGTGTACCGACGCAATGTTCGGCTACAACTGGGTTTACCTGACTGTGCATGGGTTTCTGTGTCTTTTCTAAATCTCGGAAAAGTTCCCTAGCGGCATCGCGAATTTCACCGAATTTTTGGTTCGGTTTCTCCAGCTCTAAGCGCCGCAGTTCCAGGCGCACTGTCTGGTTTCGAGCCCCCGGAACGAATTGCCCAATGAGTACTCTGTCCCTCAGAGCAAGAAAAGACCCCTTTTCCTCTTCTGACGCCACCTCTAAAATTTTGTCATGCAGCTGAATTAGTGCCCTGGAGAAGTCCATAAGGGACTCTTCCTCCTGCTGATAGCGCTCGAACAGAGCCTTTTGTAACCCTTGAACGGTTAGTACCTCCCCAAAATGGTGTCGTAGCAATTTAGAGCTTAGATGTCATTGCGGACACTCTCCGGGTGGCACTTAATTTCCTGACGGGCTCTCCCAGCCAAATAGCCAATTATCACTTTGGCTTGCTCTTCTACAGGGACTTTGCATTGTTGCAAATATGCACCAACATCATCTAGCCAATTATCTATTGCTAAATCCCCGACTTTGACAGGTTTTCCATAGAATTTCGAGAGTTTGATAGGACGCTGGGGGATGGTTTTTGGCTTGGCCCCTGAAGAGCGTCTGTAAGCCCCGACACCAATCTTGCAATTAGGTCTGCCTCAGCCATTGTCATCGAAAGTTTCAAATATACATGTATTAAGGAAACACCCTAAGCGCAGTATAAGCCTAGGCACAGACCCACTACTTTATAATTGTTTTTAGGCTTACACATTGAATCAGCGACAATATAATACCAAACCAATGCCAAAGTACAAAGGATCGGTTCATGAACAAACCAGATGATAAACACTGAAGCAATGCTACCTGTGTCTATTCAGTCAAAGTTACACCCATCAGGACACACATGCATGAAGGGAAGTCACTATCCTTTGAAAGTTCAGTTCAAGCCGTCGTTCCTTCGCGACGTCCCACTAGCGTTCTCCGACGCCGGTCCCCGCCGCTCCAGTCAGCCGGGCCAGTATCGCCAGTCCGGTGAACTCTCGTGACGTCGGTTTCCCGAAAAGGTTAACACCACGTCCCGCAACAAGCCCTGTCCGTTCTCCCACTCCTCGATACGTTCCGCCCGGCACCCACAGGTCCCCAAACCTTCAGTCGCTCGGTCGGTATGTCCACCCTCCGGTGACTATCGGCATGCAGGTTCAAGCTCTTTCCTAACAGCTAATAGGCCTACAACACCATCAGCAATTCAGTCCCGTAGCAAACTTAGTACCACTTGCTGTTTTCGTCTGTTACTCGCCAATAATCAGTTCGCATGCAGCCGATTCTCAAATATCCAGCACCCCATCCGTGTTACCATTTGAGGCAAAAAGCTAGCTATGATCGCTACTTCAGCAATAGTTCCGGTGAGGGAAATAATTGGGTTCACGCAACAGCTTTTTTGACCACCAATCTCCCGCGCTCTTCCTTTTCACCAGCCCAAAGTCCCACAATTTTTTTTTTCGTCCACTTCACTGCGTGTAATGACCCTGTGACCCCTGGCAGCCTGTCCAAATACATGTACACAGTTATTTGTAGACCTTGCCCGGGCAGGTGAGCGCCGCCATATGCACATATGTATATTTCCACACACACAAAAAGCAATTCCCCTACACAAACATGCCGATATCACTTTATGCAACGGTAGCTAGTATGGAAATAGCGACTGCTTCGTGTGGTGCAGTAAAACAAGCCTATATACCGTACCGAGGCAATCGAAGGAGGATATTCCATTGTCTCGACGCTAAGCCCGGGGAAAATGGAATGTTCTATGAATCATACAATATCTCATTTTTGAAGGTACGAACTATCAAGTCCTTTTTTTCAGATACTTTCGTTTCAATTCATCCATGATCCCTTTAACTTATATTCTCATGTTTTAGGCAATTGTCAGCTAAAAAAATAACTCATTAAGTTAACAATGAAAAACATTCTCAATCTTTCATGTCTTGTACTGCGTTGCAATATGCCAATTAGGTTGGCTGGCTATTATGCGAAACTTGCACATATGGATCGGCACTAGACTCATAGCTATTCCACTTTTTTTCAAAATAAAACAAAAAGTAATCTGACAACAACAAGAATAAGCAGGAATGGGTCTAAATATATTAAACATCAGGACAAGATGATTCAAAAGTGGAATGAAAACTGGTAAAAGTGGAAACTAGTAATCACAAGTGACGAATAAGGAGAAAATACCACCATGACAAGAACATGAAGGCAGGAGGTAGATAATTGTTTTATCAGAAAATATCACAATGGTCAAACAATTTATCTTTTTTACGACTGTAGACAAGGTAAACCATCTTTTAGTTGCGCCTTTCACACTATTTCAGAAGGTCACCGTATTACACAAGGCCTTATAATAATCTGTATTCGTTCTCTTGGAATACACAGAGATTTGTCGTGAAACACTTGTATTTTAAAGGAATAATCTAAGATAAATGTAAACATGTACACTAAATAATGGCGAATTAGTGCATCGTTTCAGTATTGACACGGGTCGAGAAATCGTATTAGAGGTTGACAAATAGAGGATCAGTGTATTCACAATAACTTGTATTGCAAACAAGGTCACCGCTTTTACATTATATGATTCTCATTTCCCACCAATTTATTTTTGTGGGACTGACCTCGAAATAGCCTTTTTTTGTACTGACCCTGCGTAATGACCTGTACAAAGTAGCTGCGATACGCTTTCTCTGTAACGCCCAAGAGTCAAAAACTTGGAGGCAACAAATCGATCAATCTTCAATATCGATCGATCATTCCCCTACATCGATCGATCGTTCTTCTACATCAATCAATCGTTCCAGTTACATTGATTGATCTTTCTCGTACATCGATCAATCGTTCCCTTACATCGACCGATCGACCTCTCTTGGTCGATGAAGAAAGAGCGATAAAAAAGAGCGATGAAAAAAGAGCGGCGACAAAAGTCCGATGACGAAAGACCGATGAAAAAGACCGTTGAAGCTACAACAATGTCAACGTTAACCAACCCCTCCCAGTATCAAATGAGGCACGTGTTCCCTGTAGTAGCCCACAAGCACTCAAGGCCACCCGTGTTCATTACGCGTCGGTCTGGTCTGAGCCAATAAATTAAGTTGTCAGGTGGGTGTAAATATCAGGTTAAAACCACGAAAAGAATATCATTTCTATTCCCCTAGATTGGATGCCAGTTGTTATGGGTCGCTTCCTAGCGGCTGTGGCCAAACATATTTGCTCTCCATAACACTTCCATAACACTTACGAACACAATATTTCCTTCTGACTTATCTCAATCTAATTTTTTCAACGAGTTTAATTACGAGCAATTCACAACAGGGCGCCTCCAGGAGTTTACCAATCACAACGCGCAAAATCTGTCGACCCTTTCCTATTGTCATTCCTGATCCCCTAAGACCATAATCAAATACTGATCAGTCGAAAATACCAAATAGAACATGCTTCTCGGCGTACAATAGGAAGGATTGTGTTTAACGTTTGTTTTACCGAGCTCCCATGCATGTTCATTGAACATCTTGTTTCTCTTTATTAAATTGTTTAAGTAATTTTTTTTGCCCATTCTTATAAGACATGTTAATTTCTTTTTAAGCTTTATGTAGGCTGATTTCTTATGAACTGTAGGATTCTCAAGATATTTTATACAGATTTTTTTCTCTCTGATTGAGTTATAGATTCCTCCCGTTATCCAAGGTGCTTTTGACTTATTGATACGACTTCGGAGCTCACACTATGGAATTTTTTTGTCATACAGAATTTAAGAGATTCTCGTTGGCCTCATTGACATTATGTGGCGCAAGTTCATTTTAATCTTAGTTAATGTTTACAGGCTACTAAGGAAATGTTCACGTTTTTCTATGTTTTTAATTTGTCATAATACTAGGTTACAAAACTTCAGAAGTTTCTTTATAGGTTCATTTAATCCTCTCGTGCCCATTCATCGGTCAAACGATGATGTCCAGAGATTGTATCAGCGGTTGTAGTGCAAATGCTACGAAATCCTTTGTTTTCTCTAAACATCCAGGGCGATAGTCTTTTAGGATCGACGAGACGCTCGCGATTATACACTCTCCTTGTATTGACATTACAAGGAGAGCAAATATGTTTGGCCACAGCCGCTAGGAAGCGACCCATAACAACTGGCATCCAATCTAGGGGAATAGAAATGATATTCTTTTCGTGGTTTTAACCTGATATTAATACCCACCTGACAACTCAATTTATTGGCTCAGACCAGACCGACGCGTAATGAACACGGGTGGCCTTAATATCAGGGTAGGGTTAATAGCAGGTTAAACTCACGAAAAGAATATCATTTCCATTTCAATATCAATTTTGCGAAAAGGCATCCTTTTTGTTCTGTTTTTGGCGAGCTTTTTGCAACTTGCAAAAAAAGGCATTGTTTTTGTTCTGTTGTTTTTTTGGGGGGGCTTTTTCGTATTTTGCAAAAAATCCATTTCTTTTGTTCGTTTTTGGCTTTTCCACAAGTTGCAGAAAAGGCATTCTTTTTGTCAGGGTTTTTTGCTTTTCCGTAAGTTGCGGAAAAGGTTCATTTTGTCAATTTTTTGGGCTTTTCTGCAAGTTGAGGAAAAGGCATTCTTAGCTTTTTGTCCATTTTTTTCCTTCCTTCTTCTTCCTCTTCTGACAAAAACTCCATTTGTTTTGTGCACGTTTTGTTCTACCCACGACTTTGGTCTCTTAGCATCCTTAGATCTTCATCAAACTTATGTCAATGAACAACCGTTATGCATAGATGGTCCTAGAACAAGTGATTTATTATTGATTTTTCAATATTTATTTCAGTCGATTTACTTTGTACACGTTTTTGAGGCGTCATTTTGGTTACTCAGCTACCTTCGATGGTTATCAAAGTCATACCAAGGAAGGAACTCGACACAAAGATAATACTGAAATAATGACGTCATGATGACGTCATTAATTGATTTGTTATTGACTTTTCAATTTTTATTTCAGCCCCATTGACTTTGTACACGTTTTGAAACCAATTGACTTTATACATACAAGTGCTGCCTAAGCGTTTGCATGCGCATGCCCTTTACGCTAACAGCTGATCTGCTCGATCGGTCGACGTAAGCGTTGTCGTGCAGTCTTATTGCATAATTTGGAGGGAAGGTTGCGAAGAAATCGTGCAAAATATCGAGAGAAATGAACTCTGAGATTTTGTGTTATCAGGCCTCAACCAATTGTTTAAAGCAGTACTCAACACCAATCGTTCATACATGTATCGACCATTCGCGTGGTACCTCACGTCTACACATGGATTCGATCGGGACGATGTTTTCCCACGGGCCCATGTGTATTCTTAGGACCTCTTCATGCTCTTGGGACCTCCCGGACCTGAAATTGCAACAGCTGGATTCTTAAATTAATGGACTTTGCTTGATCAGAGGATTCCAAAGTAATCCCACGAAAGCTGAACTGAAACCAAACTCACGAACCGGTGCAAGAAATTGCATAAGAAGTTGACACCGAATGGGCATGATCACTAGTGAACATGGGTTTAACGTACGGAAGCCCGTTAGGGCCACGTGTCTTTCTCCTTCACGGCGGTGCGTTTCTCTTTCACTGCGGTGTGTTTCTCTTTCGTTGTTGCCAGTCACTTGCGGCTGCGACTCACTTATCTCGCAGCCGCGACTTATTTATGCTCCGTGTCACTGAGATGACTTTGTTGTAATCGGATTAATTTCCCAAGTGTCTACAAGCTGAGAGCATGGCGCTAGATTAAAGATCAAATAATGTTTGCTGGTCATTTATGAATGTATTTAACTATATGCATTTTCTAATAGATCTTTGCCAGAACCGACAACGCCTTACGGTGAGTATGGCTATAGTAAAATGTATCTCCACAAAAACTACTAGTTCAATAGGCCGATTCGTTGGACCTGATTTTGATTTTGTCTTTTTAGTTTGAATTTATCAAAAATGTATGAATGACGACAAAAATACATGTATATGAAATGAGAATTATCATTAGGTACATGGTTCACAACGACCGTTTTTTTAAATTCTCACTTGGACTCAATCGCCAACTTATTGTATGCTTTTGCTGTATTTTATATTTTTTTCACTGTCTGCTGATGCAAATTCATAAGCAAAACTGTGTATGCTTAGCTGTGGCTGAAATGGATCGAGGTGTAATTGAGGCAGCACTGCAAGATTGGGAATCTGTGGATCAGGATGACCTGTTGGACGTCCTTGATCGTTAGGAAACTAAAACTATGGTCCAAAAAAGAAAACATGGACCTAATTGTAAGAGAGATTAACAAATAGGAGCTTGTGCAGAAGCACATGGATGCTCATACGCTGTCACGTATCTGCAGTAATCTGCAACCAACATCAAAAAAGGTTCTCAAGGTGCTGACCTTTCCGGAGAACATGGACGCAAATGGCAATACCTTGAGCAATCATTTCTAGAGACTCATTCGAGAGTTTGATCCAGAGCTACTGGCTCTCTTCCTTCGATGCTGCACTGGCTCAGATATGATGGTAATGAAGTCGATATAAACGGTGTCTTTTGTCAAATCAGACTGGTCTTGCATTGTTCGCTCTCTAACATCTCACACATGTGGGGCAATATTGGAACTGCCAGTCAGCTTTAGCAAAGATCCCTACTTGTCGGTAAGGTCAGAGTTTTGTACTCTTCTAAGAAACCGATATTGGCGAACGGACATCGTGTAGATTAGGCCATTGCCCATCAGCTCACACATACTGCACAGAGTTGTTGACCTACAGGAAAATTGTAATACCAGGTAATAGTTTGGTATTGTGTGTTCAGGGTAATTTGCCTTGTTTGTTTGTTTGTTTGTTTGTCCACGGAGTTAGAAACAATATCTTGTTCTTTCATCGTGTCTTAGTTGGAAACTGTATACATGTACCATAGGTAGTAATTAATAACATTTACCGGTTAAATCTAAATTGTGTTCAATGTACTTAATTTCATACTAAATGTTAGTACATGTTTCATATCTCTATATAATTTAGTTCAAGTAATTGTATTGATATGCACGCAGTGATTTACCAGTTAAATCGAAAATCTAATCTGGTGTGAATCCGGTTTAAATTTTCTTGTATATTAAAAGCTTAAATTTATACAAATGTACAATCAACGATCATTTAATTCATTGTTACTCTTTAAATTTCTCCTATATGTTTGTTAGTTGTTCCAAAAACTGCAGTTTCATTTGAAAGTTACCAAACACTGTCAGTAACCACGAGGGCAAAAACAAAAATGAATCAAAAAGCTGCTGTGACAAAAGGTTTATTCAGATTTTTTTTTGTTCAGCAAAAGGTTCATTTTCGGATTACAAACACTGCTTACTTTCTCCAGGCCTTGTGTCATGTGAGCACTTCCACGAGATTGGTCGAATGTCACACATGAGGAATAAAAGAAAACCAAAAAAAAAAAAAACAACAACAACAACAACAACAACAAAAATAATAAAAAAAACCAAAGACCCAAAGGGTTTCTTCTGGACAAACACATTTGCAACATAGTAGTACATAGAGTCAATTAAATACATGATTAGTGCATTATTATACTTTGAGCATAACTTTGACATGTACAGCTAGCGAGGCCTATTAAAGATTCAGCAAAGAACACGTGTTTGTGCTTTCTGTTATTTGTGGATGGATTCAATTCTGGGAGACTCACTTTCACAATAATTCCTTATTAGGTCTCTCGGTCTTAGTTTTGTGCGTGTCACGTCCTTCATGTCCAATCTGATAGCTCTATTAATCCACCTGCGCAGTCTAAGGTAAAGGTTAAGTGCCTGCCGATGATCCCGGGGCTCCCTTATTCCGTTATCCGCCATGTATCTGAGGCAAAGCTGAAAGACATCTTGGTCGCAGGGATAGTCTTTGAAGATGCGTTCATCCAGACATGGCTGCAGCTGTCTAGGATTCACACCAACGAGGTGATTAGTGCGACCCTGTAACTCTGGCATCATGTACAAATACATCGGTCTTCCACTGACGATATTCACTCTTTCCGAATTTCTGATTCTATGGTAGTTCCACTCAACTAGCTCTTCCCGAAAAATGTAAACATTCAATATTCTTTTATTTTTATAAAATAACAAGGGCATTGGGTACCCAATTATTGCAACACGAAGCATCCCAACCAACGGTCGGCAAACAACGTTCATGTACTTTAATATGCAGTGTGTGTTCCCACCTGTATTAACTTCATGAAACAGAATTGTAACACAATTATGTCTACGAAGTCGCCAGTGAAGGCCCCCTCGTCCTTCAGCAGCCCAAAGAAATCCATCCAGTACTGGGTGAAGGACTCCCGCAAAAAGCTCCACCAATATTCTATCCGCTGCTTGTGTTGACTCGTGCCACATATGAAGGTGTTGCTTGGTTCCAAAGTCACCCCTAAGAAGTTTTGGGTGTCCCATTCGGGCGACTACTTCCTCCACATAGTATCCGCCGATAACGCGTGGATCGTTGCTGGTTTTGTAAACGTTTAACCAAACAACAAATCTCGAGAAACTGTCAATACAGCCATGTATACATAGGCCAAAACGCTCCAGTTTATCATAAGAATCGATATGCCAGATGACATTGAGTCCTCTTGCAAAATAGGCATGTCTTCTCAGTCGTCGGCGTCTGCGCAGCAGAAACCCTCAGAGCCCCGAATTTGCATAAGTCCAAGGGCAGTTTCGCGGGAGACTACAAAGCCAATTAGCTGCATACACCTCTGGTGCATCAACCTGTATCCGTGCCCACTGCTGTTCCTGATATTGTCCAGTATAAAATTGGCAACATCTACAACGTCAGATTTGTTTTTCCGTCGAAAAAGGCCAAGCCTACGTAGGGTGCGCTTAAGAGCCCGCATGCTGACAACAATGTAATGGTTTAGTGCCAAAGCCTGAAGTATTTCCTTGTTTTGAAGCCCTAGCTGGAAGTAGAGCTGGATGTATTTGTCGCCCTCCATGTTTCGTCTGGATTTCACACCTGTGAAAAAAATCAGTTAGAAAAAACTTCACATCAAAATTTAACAACGGCGTGCACTTATGCATTTGTTTAATCGTGCGTATAAATCAATCTGCTTTGTAAGGATGTCCGTAACACGCGGGTTTAATACAAAGTTATCCCTTCAAAAAGAAGGAAAATGTATATAACGTTTATAAAAGTGTACAGCGTTTTTAATTTTTGATGGCCCTATGTGATGGTAACAACTATTGGGACAATCACAAGCTTCTGTAAGCCAGTCATCTTTGGCCGAGCCTTACTGTATAGTTGGGTTTGACCAAAATATATATTTGACCATTGCTATGAGTGGGCGTAACACCAACGTACATGCACATTCCCAATGCACTGTTGCAGAATGTTGGCTTGGCAGTAATCATGCATTAAAAGGCAAATTTGCTTCAGACGTGGTTAAATGTGCTCAATTATGTACATGTACACTGCTCTATATAAGACTGCCAAAATTGACATGAAACCCTCCTTATATTGCATGGAAAATTAAACGGTGGAAAGATGCATTCACATATAACATGTGTATATGCAATTTGGTGTGAAGCAGTGTTTCTTTTAGGATTAAAATAAGTTGCGTCTTATGATTCTTGAGAGTGATGTCAACGTACGTGGATATTTTATAATAAAGAAATAAAGTTTTCCAGAACGCCACAATGCTCTATTTAAACCAACCATAAATCGTTTCCATCAGAACAGGGGAAGGTTAATAAATTTTCATCACATGTTACATACCAACAGCTTCTCCACATCTTAAAAATATCGGTTCATTTTCGGTGTGAATCTTGGAAGCTACTATACTTGCTTTCCATGTTACAAACAGTACAACATACTACGCCAGTTAAGTAAGTCGCTGCCGCGAGTTAACTAAGTCGCTGCCGCGAGTTAATTCAGTGGCGGCCGCGAGTTACAGCCAACAACGAAAGAGAAACGCATTGTGGCCTTAATGGGCTTCCGTATTAACGAGCCCATGTCATGCATGCCGAGCCCAACAGAGCAGACGTACGTGCAGCGCGGAAGGGGAGCTGGGCTTGGAGGCTGGCCTTGCATGAAGTGCTGGAACCGGTAGGCGAAACATTCTCCATTGCAAGTTTTTGGCTGCACCCAAATAAGCTCTGAATTTGCACCGGCAAAACTTGAACTCTAAGAAGGGCCAGTTTTTAACATTAAGATATAGTCACCCCGATCATGTCAAGGTGATTAACAATGATTATGTACGTCATACGTGTTCAGCACAATCCTGACAGCATCTTCTAAATATTCATTAACCCCCTCCTGAGTACATTATTCAACGGTTTTAGTAAGATGTATTTTATTCAAAGGCAAATCTAATCCGAATGGAGAACAATACATAGGCCCTACTTGTACATTTTCAGACGTTTTACAGGGGTGCTGAAGATAGGCATGGAACTGACTAAAGTCCCTCAAGACACTCACGATGCATTCCGTGTTTCATATCTTCCCCCAAGGACAAACATATCTAATCCTCCAAGGACAAACCCATGTCATTACGGGTTCATGGTAAATATCCAAACATGTATGAAATTTGAATGCAGACCTATAATTTTTTTATAAGCTGTTTATACAGAATAATTGAATTTCCTTATTTGCTTTGTGTGTATAGGTATCCTTCATACTACTGCTGGAATGAAAGCTGGAAAATGGAGATAAATCTGTTCTCCATGTTATTTCTGAACATTGAAATTCAACGTAAATGCAGTTACATATAAATATCAGAGGCACAAGTACCAACGATAAAGGAAGCTACATGCAATAAAGCACGGGAATTAACTGGTGATGGTGAAAAGGCCCAATGTTGCATTGACATACAGACAGATTGCCAGTCATGAATCAGTTTGTGTGTGTGGGGGGGGCATCCATGTTCTATCATGCCAGGTCCCCCACTTTAACATTCAGGTCCCCACGTACTCCCTATTTAGTGTTGCTATACCAATGAATGCATACATGTGCACATGTGCGCCGTATTCTTTTTCAGGTTCTGACACACGTTTTCCCATGCATCAACTCAGAAGCTGGTGCACCTGTAATATTTAAATGTTTCCTTTTGCAATGAAACAGATGTTCATCAGCACAGACATGAGGGCGGTCTTCACACGTGTCCCTGGTGTCGTTTATATGGAAGTGCAGTTGAAGCAGGACGGATCCTGAGAAGGCTGGGAACAGCTTCTTCAAAATACACGTAGCAAGACTGCAACCGACAGGAAGTGAGATTTACTTGTATATGTAGATGTAACTGCAATAATTTATTTGGAAGACAATGGCAGAAATAGTTCAAACTGGTTTCGGAAGAACAGTGCAAAGTTATCAGTGAAAAAAAATCCTGATATTTTCAATCGGTCCCCTTGTCATTTGAAGTCTCTGCAGATCTTCAAAACGGAAAGAAGTTGGCAGGTTTAATATGATACACTTCAGAAAAAATGCCCTAAAACATGAAGACAGTGTGTTTCCTTCATTTTTTCAAAATACCCAATGTGTGTATTTCTTGTTATTCCCCAAGACAAAACCATGTTATTACCAGCTCACTGTGTTTGATTATCTATGTGTTGATATCAGCTGAATATTTCAATTTCCTAATTTGTTTCTTGTGTATAGACATCCTTCATGCTTTGTTTAAGTGAAAGCTACAGATAATAGTTCTGCATGTTTGGAATTCAGCATCACTGCAGTTACATGTTGATCAGATGCACGGCTACCCATGATAAAGGAAGGTGCTGTACAGTGAAGCAAGGAAATTAAAACGAAATGGTAAAAAGGCTTACTGTTGCACTGACATACAGATTGCCAGTTTGGATTTCTGCAGTCATGAAGCAAAGTTTGTGAGTTTATTTTTGCATTCCATTGGGAAACCTAGTAAGTCCCCGATTCATAGAGCATCCCAGATTGACAACTGTGTACAAAAGATATGGTTTGTCTTCTAAAAAAGTTGTAGTACAAACAAAGGAGGAACAATAGGGGCTCCCCATTATACACACTTGTGTGGGTGTGGGGGCATCCATGCACCGCCATCATAAATGGTTCCCTCATTAGTACCCACTTGCCCGGTCCCCTACTTTAACGTCCCAACGTACCCATTCAGCGAAAACCGAAGGTTGCTCTATGCCAGTGATTTGTATTTGTGTTCAAGTTGTGAAGTTAGTTTTTCCATGCATCAACACATGTACCTGTAATAAATGTTTTCCTTTTTGCGATGATGCAGATTGTAATTAATACAAACAAGAATACGGTTTTAATCAAAGTGCTCCAAACAAGATTATCTGAAATACTGCAACCGCCAGGAAATTATTTGCTTTGCGTTATACGTATCTTTCACACTGCTGCTGAAGTGACAAGAGATAAATCTGTTCTCTACGATGTTGGTTTTAGGGATTGGAATGCAACGTCACTCTGTGGTGCATATCAGAAGCACGGCGACTAAAGATGAAGGAAGCTGTTGGACAACTAAGCAAAGAAAGTAACAAGGTAATTTAATTAAGAAGGCCTGCTGTTGGATATTGAGACACGAAAGATGGCCAGTTTGATGACTGCAGTCATGGAGCAAAGACAGGGAAAAACAAAGACCCCTGCATGTACTAATGTAAATCATTCAATGTTCAACATCCATGAGACAGACGCAGTTCCTCTTGTTTTTAGCTGTTTCGGGTATTGGCCGAAACAGCTATTGTGTTTATTAATTTTGTTTCTTTTTAGCTGTTTCGGGCACCGGCCGAAACAGCTGTTGTTTTTGTTAATTATTTTTTGTCTTTTTTTATTTCTTCTTTCACATCAAATCCCATTCGATAACATGGGTTTTCGTTCTGAGCAGGACTTCTACTCTTTTGCAATTTTTGATTGACTTCAAACTTGGCAGGTCTTTGGACAATCATCAAAGGATGGTCCTAGAAGAAATTTTTTGACGATGGCGTCATCATGCAATTTCTTTTTGAATTTTAAAATATTTAATTTTTCCTCTTGACTTTGTACACGTTTTCAAGGCACAATTTTGAAACCTTTACGATGTTTGATCGTATCAAAGTAACAGCCAACAAATACCCTGATACAAAAATTATTTTAAGTAAATAACATCATGAGGACGTCATCATGTGATTTGGTATTGATTTTTCAATATTTAATTTAGCCCATTGACTTTGTACACAAGCCAGCATTTGGGTTGGTTTTAGAGGTTTGATCAACTTCAAAGTTACAGTCAACAAAGACCCTGATGAAAGAATTTTGCTAAATTTATGACGCAACGATGACGTCATCGCCTATTTTAAATTAATTTTTGGATATTTAATCTTCCCCCATAGGTTTGTACACGTTTTTCGTCAGCCCGTCCTTGGGACTTTGGTCAACCTGAATTATTTCCTCCAATGTACACTTGAAGTCCCTCCCGAAGAGAGGCTCTAAAGAAAAATCGTCAAAAAAAAAGTAACATCATTTGGGGTCATGTGACATGAGATTAAAGCTGCAGTTTTTTCCATAGGTTTTGTAAGCGGTTTTTTACTGCGCAATTATCGACCTTAATGAGAGAAGTCCTGATTTTCAACAGAATGTCCTATATTGAACCATAGCTGGCGTTGTTGCACACAAACGTTAAGACTACCTGAGCTTCGTTTTTTGTCGATCATGTGTGAGCAGTCCTCAACTTCAACCGAGAATTACAACCAGAACGAAGGAGAAATCAGACTAAATTTTCCCTTCCGGTCGAGTGCAACTATACCCAAGACTCAGATTAAAATTAAAGGAGCAGTTTTCCTGCATACGTGTTTCTAGTCCGTTGACTTTGTACACGTTTTCGAGCCAGAATTTTGGTAATTTTGCAATGTTTGATCGTTCCCAAAGTGATAACAAACAAAGACCCTGATGCAAGATTTATTGGAAAGGACTGACGTCATGATGACATTATCACCTTATTTTATATTGATTTTTAAACTTTTATTTTTCCCCATATGTTTTGTACACATTTTTTTAATTAACACAAGTGAACGATTAGTCTTTTACGTCAGCTTGAGATTACTAAAAGAACGAAAGAGAAATCGGGTACTTTACGCTGTGTTATTTGACTTAAAATATGCCTAAGAGTCCTGATATGAATTAATATTTCGCAAAATTGTTCAGGTTAAGGGAAAATCACGTGACATGTACTTAAAGAAGCAGTGTTTCTTCAAACGAGTTTATGGCCCATTGACCTTGTACACCTTTTTGAGCCAGGATTTTGGTAATTTTGCGATATTTGATCGTGGACAAAGTGAAAGTTTACAGAAAATGGTCTTCCGACCCAAATGCCATTTGTTTTAAGCATGTTTTTCTGCCCACGACTTTTGTCCCTTAACAAGTTCGAATGTTCTTCAAACCTATGTCAGTGAACAACCCTTATGCCTAGATGGTCCTAGGACAATGACGGCATCAAGTAATTTATTATTGATTTTCAATATTTATTTCAGCCCATTGACTTTGTACACGTTTTTGAGGCATCAATTTGCTTACTCAGCTATTTGCGATCGTCATGAAAGCTCCACCAAGGAAAGACTTTGGGGCAAAGATGATACTAAAATTACTACGTCATGATGACGCAATCAAGTGATTTATTATTAAATTTTGAATATTTTAATATTCCGTTAAAATTCACATAAAAATCAACTGTGGCAGTAAGTGCCAGGACAAACTGTGGTCTTGAATTCTCGTGTAGGTCAAATAAGGTGACCCTTACTTCCGGTACAAACAGGAAGTGGGCATATTTTTTAAAAGTGGTAAAAGCCATTTATTTTTTTTCCAACGGAGTTAGTATATCGGTGTTGGTGCTGGGTTGAAACCCTGCTTATATCTTGAAGAGGAAGTGATTTAGGCAAATATTGAGCTCATTTAGTGATGACGTCATCAACAATCGCTTTTTTCATAACGGACATTATCGAAATGTCAAATGTTAATACTTGTGCCTGCATTCTACTTCTTGGCTGATTAAAAAAAGGGGCATGACACCTGATGATCTGCGTGGGGACGTATTAATTCAGTCCTGAACCCCAAATAGGACGGGTGGTGAAGTCAGTGACAACACCTTTTTTTTATTTTGGGACAAGAAGTCCCCAGGCAGGTTGGCCACGCCAGACCACAGTTTTTGTGAGAGTACGACTCCCCCTGCCTGACCACGGAACCTATCCTAAAACCAGTCACAAAAACGACAGAGAACTATTTAATATCCCACAAACAACAAGAGCCAAAAATTGAATTAAAAGACAGCAAAACGTTCTAGATGAAAATCTACAGAGAAAAACGAGTCACATATACTAAGACCAAAAAAGTAGCAAAGAAAAGCACTAAGTCTGTCCCCCAAACCGCAGTATGGGGCTAGACCTGTCCCGCTGCAGGGATTCCCTAAAGGACCCCACAACATCGGTGATGTTTCGACCTTTCCAGAGGACAGGCCCCTAAATCCTTAACCCTAGGGAAAAAGGCAAACAATTTTGACCCAGACTGACTTAGCACCAAAAACTACGGCAAAGGGGCAAAACGCCTCAAAAATAGAAAGCCACTACAAATAAAATAAACGGTAGTTGCGAACAGAAATAACACTGCCCGACCTACTCCATCGTTTAAAAAACAGATCTCTATCTAGTCTGCAAAAATTCGCCTCAACACGCGGTTTTAAAAAACGCTTCGAAATACGTAAAACAGAAACCGGGTCAACATTTGTACCGTCGTACATAGGTTGACAACGACATTTACGAGAATATGCCATTTTAATGTCGAAATAACAAACCAAATAAATCTGTCATTGATATTCATAAGGTTAAGACCATCTGTAATGAAAATGAGTGAAGGGGAAATAGTGAAAGTGGGACCGGAAACGGGAACTCCTACATAGGTAGCCAAGTCCAGAAACAAAAGAACAGGTTCATAGCAAGTGAAGAAGTCATTCAGTGCAGCTGCAATTGAGTCTTGGACATTTGCCACGGCCGATACCCCATGAGGACAATCGCTGAGCTGTTTTGACAGCCTTCCATGGAATTCGCCGATTGAAATCTCGCAGAGAGTGGTCGAGGTGGTTTTTTTTTTACTAAACTGCAGAACAGAAAAGAAAACATCTGAGCAAGGCAGAATAGCTGGAATTTGATTAACAAGAAGATTATTCACATCGTGTACCGTAAGGCTGTTCCAGTTGATTGAACAAAGATAAGGTAAAAAACGAATTACAGAACACAAGGTAGAATGGAAAGGTGGAACAGAAAAGGAATGACGACGAAGATGTGAAGAAAACACAGGTGGAAGAATGTCACGGAGGGAAACAGAACACCAGAAAGCGGCGAAAAAACCCAAGGTGGGGTGTTAGCACGAACAAAGGACCACAGACCTTTGACGAAAATGGCGTCCGATTTCAGCCTCACGCTGGTAACACCCAGGCCACCGCGTTCCGTTGGCTGGCAGACAGTGGCTCGGCGAACCAGTTCTGTTTTACCTGACCACGAACATGGAAAAATGATCTTGTTAATCTTCCTTTCTGTGGAGACCGGCAGAGGATAAACAGGAGAAACATAGAAAAGGTGAGAAAGGAAGACAGTATTGATAACTAAAACTTTGCCAATAGAGAGGGGGAACGACGCTTCCAACTCTCAACACAGTATTGGAGTTTATTTCACCGGTCCTCCCAGTTTTTCGTGGACATGTCGCCTTTGCCTATCCAGAAACCGTTGATGTTGATTGGCTCCCTTGTCCACAATATAGAACAAAGATCGCACAATATTTCATTAAAATCACCTAAAACAAATCCTTTTGACTAATTAACATTAAGTCTAGAACCACTAGCACCTTGGAAATGACCAATAATATTAAAAAGTTTAATTAGCGAAGTAGCATTACGTACAATACAAGTAGTATCATACGCATACTGCAAAATTTTACTATGGATGTTACTGCTATCGGGGATGGAGATTCCTTGAATGTCTTCATCATTATGAACAGCCGCCGCAAAGGTCTCAATGAAAATTACATACAGGATAGGCGACAATGGACATCCCTGCCGGACACCTTTCTGTAGAGGAAAAGAATCAGAAAGAAATCCATTGACCAGAACTTGACTAGAAATGTCTGTATATAACATACAGAGCCATTTGATATAATTAGGCCCAAGTCCGAATTTTACAAAAACTGTGAGAAGAAAATTCCAATCAACACGATCAAAATCCTTCCGTTGATCGAGAGAGATGAAAAGTGAATATAAATGTCTCTGCTCGGCATAAAAACAAGGTCACAAAGAAGGCACGCATTATCATGAATGGATCTACCTTAGTTTGGAAAGGACTAATGATAAGGACTAATGCTTTTGCGAGCAGTTTGTAGTCAGCATTCAGCAAAGAAATGGGCCTTTTATTCTGAGGTTAGGTACAATCGCCTGACTTATCCAAGAGAGTGATAATTCCAGACCTTTGCGAGTTGGATAAAACCTGTAAATTAAAAGCATAGTTAAAAACACCAAGAAGGTCAGGACGAAGAAGGTCCCAAAAAGTGTGATAAATTCCTTAGGTAGACCATCGCTGCCAGGGGACTTACCATTCTGCATACCGCGAAGAGCAGAATCCAGTTTGGGAAGAGAAAGAGCCTCTTCAAGACTTTCTGCACTCCCCTCAAAAAGAAAACTAGAAATCTGGTTGATGAAAAAGGATTGACAACTCTCAACAGTGCTATCTGAAGAAAAGAGAGACGCGTAAAAGTTTCTATGAACACACAGAATTTCCTGGGCCGAAGAAGCAATAGTTCCATCTGGCCGTTGCACAAATGGAGAAAGCTTTTTTTATGATTATATTCAGATCTAAAAAAAAAAGACTAGATGGATGCTCCCCGTCGTTCAAATGTTGAACCCGGGAGCGTACATTTGCACCTTCTGTAACGAAGTCGTCGAGCTTGGAGAGCTGATGTTTAGTAGCACGATAATCAATAAGAAGATTGCAATCATTATTCCCACTATTAAGAAGATAAGTTATATGGTCTAAGGAAGACAAAAGGTTTTGTTTTTTCCTATCCCGAATTTTGGAGAGACGATAAGAATGAGAAATAATCAGTTTCGTAGAACGAAGTTTTACATCCTCCCATCATTCGAGAAGATTATCGAAGCCATCCTTTAAAGTCCCCCATCCTGCATAAGCGGATTTAAAATCAGATTGAAAAATGGGATCCGAAAGAGTGGAAGTATTACATTTCCAGAATCCGCTGCCTCTTCCTGGAACAGAAGCGGGCCTTAAATAAAGGACTGCACCGTCATAGTCAGAAAATGAAATAGTCGAATGAATAGCAGAGAAACAAGTAAGAGAATTGGAAATATAAAAACGGTCCAACCTACTGCAAAAAGAATTATAGGCATTTCTCCAGGTATACTCATGAAGATTAGGGCTAGAGACTCGCCAAGGATCAATAAGTGACATGTCACATAAATGGTGGAGTTCTTGGGAACCAATGTCAAATGAGAGCGATTAGGGTCTTATCCAGTCTAGAGAAGAATTTAACACACAGTTGAAATCACCTGCTAAAATAAAAGGACCACTGCCAGTGAGAAAATTCGATAAGTTAAGAAACAACGTCCTCGTATGGAGAGGGTTATTCGGCGCGTACATGCCGATGAGTTTAGCACACCAACCTAGGCCATTGAGGGAATAGCAAACAATTCTACCTTGCAAATCTGTCTGAAAATGAGAAATTGAAAAACTGTTACGAGGTTTAAAAAGAAGAATTGAATTATTAAGATTAAAAGCATGCTGACGTTTTTACAGTCCAACATACCGTTAACATTGAGGGTAAGAAATGAAACCATGAAGTAAAAAGGGAAAGAACCCTGGAGAAATGCCATAAGGAGAGAAAGGATTTAGAAGGACCAAGAAAAATTACAAGAACTCCAAAAAGAAGTCCGTCTTTTCCTTCAGAGCAAGAGAAAAATGTTTTCTGCCGATATGAGTGCACCACATGTCTGGGTAGTAAGCAATGAAATTACACCATGGACATCTAATCTGTGAAAGGTACTCGTCTTTATGGATATTACTTACATGCAAGTGAAAGGGCACTGAACAGCCCGACATCTTACCGGTTTGGAAAAACTGGCAAGGTCCAGAGCCATCAAGTGCTGCCGAACCTTCTTTTGGACCTTGGAATCTATACCGACCGCTTCATCATCAGAGGTGGAATCCTTGTCGAAAGTAGACTCATCTCCTGAATTCTCAGAAGAAAAGAGGTCAAAAGCAGAAGTGGGAGAAGAAGAAAGAGTCCTTACCGGGTCTTTCGCTGGACAAGAATCCATAGAGAGACACTATCTAAATCTGAACCAAAACGACCCGCTGCAGTGGAAGCTGTTTCTCCACAGCTTCCAGCCGACGAGGCCATCGGCGTTGCCTTCTTTCCAGATGGCTGGACGGAGGGAGAACTGGATCTTTGTGCAGCTCCCTTCTTTCTCCTGACCACCCGAAAACCGTCGTTAGATTCAGGTGCCTGAACCGACTTGCAACTATCCCGGTGGCACACCAGCGATGGCTGACCGTTAACACCATTGTAGACTTCACAATCTAGAATGGAAAAAGGCTTGGAAAAGGAAAGAGGAAGTTTACATGAAAAACAACAGATACTAGGATGAAAAGGACCAGCACTCTGTTTACATTTGAAACACTTCCTAGCTGGCAAAACCTTTCTCTTTAAGCTGGCATCAGGAGCAACGGCTATTTGATCACCTGATGAAGTAAAGGGCTTGCGCGAAGCCGTACTCCACCGCTCTATATGGTTGTACTGCCTTGGTAGAAGATTTAGGGCAATAGCAGAAGCCAATCTGAAGACATTTAAAACATTTAGTCTTAGTACAGTATCTTGCATACTGCCCTTTTTTCCACAACGGGCACACGTGCGAATTTGACCTGGATACGAGACCCATGCATTTCAGTCCCCGATACGAAGAACAGTGCGAATAGGCTTGGTCAATCTTATTCTATACTGCCTTGTACCGTTGAACACTGTGGGGTTGTCCCCATAAGTCGTAAATCGACCGGCAATCACCTCGCCAAACTCATTGAAAATACTGCGAAAAATGCTGTCATGAATACACATGCTAATATACAGTTGAGACGGTTGAGTTGAGAAGACGGGAGAGCAGGGTATGTAGTAGATTGAGGGCTGGTTGGATGGCGGGACACATGATGAACAGATGGACGACAGTTTTTTACTATCCCCACCATCTGCAGGAGGGGAGACGCCAGAATTCAGATGATGAAGAACAGGCAGAGAATGCAGGAAGTTGTGATGTAGACAGAACTGAACGTCGCCTTCTTTCTTGGAAAAGGGGAGCGTGTAGATTTAGTTTCAGGGGATGGAGAAACTACAGTTCTTGAAAAAGCCGAGTCGATGCCAGTGGGTGATTGCGGTGGGAGGGTGAGAGTTGACAGAAACGTTGAAGATAGCGAGGGTCTGTTGAGGTTGGGAGCGATGAAGAAGGGTATTGGAGTGTCTGGAAAGCAGGGAACGGTGCAAAAAGGAGTCAGAGGAGGAAGCAGACCGGAGAAGCCGAAGGGAGAAAGAAAGACGAGCGGAGGGCGAGATGAAGATGGTAAAGCGACTCGTCAAAGAGGCGGAGGGAGGGACGACGGTTTTTGCGAGGAGACACAAAAGGTAAATCTTGGGCTTTCAGCCAGCGACCGGTGGAGTGGTGAAGGAGATGGCGGACAATCCTGATCCCGCACGAGACAAGTCGAAAACAGGTGTTCTCATTGTCAGCCGCATTTTCGGGAAAAGCACTATTGATAGGAATGTTGACAACATGGCTGATCGAATCCAAAGGTATAACGATCCGAGCTCCGGATGCCCTCCAAGCACGCTGTAGCTCGACAAAGAATAGAGGAATGCTGATGACGACAGAGATTTAGACTGAGGGTGAAATTTTTCTAGGTTGAAAAAGTAAGAAGAGCAAGTGTCAACCTCATTAATATGTTGAAAATGGGCCCTGACGAGGGCACCCCGTGCTTCATTATTAAGAATATGATTTAATTGATCGCTTTGTTCGTTAAGAAGACGTTTGGTATCGTCATTAATATCTGGTGCAGACAGAAGGTTTTCTATAGTTTTGTTAATCCTAAGCAGGGTGTCACGTTTTTCTTTAGCTACTTTTGACCCGTACATTTGGGTGAGAGTTTTTATTTGAATCTTGCAGAAGTCCCACCACGAGCAAATGTCGGGGAATTCATTTCGTCTCTCCCTCCAGCCAGTCCAAAAGTCTGTTATCGTTTCCCTGTAGGCTCGATCGTCTAAAAGAGAGTTATTAAAATGCCAATAGGCGCTCCCTCTACAAGTGGAGGAAGGAAGCTTAATGGTGACGATCACAGCCGAGTGGTCTGAAACAGAACATGGAAGAATGTTACGCAAAGAGACAGAGGACAAAAGAGTAGTGGGAAGATAAAAACGGTCCAGTCTTGCTTTTGAATCGCCATACTGCACTGTAAAAAAAGTTGGGCAAAACAGTGTTGGGCATTTCTAATTTGCCCAACCTTGGTTAAAGCTACATCACTGTTGGTCAAATATTGACCAGATATTGGGAAGAATCTGCCCAAAGGTTGCTAAGTTGATATTTTTACCAACATTGGGCAAAATACCAACCCAAAATTGACCAACCTTTTTACAGTGTGGCTGGAGGGTTTAACTCAATACCAAGTGTTTTTTTGTTCGTCAGGGTTCCGTCTGCGCTAGACGTCGTACAAGGAAAGTCATATGCAGCAAGGTACGAGACGGAGATAAATCCCCTGCTTTGTGTTGGTCATTGCCTCGCAGGAATCTGGGGAATTCCTTTCAGACATCTTGGGGGATGTGTTGAGTAACAATAGTCTGAAATGTGTATAGGGATTGGACATGTTGGGGGGTATCCCTCGGTCTCATTTCTTGATGGGTATAAGGAAAGTTTGTTTAGAATATTTTTTTAGAGCCAAGAAAATGTTGGGGCGATGCTTAGTAGGCATGCCTAAGTGGTCTAACTCAGGATCAAAGGTGCAATTAAAGTCACCTCCGACTATAACGACACAGTCACTGATTGGTCGCGATGCTTGTAGTAAATGCAGTCGACGGCTTTTAAGGCTTCACTGTCAGATTGGGGGATGAGAATATTGTACAGATAAAATATGACGTTATTTTGAGAGATGTTAGTGTAAGTAACATGTCCATCATAAAAAAGCAAGATTCAAGGACAGGAATATTATTTTTTATTAGAGTAGTGACCCCGAATCCACGCGAGGGGCTGGGATTACAGTAGGGTGTATAGCCAGGCCATGAATTCCAGGATACAAACTGATCGTGTAAAGTATAGGTTTCCTGGAGAAAAATGAGATCCGATTTTTTGCAAAGCGTGTTCATATAGGTGTGAAGAGACGAACAGCCCCTTGCGTTCAAAGTCAGCAGTGACAGTGTCATTAGAAAAATATAAAAAAGTGAAGTGAGTAAATTCCACAATGCGAAGAAGAGGAAGGAATTAGACATCTAGCTTTTTAACGAGTTTTAAAATCCTCTGCTGCAAGTTTCGTTTGAGGAGAGGGCTGTTTTTCAGGAGTTTCAGTTGAGCAACAAGGCCGGGAATGTTTGGGGTGAACTTCCGTGCAACAAGTTCAGATTTTTTGCTGGATTTGACGGTTTTCAGGAAGGTAAGGAGTTCGTCGGGTTTAGGGAGCTCGTTGTAAGTGGGGAGACCCGCAGAGCCGAAGGGATCATCGTCGGCCTGCGGGTCCTCCCACAGCGTCGAGTCCGTATCGGTGCCGTCAGCCGCGGAGGCGGGCGTGGAGGGGGTAGGAGCGGGAGTGGAAGGGACGGGCGTGGAGGGATTGGAAGAATCAGCATCGAGGGCCTGGGAGACGGTGGGAGGGACGACCTGCATCCCTGTGCTGACTTTCCTGGCAATTTTACAGACGGGGGAGGGAGATTTGAGGGGGATGAGACGAGTGGTGTCAATGGAAGGATCAGAAGGAGGAGATTTCTTCTGTTTAGTCACGTCCAAGAAGAGGCGGGAGGGGACCGGCGGTGTTCCCCAGATGCATGTAGACTTGTTTTTCCTTGAAAGCAGCTCCGGCCAAGGCACCCGTCGACGAGCCGCCCGGGACCGCAAAGTCCGACCCGACGCCCTCAACAGACGCCGAAGCAGTCGCACCGGACGCCCCACAGACGCCAATGAAAGAGCCCCGCGGTCCGCCCCAACAGAAGCCGGTGCAGAGGCACCCCCCCCCCATCCATGACGCCCACGGAAGCCACCACCTCCGCGGACAAAGCACAAGACCTGGCCGAGGCACTAGGCCCCGGCCGAGACGTGGAACTCCGGCCCGAAGAAGCAGCGCCGGTTGTCGGAGAGGAGGAGACCTTGGATTTCTTGCGGGGATGCTTAGGGTCTGATTTTCCGTGTACGAAGGTTGGGGGTGGGTTGAGAGGGTTGGAGGGTTCCTTTTTACTGGCCCAGCTGGCCAAACTCTCCGCAGCTGAAACACCGAACGGACTCGGTAGAAATAAACACTTGATAGTTCACTCCATTGTATGAAAAATGGATGTGATCGGGGGTGTGATATTAGCGTTGATCAAAACCTGAACATGGCGGCGGAAAGACATGATTGGTGACAATTCCTTGTTTTTGAAACCCAGGGGAATGGGACAGATCTGGGAAACCACTTTACAGAACGATGATAGATTAGTGACAAGAACAGAATTTGGGAATTCAGGGTATACGTTTGAGACAGTAATTCGGGTAGTAGGACGGATCAAGGGAGTTAGATCGAGGAAAGAACCGTCGTGGTCGAGTCCGCGCTGGACAGCGTCCACGACGGCTTCCCTCGAGCTGAGATAGATAACGAGAGGCAAAGACGATATCTTTAGCAGGGTGAACATTACTGAACAAATCGATGTAGGATTGTACGGACAAAGAGTCAGTGGCACGGAAGGTAACACCATTGTTCCTGGTGACGTTCTTGAATGGTTCGTCACCAGGAACAATGGGCTTGGTAGGAGCGGACGCCCGTACGGTTGACTGCCCCTGAATAGCCGACTCCGCCTGACTAGCCACGGTGACCAGCCAAGACAATGGCATAAAACTAATTTAAAACAAATCAACTAAAAAAAAATTCTATGTGGCTCAGGGAGGGTTACTGGAAGGAGAGGTGGAGGGCTTGCGTCATGAGGCAGAGGGACTACGAGCCATATGTCGCCGAGGCGAGCTGCTGCCCCGGACTCAAGCCGGGCTGAGAGAGGGGAGGTGCGAGAAGGGGCAGAGTAGGCCATCGGCGTCTCTGGACGTGGGCAATTCTGCCCACTGCCGTGGCCAAGCTCCTGGAAGGGGAGGGAGGGGGATAGAACAGTGATTAGATGGTCCATGTTATCATACGATTGACCACAGTAAAAAGAGAGTCGTTAATATATCACTTATCAACAGATTTGTTCACAAGGAAAAAGACACGTAAATCAGGTTGAAAACAGACCGCGTGAAATTTACAAATGAAGAAGGAATACAAACAAAAAGTTACTGAATAATCATAAGAAGAGCAAGAGGCACAAATTAAAGTACAAAAAGACCATTAATTGGAAAAAAATATTAAAACAAGATCATTGACGAGAATGATTACAATAAAATGTACAAGTGTCAAATGTAGCCAAAAGCTTGTAATCAAGGACAGGAGCAAACTATCTGATTAACAAAAATAAATTAAACAAAATGGCATACAACAGAATTGTAAATGAGAATTAAACTAAAAGAAAGGACAGACATAAATAAACGACTACAAATTTTACCCAAAAATACACTTGGATAAACAGAAGTAAAATACGCATGTACGTTAAAGTATTAAAGATAATAAAAAAGAAAGAGATACGCAGAGAAAATTGTAAATACGAAGACAACCTTTTCGAAAATTTCACACAATAGTTACTCGTTTAGTAGAAATAAACGAAGGCAGTATTGAAGGGAGGGGAGGGAATAAGGGTAAAGGGAGGGAGGGAAAGGGTACTGGGGATCCCGGCATCACTGGTGTGGGCATCTTAAACGCCCACTGTCGGGAATCCCCGGTTGGGGAGTGGTAGGACCGCCGAGGTGGGCTGTGATTAGATCAGACATGTTATCTTGTTGTTAGCTACTGTAAAAAGAGAGTTGTTTATATAGCATTTTTTGAAAAACAGATCAAGAGAGGAGATCAAGCGGTGATAGTGATATTCGATGACAATTTTTGATATTAGGCGGTGGGACCAGACGAGAAGAGGATTGGAAACGGCAGTAGAAGGATATGACCAATAGATGACGTTTTTAAGGCTGACGATGAGATAATTTGCGAGTTTGACCGCGTCCCGGTCCCGACTCCTGGCGTTTGGGGTCGGGTTCCACTAGAGGTCAAAGTTGAGACGGAGATCGGGAAAAAGACGGGAGAGCAGGGTATGTAGTAGGTTGAGGGCTGGTTGGATGGCAGGGCATAGGATGAACAGATGGATGACAGTGCCTTATTCTCCGCACCATCCGCTGGAGGGGGAGATGTCAGAGTTGAGATAATGAAGAACAGGGAGAGAAGGCAGGAAGTTGTGAAGCAGACGGAACTGAACGTCGCCTTCTTCCTTGGAAATCGGGAGCTTGTAGATCTGATTCCAGGGGATGGAGAGACTACAGTTCTTGAAAAAGCCGAGTCAATGGCAGTGGGCGATTGCGGTGGGAGTTGACGGAAACCTTGAAGATGTCGTAGAGAGTCTTTGAAGATAGCGAGAGTCCGTTTAGGTCGGGAGGGATGAAGAAGGGTATCGGAGTGTCTGGAAAGCAGGGGACGGTGCAGAGAGGGGTCGGAGGAGAGAGCAGACCGGAGAAGCCGAAGAGCGACGGAAAAGACGAGCGGAGGCCGAGATGTAGACGGTAAAGCCACTTGTCAATTAGGCGGAGGGAAGGACGACGGATTCTCGAGGAGACAGAAGACAAATCTTCGGCTTCCAGCCAGCGACCGTTGGAGGGGTGGAGAAGATGGCGGACGATCCTGATCCTGCACGAGAGGAGCCGAGAACAGGTGTTCCCCTCGTCAGCTGCATGTTCAAGAAGAGTACTATTAATAAGAATGTTGACAACATGGCTGATCGAATCCCAAGGTATGTCAATCCGAGCTCCGGATGCCGTTCAAGCACGCAGTAGCTCGCCATAGAATGGAGGAATGCTGATGAAAAATTTGGGTTCGAGATAAATTTGGACAAGTTGAATGTCAAAGTCAAGTTTTTTGTAACACCAAAGAAAATAACTGACCATGGTGTAGGCAGGATGAGGGCAAAGATCAAGAAAACGTTGAATAGTGGAAATTCTGTAGGCGAGCTTGCGTGTTTGGATGCAGATAAGACTGAGTCTGCCTTTGTCGGTTCTCTGATGAAGAGTTTGTTTTTTGAGCCAGTGTAGTTTCCCGGACCAGACGGAGTCGACCAACAGGTCCTGGAGTTCGTTGGGGATAATATCTTGGGGAAAAAACAGCCAAGCTGTGATTGAGTTTAGAAGCTGCAAGTTGATTGGCTATGAGAACTGCCTTTGAGAGAGAGTAGAAGAATGACGTTTCCATTTTGATTTTCTTTACAAACAATCCAGTTTTGCTGAAAGTGAGCATGAGTGCTTCCCAAGCGAACTCCGAAGAAAGTGAAGACTTAATTATTCAACTGAAAGTTCAGGGGCCGGTCGACACGTCTGGTCCAGGATCTAACCCCACCCCTGGGACTTTTGAGTGTTTACATTTGCAGCTGAGGGTCTCCTGAAGAGACTATAGGTCTTGCGTACAATACTAAAGCCGGTGACAGAGGTGATAAAAATTGAAATGTCGTCAGGGTATGCCGAAACAGAGCAATAAATTTCAGTACCAGGAAGAAGGAAACTGTGGCCGTTTAAGTTTTGACGTAATTTGTGGAAAAAGGGTTCGATGGCAATCGAATAAAAGGAGACCCAAGAGTGGGCACCCTTGACGAATGCATTTGTCAAAGGTGCGGTCAGGGGACCGCACATCTTCACCAGGCTCTCAGCGCCCGTACAGGAGTTTAATGTACGATAAAAACGTGTCCCCAAAACCTATGGCTCCATATGTTTCATGGTATGAGACGGAGAGAACCCCCCCTGCTTTGTGTTGGTCATTGTCTCACAGGAATCTGGGGAATTCCTTTCTGACATCTTGGGGGGGGGATGTGTTAAGTAACAATAGTCTGGAATGTGTATAGGGATTGGACATGCTTGGGGGGTACCGCTTGGTCTCATTTCTTGCTGGGTATACGTGGCTCTCATCGTTTTAAATGGGTAGCCGTGATCAACATTGTCAAAGGCTTTCTTTTGTTCCAAGTTGACCACAGCCAGGGGAACATCATTAGAATTACAATAGTTGATAATGTCTCTCATGAGACAAATGTTATCATAAATGTTCCTACCAGGAACATAGTAACTCTAGTCCTGGTGGACCACAGAGCCAATATATTGTTTAAGACGGTTAGCAAGCAACTTGGCAAAAGTTTTGTAATCAGTATTGAGGAGTGAGACAGGACGCCAATTGGCAATGTCACATAGATCACCTTTTTTTTTTTTTTAGGTATGACAGTGATGATAGCTCTACGGAAGGAGGGTGGAAGAGTTCCGGAGCTGCAGGCGGAGAACAGAGTCGTCTTTGAAAGGGGCCAGAAACCCTAGAAAAGTTCAGATGTAAGACCGTCTAGGCCGGGCGGTTTTTTTTTTTGCCAAGTTGCTTGACCGCAGCATCCAGTTCTTCGGGACCCGGAGGAGCGTCGACGTTCTCCGAGTCTGCCGGGTCTAGTTTGTTAAGATCATTGAACATTTGGTCGAGGGCGCCCTTGTCAGTCTTTGATTGACTATACTGATTCTGATAAAAGTCCCGGACGTTTTCTTTTTGCTTTTAATTTGAACGAGGTCTTCCGTGACATTACAGGAGAGCGAGATTTCTCGATATTAAAGAAATAATACGAGCAGGTGTCAACCTCATTGACATGTTAAAAACGGGCTCTAACGAGGGCACCCCGAGCTTCGTCATTGATAATTTTATTTAATTCATTTCTTTGTTCTTGTAGGCAACGACGAGTGTCATCAGTAAAGTCTCGCGCAGACAGAGGTTCCTCGATAGTCTGATTAATTCTGGAAACAGTAGTACGTTTTTCTCTAGATATTTTCTTTCCATACATTTGGGTGAGACATTTGATATGTTTTTTTCCAAAGTCCCGCCAGGCGCAGAGGTCGGGGAATTCGTTTTGTTTGTCCCTTCAGCCCGTTCAAAAATCTGCAATGAAATTCCTGCAGGCCTGATTGTCCAATAAAGTGTTCTTGAAATGCCCCAAGGCGCTTTCTTTACAACTGGCAGAAGGAAACTTAATAGAGACGGAGACGGCCAATGATTAGGGAAAGCTTTTCAAGACGAGACGGAAGACAAAAGAGCAGTGGGAATATAAAAGCGGTCCAGCCTGGCTTTTTGAAACACCGTGCTGGCTGGAGGGATTACTTCCACACCAGGTGTATTTTCTTTCAGAGGGGTTCTGTCTACGCCAAACGTAGTACAGTGATAGTTTGTTAAAGGCATTTTTGAGAGCCACGGAAATTTTGGGGCCATGTTCGGTCGGCATACCAAGACGATCTAGTTTTGGATCAAAAGTATAATTAACATTACTGCCAACAGTAAGGACACCATCACTGAGGGGGCCACTGTGAAAAGAAAAGTTGTTAATGACTTTTAAAGCTTTGGTGTCGGATTGATGAGTTAGAAAATTATACAAGAAGAAAACAACTTCGCCATGTGGAAGCTTACTAAAAGTCAAGTAACTGTCAAAAGAGAAGTAGACTCAAGAACAGTGATATCATTTTTAAAAAAGAGTAGTGACCCCCGCACCACGCGAGGGGCTGGAATTGCTAAAAGGGGTGTCGTTTGGCAAGGAATTCCAGGAGGGATACTGTTCATTTAAGTCAGCGGTTTCTTGGAGAAAATTGACATCCGGTTTATTGCAAAGTCTATCGGTATATGAATAAAGGGAAACATTTTTGACGGAAGAGGAAGAGCCCTTCGCGTTGAGTGTAATGACAGTGTTATCACAAAGAGAAAATAAAAGAGGACAAAATTCATAATAAAGGTAAGAGAGATTATATTTCCAATTTCTTTATTAGTTTGTAGATCCTCTGCTGCAAGTTTTTCAGAGGCCTGAGTAGAGCTACAAAGTTATAAGACCCGACAGGCCCAAAACGGTCTTGCTTGATCTATAATAAATACAAAATACAATAATTAAGTCAAACTATAGTAACAAACTCTTAAGATACACAAATTCTCCACTTACTCCGGAGCTCCAAAAGACACACATCTAAGCTAAAGAAGAAGAAAAACACAAAAGAAAAGAAAGGAATGACTTTTTTTTGCAAAATTGCAAAAAAGTCAAATATAAACGGAAGATAAGAAAAAGAATGACTTTTGGGAAAATTGCAAACCCCCCCAAAAAAATAAAGAAAAAGAACTACCTTTTTGCAAAATTGCGAAAAAAAAAACCAAAAAAATTCTTAAGGAAAACAAAAGTTGTTTCCGCAAAGTCGCCGAAACAGCTAATAACAAGGTTTCATCGAAGATGACGTAGGCTTACGAAAACGTAACAAATACTTGGTATGAAAATGCCTCCGAGATAAAAATGCTTCCGTGTTCGTAAACGGTAAACCCAACATTAACAATATTGTAGACAGGGGCATATATGTTAGATAGATTTCATATAAAGATGGCATTGCATAAGTACGTCCTTCAGTTGTTTTGTAATTATTATTATTACGAAGTGATTACAGATGATAAACGAGACATTCGCACGAAGACTCAAATAACAAGGGTTATCCCGGTTTAGATAAATCCAAGTAGACGCGTTTCAAGTGGGGCCATCACACTCACGCACAGGTTTTAACTTTAGCCAACGCACGTCTTTTTTGCCCTGTCACAACATCCTATCGGTTCGAGAGGAATGCAACGCGCGTGGTACCACATGCGTGCGCACTGGATGGTCCCACAGTAATAATACGGTGTCTAATTCTAGTCGTCTATACACCATGAGTTATTTCTTTAGTTTTAGCAACTCCCCGCTATGGGGTGTATACATTTAACCAGAAATGCCTGAATATGATGAAATACAGGGAACTTCTTTTTACATATTTTCTGTGGATTTAAGCTACTATTTTCAAATATCTATATTAAGATACACTTTGTCTCGCTGAATATTATATAAAAACTTTACATATACTGATACATTTAATAGTAAAGATTTAGTAGCGAGAGAAAACGTTTACAACAATATTGTTCAGAAAATAAATGCCATATCCAGCACAGTTTTCGCTTCCTTTATCCCCTCTACCACTCAGCTATGCTATGTTTCCTTTCCCTTTAACATTGTTCTTCAGTTGTTCTTTCAGCTTCATATTTGCTTCGGCTTTAGCACGAAGTTCTATGCCGATGTCATTAGCCTCTTTCTGACGTCTGTTATGCTGGGCCAACAGTTGCTTCTTGGTCATTTTCTGTGGAAAAAAAAACACAACGGAGTGCGCATGCTCATCATCGCAATTTGTCCCATGAAAGCTTAGCCGACATTGCTGTACATAATCATACACCATGTATCTTACAATACAAAATATCCATCGTCATTCAAACCAGTTGGCCTATGAGATACAGAACATTTCTATTTCATCATCCGGGTGATAATTGCCAGTGAAGACTTATCAAATTAAGCAAAAAATATCTTTGTTGCAGTAAAGGTTTTTTGGTTTACTGATCGACTCCTTGACATACCGCCGGAGTGCTGACGACATAGGCAGGCGCTTTTTGGGGCTTTCTCCAAAGTTTGTTCTGAAGAGGAAATGAAATGGGAAACAATGTGCATGAGTGGAAACCACCTTAACACCAAAAGAGTTGGGCGGAATTTGCCCTTCAACATTTTTTTCCGATATCACTAAAGTGTTCAACTGACCGTAACAGCGAAATTATTATGTGAAAATATTTTACTGACAGGGATATGCTTTAAATGCATGCTAAATTTTAAAAATAGAGCAATGGGCAGCTGAGATCGCGGGTGAAATTTGCCTCCCCTACTTGGCTGTGAAATTGTCCAAAAAAACTCAGCTCTTTTAGAATTAACGTAATAAACTTACAATGCTTTCTGCCCTACAGCCACGTATTACCTATTTGCTGTTTCCAAATTTGTTTCGTATAGTAGATGAAATGAGACCTTGGGCAGGAGTTTCTAACTTCAAAAGCTAGCTGTCAGTAATAATTCGTTTATTTGGTAAACTGAAACTAAGTGCTGCATTTAATTTTTAGCTATTTTTTTCCAAGTTTACAATCAAATTTTATCTGAAGTTTTTTTTATCTATAAGTTACCTGATATGACTTGGTGAACGCATTGGAACGCTGGCTCCATTCGCTATCAGCCACTTTACTGACAGTCTCCCCTGTGCCTTGGCTTAGTTCCTCTGCAGGGCTTGTTGCGTCTTCCTGAGGCGCATGCTTGGCCGGCTCGCTAGGTCGTGGATGCTGTGGTTGCGCATCCAGAGGAGGGTCGGGAGTTGCCTCTCCGCTTTCTGGCCGCACATCATGCTGTGGATTGCACAAACACAGAGAGACATGTTATACGGTCGATTCAAAATAGTGCGCACCCATGAGTCTGCAACTCGTTGGGCAATCACAACGCGCGAAATTTGTCGACCCTTTCCGAACGCGCATTGTGTCCACAGATATTTCGCGCATTGTGATTGGCCGACGCGTTGCAAACTCTTGGTGGCGCAATATTTTGAGTCGCGCGTATTGTGGCTTTGGTCAAATTGATTTGGGCGTTGCACGAAAGGATGCTACTTTTACAATGGCACAATTTAAGAAATTGATGGGCCACGAGCCTTCACGAATCTTGTAACCCGTGGAAACTTACGTAGTAACCTCGTAGAACTTAACACAAGTCCCAACTCTAAGATCGATCCTTTACCTTATACGCGTTCTGAGATCGTATTCACTAAGCCCACCTTCACAACATAAATCAAAACTTCCACAAATAAATGCCACCAAAGCTTGCTCACGCACACAATTCATGGTGCAACAGGACATCCTGAATTGTTTAGTCCAATCTGAATGCTGTTTACGCTTGTTCTGCAAAGGATTATGAATAATTGAGAACACAGAATGTAAAAACAATGGTGTTAGCTTAACACCCTGAGTTTTATTAGAGGAATACACCAGACTGGGCACAGTCGTCTAATAACAGCAAGAGCAGAGTACCTGCTGTGATTTGTAGGATCGGTAGGAGAAGTTGTGGGAGTTCTCAGAAGGCCCGCAGTCCGCTTTAGGCTGGCCTGCTGGCTTGGTGTTCTCACTCCGTCGAGGCGTGGCCCTCTGGGGCTGCTCGCGGGATCGATGGGGAGTATAGGAGGCCCAGGGAGGGCTTGGTGGACGTTGCTTTCGCTGACGATAATTACTTGACTGCCAACAATCCAGAAGGAATTCAATGAAAAAGGAAATGAAGATTTCTACGAGAAAGAGATTTGTCCCGGCATTCTTAACAGAGACAGCCGAAATCAAATTGCTGATTTCCATTATCGTCGCTGACAGTTCCATCTTCCTTGTTTTTCATTTCCTTGCCTCTCCTTTGTTGACTGTCATAATGATTCTCTTTGGTAGTTTCAACTTTCAAATATGCAAAAGGGACTGCCTATCCCTGTCTATCGGCTAAAGAAAGCATCATCATGGAATCTCTTGCAGGTGCATGCAATCTTTGGGCTTCAACTGTATTTGTTAGCGAAGGGTAATTTCCTTCTAGGCCGACATTTGAGTGTTGTTTTGGAAAAATACCTTTTCCAAAGTTGGATTTATATCTTGTTTCTTTCTTTGCCGTTTATTCATTGGTGCTCTTTCATTAGGTACATGGTATTTATTTTTAAATGAGAAAAGGTGTTTACTAGTAAAACTGGATCAAACGGCCTCAGAAAGAATAAAAAAAACCGACAACTGTTTAACTGGTATTTTGTACATTCAAATTGGAAAGCCAGTCCTGTAACAAGGCAACAATTCTTTTGACAACATACCGGAGTGTGAACTTGGGGTCGAGTTTGATGGTATCGCCGTTCACCTGATGTGCTCTGGTCGCTGCTTGCTGGTTGCTGATGTGCCCGGTCACTGTATTTCTAAAACCACAAAAAATACGCACGGTTACAACAGAACAATTGTGCCCGCTAAGTCACGTGACCTAGAGTGGATGTCAAAGATCAATAAACCTGACTTTTCTCATAGCATATAGTGGGTTTTGAGTGTATTTCCTAAAACATTAAACCGACTTTTGATGTAGTACTCAATACATCAGTATTCTGAGTAATTTTCCGACCGTTGGCTCTAGATTTGGTAAATTACACTTATGACACTTTTTGCTAAGGGGTTAAACCACATTGTTGAGCTTTCTTTTCATGGTGGGGGTTGCGAGTTTGGTGTAGAGGTTTGCGGCACCATGCAAGGATATCCTTGCATGGTGGTACCGGAAACCTCCATACCTAACATGTTTGTTAATGTTTGATACCAACTATAGGTCACATGCTTTGTGGCCGCAGTCGGTCTATTCAAAGAAATTTGGTTGAGTTTGTACTATCCCTCATCTCCAGTGAGTACCCCCGTTATTGTCACAAGCACCGGAATTTACATAACCATAATCACTTCTTGAATGCTGCAAGCAAAAGAAATTCCTCAAGGCATCTCAACTCGGAACTGAATGTGAAGCTTTTTCCGCCTCGGTATTTTCTCTAAATGTATCTGCGAGTTCCTCTAACATCCTACCCATTCTTGACTGGAGAAAAGCAACTAACCCAGAAATGCCTTTCTCAAGGACACGCACGCCGCACACTGGTATCTAAGAATGAACTCAACATGTGTTACCCGCTATTCCCAAGGCAGGCAGAAGAAAGTATTAATCGATATTTGACAATCCTTCGCCCCCACTGTTATTCTGTCTGCAGGAAGCTTTGGCCATTACGGATAATAACAACAGAGGAAC
Source organism: Acanthaster planci (assembly GCF_001949145.1). Next base: position 321,858 of record NW_019091465.1, read on the forward strand.
TCACACGAACAGAGGAAGTTGCACTACATCGGGGATATAAAATTAATTAATTTAATTAGCTTCAGTCTGGTTTTGGATTGTGGGTAACATAGTTATGTTGCCCAAGAAGCAACAAATTTTCTTTAGTATTTCCCATAAGGGCAAAATACCTCGGTCACAGCGATGATAAGGGAGAAAAGTAACCACTACACAAAATTGTAGCTGGCAGCTGAGATTTTGTCCTGTGAGCTAGAAATTATGAAACACTAAGAAAAGTCACGAATGGTAAAACCTCTTCCGTAAATCGACGGCACGAGTGAGCAATGTCCGTACACCACTGGTCAAGAATGAACTGTGGCAAAGCAGATAGCTCTCTTGTGCCTCTGGCTAGCTAGTACATGGAATTATGAAGAAATACCGGTCTGAATACGTTGTTGTTCATGAAGAAAAAGTCATCATCGTCGTCTTCATAGGTGCGCATGCGTGGTGAAAAGAGCGGAACTCCAAACACTGCAAACAAAAACAACTCAAGATTGATATTCTAGGCCTATACACAAAGTTAAAAAGCAACCACGCTGCTGTGGGTGGAACGTAAATATAACATCATGACTGATTCTCAAAAAAAATCGTGTTACTCATAAAAAGGAAGCAGCTGTAATTATGTTTTTCTTAAAGGTTATTAAGAGGAGCCGGACATACATGTCCTGAAGAATGCTTCACGCCTCATGGCCTCCCTTCTTCGTAATTCTTCGCGTAGCATCTGTAGTAAAAATACAATGTTCAATGTATGTTACCGTGGATTACAAGGCGGTGCACAAAGTTAAATGTAACTTAATGTAACAAAGTCAAATAAAAAAAAGTCTGCGAATGGAATAGTCATCCGTAATGTCTTGCAGTGAAAATATAAAAATCTCCATAAACCTTTTCATATTGTCTTTATTTCATGGGAGGTAATCCGAAAATATTTCTCATCCATTACTTTTCAATGTGGCTGCATGCACATTTAGTATATAATGTTGCTGCATGAAAATGTGATTCCTGTTTGACTTTGAGAGGCGAGCGTTATGGATGACTGCAGGTTGCATTCGAGATTTTTTGATAGTAAACGGCTGGAAATGAAAAACTTATAAAAAAGCGGGCAGCTGTGTTTCTAGAAGGATTGGGCTAGTACAGGACTTTGATCTTCGCGATCTCCTTGAAACTCAACGAAGGAGACGAAGGACGATGAAGGACGTTGGTCTGGACTGAGGAGATGCTATAGAGCTGAATCTGATTCCGGAAGAGAAAGTTTGTGATCTGAGTCTTTAGCCGTGGCGTAACTGGGGTACATTTGCAGGAGGGAGGGCAATCGATGCCCCAGCGGCGTATACAGCAGGGGGCGGGGAGCAGGTGGAAAGTTGCCCCCTGACAGTTTTCTTTTAGAATACTTCACAGGAAAGAAAGCAATTGGTACATTGTTAAATATATTAACCAAAACCCCGAGACAATACCACGAGACACACCATGAAATAAGAGGAGGGATGTCGGGCCAATGAGTACGGCTTTTGATATTTATTTCCCTCCAACATTATGTTGAATGAGCCTATGGTCGATTTTGCTTTAGAATTTGCCGGCCCCCCACATCAAAAGCTGGATACGCCGCTACGATGCTTTCGTTTTCTGGAGAGAAGGACACTCACAGATTCAGTCACAATTAAAATACCGACTGAGAAATCACCCAATTTCTTTTAATCTCTAATTTAAAGCGGGGGAAAGCGGTAGCTTGGCGGCCTCCTGCGCGCCTCCTCCCCCGAGTTACGCCATTGGTATACAGTTCATTGTTTTGCAGTTGCTTTTTCCCACCCTTTTTGCGACAGGAGGTGCATGTTTCCCTCGCCTTTAAGTTTATTCCCGGCCGTTTGTTGAAGTGAACTTGGTCTTGTTTCAATTCGTTCCACCGTCTAAGAACTGTTCGCGCCAGGAGTTTGTCCTTTGTTCAGAGCCTGAAAAAGTCCTCACTCGTACTATTTTTTAACTAACATAAGATCTTTCTTACTTGTAAACACTAGCGTATTCTAATCACTTCTCATTGTGTTAAACGCTTTCAACACTTCTTAGGTTGATGCATACGAGAAAATCTAGGCTTTTTCTAAATAACTGACATCCACAGAGAGTTTGGAAATTATATACACGTATTTGGATCTTAAAAGTATCTGTAACAGCAGTTAATGTTTGTTTGCGAATTGGTAACACTCTGTGAACTATTTTTGTGACGTTTGCACTGATTTTGCCAGCCAATTACAGCAAAAAGGCGTAGAAAACGCGAGGTCATTTCACTGGGATTGAACGGCAGCGAAGTGGACAGAGGGAATGTCCTTTTCCGATTGTTCACCCCTTTTCGAAACCGGTGCTGGAAAGTACGTATGCGTGCTAAGTCCATGGGAGATTGTCGTAGGAACAAAGGAAAGTACATAGCATTGTCGTCTGAGGAATGACGGTCACTACAAGTGTGTCATACCGCAAGTGATCGTGCTGCACCTAAAATCATGCTGAGCGCCACTTGAAGAATACTCAAATAAGTGCAAGATTTCAAGATTTCTTAATCATTTCACTGATTTTCCACTTAGGCCCAACTATCATCATTATGTCTAATCAAAATAATTATGACCCTCGTACTATTTTATTGTTTTGATCTTCCTTTTTCGAGACATCAATTTCCTTTGAATGTCTTGATTTTTCGGGTCTTTAATATTTAATTAAAGCATTTTTGTTCTGTTATATGAGTAAATTTATTTAATTTTAATTTTACTTTATTTCTTACTCTAATTTTTGTTTGTATACGACCATAATTTAACTGTGAACATAGGGCTTATTGTGTGAAACAAAATTTGATGAAGAAACCTAACTATAAGCATAAAACAGATGCATCCCGTATTTTCTTTGAAATGTGAAACACTCCAGTCCGTAGCGATCAGCAGAGGGTGGCTGTGAGCATCGAAAAGATTCCCTCAAAATAAGCAGAATTATAAAATCAATGTCTGTAAGGCGTGCTAACCTCTCGCTGGAAAAGCAGCAAAAGGTCCAGAAAGGAGAAACCTTCGTCATCACTGTCACTGTCATCATTGAGAGTAGGATTATGGAAATCTGAGGAACAAAATACAACGCTTGATTTAGACAGGTGTGCAGTTAAGCTAGTGAACTATGTCACACCTGGATAGTACTGCAATTGCCAGTCAATTACAGGGAATGTGTAGGGCTCATTTGATAGCCATTGTGACAAAAACGACAACTTGTTAACCGGATAAACGATCCCCAACCCAAAAATGGCGGGTACTATACATTATCTGTAGCTGCCTTTAACAACCCCAAAGTAATCGCTATGATAGCTACAATGGTAAAAAGGCAAAAAAAAATTAAAAACAAAACTAAAACAAAACCAAAACAACCAAAATAAAACCCCCACAATATCTAGCAAAGGTATAAACACGGAAAAGATGTGACTTGAGTAATTTCAATAAAAACAATCAATTGATTTTTCTGGAATTTACAGAGCCCAGTGCAGCACTGAAGCTTCCAGGAAAACAGCCCAAATCCGCTTGTACCGTAGTTTCCATGAATTTGTGGTAAACGTCTCTATATCTGACCTCAGGTGTCAATTTGATGGCGGCACTGAACGAATTAGTCTTGCCCGGAGTTGTAATGACTCGCGTCGATAACTCGTTTCGAGTCCGACTCAACTCACTTTTTGGCGACTCGACTCAAGTAAATTACTCAACTTGAGTCTCTGCGACCAAATGACTCGACTCGACTCAAATTTCTCATGGACATTCAACTCGAGCACAAGCTTATAAGACTCGAGTCTCAAAAATTAAAGCAAAATTTTAGTTGGCTAGATACCTCTTACACTAGTTTATTTTCAATATGTCTAAATGAAAATAAAAATACCAAAAAATGACTTACATAGAGTGGTGTTTTTGTTGTATTTTGTCAAAAAATTTGTGACTCAAATTGACTCGAGCTCGGAACTTGACTTGACTCAAACACAAAGTGACTTGACTTGTTGACCTAATGACTCGACTCAAGTCACAATGTGAAAATGACTCGACTCGAGTAACTCTTTATAACACTGGTCTTGCCCCAAGACTGGTTTGACTGTTTTGGCTGGTGCACCGTGCATGCAGGCGACATAAGCTAGCGAGCACAGGCCAAATAGCATTACCATTAAAGGGTGCTATATTCACCTCGGAAGAACTGCCAGAAACTGTGACTGTCTTGTGGAATCTGGCAGCCTCTCCCGTGAATATAAGAGTGCTGGTAGTGTTTCGGCTGTGCTCGTCAGCTCATGTCGCCTGCGCGGTGCACTGGCCAAAACAGTCAAACCAGTCTTGGGGCAAGACTCAAGTATGTATATAAGAAACCTGGACTTGCAACGCCTTTGTATGAAGAAGAAGCCAACCAGCGGCCATTTTACCGAGCCGAATACAAAAGCGTGGGTTGGCTCCCTTCTATTGACATCAGGAAGAACAAAGGCGGGCATTGCCAGGAAAATTTTGTGTTCAGCTCGGTAAAATGGCCGCGAGTGGATTTAATGATCTCTATAAGCTGCTTAAGGGCATTGGGAGTCCAGATTTTAATATACACATAAGTAGCAAGACTATGAACGACTTCGAAAGTGGCTTGACGAATCTCATAAACCAGTAAGCCACAACCTAACTTTTTTAATTCCTATATTTTCAATGAACTGAACAGAAAAAAATCACAGTATCTTGATAAATAAAAATCTTCCTGGGTGTGATCTGTTCGAGCATCATCACCTTTTCCTTGAACCATAACCTGTACATATGCTAAGTTTGGAATGTCCTTATTATGGCTCACGGTGTTGGGTGGTGGACGACGCTGATATTCATGGATCGCACTTACCGACAACGGTGACGGAATGATCATGGTGTTTAGTGACTTGTTGTCACATAGCTATTTTTTTTATTTAAAGAGGATGTTACAGTATTATACCTTTTCTGAGTATCTGATAGGCTTGGCTAATCTCCTGAAATTTCGCCGTGGCCTCAGGGTCGTCAGGGTTCTTGTCCGGGTGGCAGTCTTTTGCTTTTGTACGGTACGCCTGCCTGATGGCCTCTTCATATAGCATACAAGAAACAAACGGGTGCGTTGGAGAACTTTGTTCTAATTTTAATGGTTGGGATGACATCATTTAGTCTTGGTTCTTCTCTCTGATTGGTCAGTTGGTGGCTGTTCCATACACTTGTATTTCACACTTGGGGCTCAAAGGGGCAAAGATAGTGTTGTGGTCTATGTGGAACGTTCTGAATTATTCTTTACATCAAACTTTGTCAGCTATCATTAGTTCTCCCACATTATTCTGCAAAAGTTTCAGTCTTTCAGGTACATATGTATTTTTTCATGTTGAAGTAAAAAAAATGAGGAAAATGAGCAAATCTTTGTTTACAAAGAATGGAAGTGCAATTGAGTGACTTGAGTGCAATACTGAAATATGAAACAATCTCCGACAGCTCTACGTACTATGTATGGAGGTCGTGCATGAATTAATCAGGAACATATAATTTCACTCGATCTGAACCAATGTCGGCTGTTCTGCACATAAATTTCAAAAACCTCATTAATAACTGGCTTTTGGAAAAATGTTTCCAAACATCTCATGATTTGTACAACTGCAAGCGGTGTTTGTCGTGCGCTAGGCCTAGTGCCTTACTCGCGTCGTGAGACAGGATGGTTTACATGTTGGTCAAAGTTCATTGACTTGTCAAAACTAACACAGCGGCTATTTGATGTTGACTTTTTTAACGGTACTTCGAGTTCAAGTTTGAGTACGTTTTTCACGAGGTGACGCTAGGTTTGTTCTCCATTAGGAGAGAACAGTCATTTTTTACAGCCTAGCTCAAGAACATGCTGGGAGGTGTTGTCTTCGGACACAGTGTAACCGTGAAAAGCACAGGTTTTCCGTTATAGTACCTTTGAAGCGTGTGTCGTCTCTCCCCCTCGAACTGTGGGTCCGATGTCCACCCCACTCCCACAAACAGGGCGGACGTCGGACCCCAAAGTTTTTTGGGGTATGTCGTCTCTGAAAATTTAAATGAGTACTAAAAAAGGGCCTTTTTATCGCGGTCTCAGAGGATAGGCTATCTAGGAAAGGTCTTGACGGACTTCAACAATAAACACACTACACAACATTCAACCAAAATGTTTCACAACGTCAGGCCTATATTACATGCGGAGCACAGGATTGTAGATTATTTGTTTCTAAAGTTAAGCCCTGTTTGGCATGATTATAACAGCATTTATTTAATTCCTCGGAACAAAAAGGGAAAAAGCGTCAGCCATATTGGCATTTGTAGACCAGGACGTACAAAAATGGCAAACATTTAAAGTCGGCTCACCTGAGGTGGCATCGGGTGGTAGATCCAGGATTTTGAAACATTCTCGACGAGTAATCGACGAAGACATCATCGGTTAGTAAAGCAGATGGTCTGGTGCTCTGAATCCAAATGATCACCTTGTAAAATGCTGGGATTCCCTTACGGTAGTGAGCCCAATCCTCAGGCTCCCTGTCCGAGCAAAAGGTGCCACTGACAACGTGTGACGCATGTAGATGTACTGTACATGAGCATAAACAGCAGTGTTTATGTGAACGCAGTCTGTCATTGCACAATGTCGTGAGAAATGCCACGATTTCGCACGGCCATTGTAAAACGTCGGGGAATCCCCATCACATTAGCGGGGGTCACATTCTGCTCGCTGCGTATGCTCTTTCCAGGCTGGTTATAGACTTGACTCAAGTCGGGATTCTCCTAGACTTGACCCAAGTCCGTATGTCTGTGACGTTTTCGTTTATGCTTTGGATACACATCGAGACTGCGCGGCATTACTTGCTTCGCGCCCTTTTTTGTGTCCATTTATTACTATGGGTTCTGTTCAGAAATCCCGACTAATCTGCCAACTGTTTGTATTCAGCGAATGGACTCATCTACCAAACGTAGTAGCAGTCAATCACATTGCCGGACTTATTTTTACGTCGTTCATATCTGCATTTGAATGAACGAGTCTACAAGTCTGACCACTTTGATTGGTAGAAATTCCGTATACATTAGGCAAGATCATGTAGTTACATGTCCCCCACGGGGTGGCGTATTATAAGGGTTATGCGAGCTGCCAGGCCAAGCGCGACGACCGTGTAGTGCGTACAGCTGGCTGAAGGTACGTACAGCTGGCTGACTTGATGAAAGCCAGGGATGGCCGACTGGGGACGAGCAACATATGTCCGACATAAACCGACAACTTGTTTGAATGACGATGGGTATTTTGTATTGTAAGATTCATGGTGTATGAGTATATTCAGCAATGTAGGCTCAGCTTTCATGGGAGAACTTGCGATGATGAGCATGTGTTTTTTTTCACAGAAAATGTCCAAGAAGGAACTGTTGGCCCTGCATAACAGACGTCAGAAAGAGGCGAATGAGATCGGCAAAGAACTTCGTGCTAAAGCCGAAGCAAATATGAAGCTGAAAGAACAACTGAAGAACAATGTTAAAGGGAAAGGAAACATAGCATAGCTGAGTGGCAGAGGGGGTAAAGGAAGCGAAAACTGTACTGGATATGGCATTTATTTTCTGAACAATATTGCTTTAAACTTTTTCTCTCGCTACTAAATGTTTACCATTGAATACGTCAGTAGCTCGAACAAGCCGTTCTGGTCTATGGAGGCGACAGCCCGGTGAAATATACTGCAGGTAGCAAGAACAAATGGTGCCTGAGAAATTTTCCATAAACGAGACACTGATACTTCCAGTCCTTAAGTATGTTACATCTTTATTTTACAGCTGGGAACTATGCCAAGTCTTCTGATCACCTTCTTTAGTAAGTGGCGTAGCCAGGAGTCGGGGGGGGGGCTTCACGCTAAAGTGGAAGGGGGGCTGACTGGCAGCCGATTTGGATTATGCAGTTTGTGTAGGCCTGATCAATAATGGCGTCCCCTGGACTAGGAACCTGGGTTCAAAAATGTTTTTGTGTCCGAAACGCAAGTTGGGGGAGGGGACTGGGGCAACGAATTTTCATGTTGGGGGGAGTGGGGCCAGCCACACCGCTGTTCTTAGTCCAGCGGCGTTTGATGACGGAAGTAACAACACAAGAACGCGCACCCTTTGCAAACCTCAACTTGCACGAGTCCGGCATTCACTTTCTTGTAAAACCAAGAAAGTAATATCAGCCTTTAATACGAAAAAGCCATGCGAAATAGGAACAAATGTATCCTTAATTTACAAGACATCTGGAAATATCTAGGGTATTTTGCTCAAATTCAGTTTTTCCCCCTACATGTCTCTTGAACATAATACAAGAATTACCTCTCTTTTTGTAAATACTTATATTGCAAAAATGCTTTTGAACAACATTTACAATTTTATATGCTTTTCCTTTGAACATTCTGAAGCAGTATTCGAGGAAGACGCTGTTCTTTGACAGGTGTTTATGGGCCTGCTGTCATGAACTGAAGCCACAAATCACCAAACGGAATTATCAGTCAGCAAATTATCACAAAAACTGGGAGACATGGTGAAGGAAATAACTGCAATTACAAGGTTTCATCGAACAATGACACTAAAACATCTGCTTACGACACCACAACAAATGCTTGGCATATAAATGCTTCAAAGATAGTGTTAATTAAATAATATTTAAACCCCAAATGCAAATAATGTATAAAGAGGCCTAGACTTGTTCAACGAACTCATATCCAATTACATTTTACACGTAGGTACTATTATGGTTACAAAACGAGTACTTATCGTGAAATGATTACAAAAGAAACAATGCAATATCGCTGAAGAATCGAAACGAGGATTTTTCCTGCTAACACGCCATTCCCGTGGGGCCATCACACTCACGAATTTTAACTTGAGCGCATGCACGTAGGTTGGCTAGTGACATCATTACATTGGTCTGGGAGAAATGCAACGCACGGGATGATCCATAGTATTGGCTTCTAAGAGCGTTTTACGATTTGAATTTTAATAAAACCTGGGACACTGAGTTACATGATGCCAGGTTAATTTCCCAGACTAAAGGCACTGTTGCTATGCCGCGTGATTCGGGGAAAGCTTTTGCATAGCGACCACCATCTCTGGAATGGACTGGTGCCCTTTTCTCTCTATTGAAAACAGTGTATCTTATGTAACTAAGCAAAAGCTTGACCCGGATAACGAGGTATAGCAACAGTGTCTTTAGTATGAAGAATTTAAATTGTGTTCATGAAAACAAAAAACTCATTTTACCAGATTTGATTCAAATTTAACCTGCAAGTGACTTACACCCAACTCAGCCTATAGAAGCCATGAATTAATCTAGTACTTCTTTACTTTGATTGATGAAATTTCCCCTTAAGGAATATATACATTTAGCAGCATATGCATGAACATAGTAAAATATTGGAAACTGGTTGTATACATGTCTGTGGAATTAAGCTGCAAAATATTTAAATATTAATATAAGGATATGATTTGTATCACTGAGTATTATATGATAAATGTACAGGTATTGATACATTTAGGGGAAATAGTTTATAGCAAGAGAAAACAGTTCAAGGCAATATTTTAGAAAGAGCAGATGGCTTTTAAAGTTTTCACTTCCACTATAGCCCCCTCCTGCCCAGTGTTTCATGCTTCGCTTCCTTTCCCCTTGCCACTGTTCTTCAGTTGTTCTTTCAACTTCATATTTACTTCGGCTTTGGCACGAAGTTCTTTGCCGATCTCATTGGCTTCCTTTTGACGTCTGTTCTGCTGGGCTAACAGCTGCTTCTTGGTCATTTTCTGTACGAAAAAGACAAAGTCCAAATAACACTACAATTTATCGAACGAAAATGAGTCTAAATTCTCGGAAAAAGGCATCTACGTGTATTATAATACCCACAATCATTCAAGCCAGAGGGTCCACAAGATGCTGGATTTGTTCCACTGTCTTCGTATTAATTGCAAGTGAAGTCTTATCAAATTCTAGAAAGAATGTTTAGTGCAATGAAGGTTTCCTTGGTTGCTGATTGACTCCTTGGCATACCATTGGTACGTTGACAGCGTACGTAGAGGCCGTTTTGGTTTTTCTCGGTTTTCTCCTCGATTTGTCCTAAAGAGGAAATGAAAACACAAACGGTAACAGTGAGTGGAAAGCAGCTCAACGCAGAAAAAAATCAAAATACTTTTGACTCTGCTTTGAATAGGTCTGGGTCAATTTCAGCAAACAACCGTCCATTTTCGTCAACTAGCTTTTGGATTTGCATTTACTATTTTCATTTATTTGCATTGTTTGCACACAAGATTTTGCCTTTGCCGTCCAGGTTGATGATGTTGCTCAGATGAAGCGGCATTCATATTAAACGAATTTAAATGGGCCTCGTATTTAACTGGGAGATTTCTGCTCCAACTAGAGGGAAACCTATGGAATTGTTTGTGTTGTAACAAAACTTCTTTTAAACACTTGAAAAAAAGAGGCCTTTGGCGGGCTTTTCGTAATTGGAAAGAGCGTTTCCGAGCAGTTTTTGTTTCTGCTAACCTCATTACAAGTCAAAAGTCAAGTGCTGCGATCAAGTTTGCAAGATCCCCATTCCTGAAAATTTCCTTTAACTCACCTGATGCGACTTGACTGGCACCTTGAAACACTGATCCCATTCGCCTGCAGCCGCTCTGCTGAAAGCCTCTTCCGTGTCTTTAATAACTTCCTCGGTAAGGCTGGTTGTGTTCTCGCCTGGCTCGTTAGGTCGTGGATGCTTTGTTCCCGCATCCGTAGGAGGGTCACGAACTGCCTCTTTGTTTTCTGGCCGCTCATCATGCTTTTCCTGTCAAATGCAAAGTGGTAGATTTGGCAGAAATATTATGACTTTTAAAGCGATTTTGGAGTTGCAACAATTTTTTTTCAAACAAAATAATACCCTGATTTCTCCTTTATGCGCCATAATAAAGGCAGCATTTTGATTTTAAAGTAATGACAAATTACGAGCAAACCTGCAATGTTTTTAAAGTTACAGATTGTTGAACTACAATTTTTAGAAACGTTTGCTTACCTGATTCCCTGGATGGTCGTAAATTTGGATTACTTTGATGTTGGTTTAGTTCATGACAGTAGATCAATAAGCAAAGTTTTTCAACAGTTTTTAATGAGCAAATTTAGAATTAAAAAAAAGAGAACACAAATGAATAGTGTCTCAACCTACTGGCTAACAGGTATATCAATTAATCTGACACAGGACCACCTAAAGAACATGTTCCAAATGTTTATCCTTAGTCTTAAGTTTAAATTTCTACTCAACATCTAGTTGGGTCTGACCGTCCACATGACCAAGTAGAGTATTTCAAATGAGCTTGGTAAATACGTAAGTGAAATTGTACCCAACAAAAGGAACACCTGGCGGAGCTGTGCATTTATTTCATTTAATGCACGGGTTTCCTTGTACCACTCAATGTCACTAATTAAAAGCTTGTCGTGACACTCTTAGGCGAATTCCACGGTTCTGTGCACCTACTTTTCAAGGACAAGCATATTTAAAAAAAATACATTGTATGTATCCTGTTTGCATGTTCTAATTTGATTTTCCACGAGATCGTTCGAGGAACAATTAAACCCTGATATTAAATTTTAATTCATTTTCACGTGACACATTCAGCAATGGCTATTAATTTTACAGTCAAACCTAAGTCTCCATCTAATTGAGAGCGCTGTGCAGATAAAATATTAGGTTAGGTAATGAACGATCTCTTGCAATGCATTTCAGGATGAAACTCCTACACCTTAGCCAATTTAGACATGAAATTACATTATACCTACGAGGCCTTACATCATCCGTTTGTCCCAAATCGGTAAAAGGGGTACATTTGGAGTGAATACAAAAAAAATGTCTTCAGAACCAAAGACATGCAGCGAACTCCTAGTCAAATAGCTACAAGTATCTGGCTTTGACGTGGCAGCCCAAGGCCGTGTCTCAAATATTTTTCCGTGGTTTGTTCAAACGACTCAATAGAAAGGTTGCAGCCATAACCACATATTGGTCAAACTTGCCCAGCTGTGGCTTGGACGTGCACGTTAGCCTGCAACCGTTCCCATGAATTCGTGTGTAATTTCAAGCTGCAGTCAAGCTCTTGCCACAGAAATAAATGATTTTTCAGCACCCTCTTGCAATATGGTTTTTGTCCTATGTATTATATTATCACGCAGCTGGTTTGTACCTGTTGTGATTTGAATGATCGGTAGGAGAAGCTTTGATACTGCCCAGAAGTCCCACAGTCCGCTTTCGACGAGCCTCGGCACGCCTCAGACCAGTCGGTTGTCTTCTTGGCCTCGCTGGCGCTCCAACGAGCCTCAGCCCTCTCTGACTGCTGCTGGGGTCGGCGAGAAGTGTAGGACGTCCAAGGAGGGCTGGGCGTACGTTCCCGTCGAGGTATATAATCACTGCAAAACTGCAAAGGTTTCGGGTTGATTTAAATAAATAAAATACAAAGAATGTTTTTGCATGTTATGGCAATGTTATGCATGAAAGTTGTCCAGTCAGTAAGGAAACGAAACAAAATAAAACAACCAAAACAAGAAGAAAGAAAGGAAAACAGGTAAAACACGAAAGCAAATCTATGCACTGCATGGCAGCAGCTTTTCAGAAACCTAAATCCTTAATAATAATTGTCTTGACAGACTCTACTGCGTCGTCGTTTCTCTTTGTACTTTCAACTGTTATTTTCTCTCAAGTACTAACGTTACTTATTTTTGCGTTTTAGTGTCAAATGAGAATGTAAACAAGAAGTGTTTATAAGTTATTAAAAACGGGAACAGTTATACCCAACATAATGTCACAGCTTCTTGTGGTTTCTTTTTTGCTTCACCTTTTTGGGGTTTCTTTATCAGATGTGTGGTAACTATAGTAACTGTATTAATCAGAAAATTTGAAATATAAACAAAAGGCCAGAAAAACAGTGGTGAGTTTAAACTGATAGTCTCCACATCGAGGTCAGTTATCTAAAGCCTAGTTTCCATATCGACGTAAGAAGACGCAGAGAGCATCGGCAATCAGTCCCCAACGATACGCAATGTTATGGAAACACTTTGTCGTCATTAAAAGCAAACATTGATGCACACAGTTTGTAAAGTTGGATCAGGTTCAACTTCACTAGCTGTCTGCGTTGAGCTGCCATGGCCGGCCTATTGTGAAATGATGTCATGCAGCGTCTCTTTCGCGACTGTCTGAGTCCCTGACGTCTTGCGTGCCGTCGGCGTTCATTACGACCATTATGGAAACCTAGTTAATAAGGCAACGATTCTTTGGGTGTTCTACTGGAGTCGGAACCATTGATCTCCATACACTAAATATGCAGCTCAGCAGTAACTGCCTATGTGCGAATTGAAGTGACCGGGTGGCCATCTTAGGCTATTCAATACAATGGCCTCCAACTTCAGTCCATTCACTAAGAGCATTCATGCATAGCTCTAAAGCCAGTGATTTGGAAAATGCCATCGTATTGAATAACCTAAGATGGTCTCTCAGTCGCTTCAATTCGCAGAGCAGAGCTGCCTGTCCAGTGTACAAAGATCAGTGGTCGGAACTTGAGATTGAGTTCCATTGACCCCCACTAATTCACAGGAAGCAATAAGCCTTTTGTGAACGTCAATAAAATCTGGTACAATGAGTTCTTCAAAGTCACAAGAACATAACAATTTGAATTCTCTATACTACAGATACTGTTGCTATACTCATTAGTCTGGGAAAGTTTTCCTTACTTACTTAAAAGACGCCTTGCCTCAATATACTCTTTTCAATGGATGAGACGGGCACAAAGGAACCAGTCCATTCCAGAGACGGTGGTCGCGATGCAAAAGCTTGCCACGAATCACGAAGTACAGCAACAGCGTCGTTAATGTGGGGAATTGATATGTTATGTTTACGTGCAGTCAGATAACTCAGTGTACCAGATTCTATTCAAATTTAACTCGCAAAAGGCTTATTAGGAAAGAAAGATGGTCAATTACACTGAAGTCGTCCGAGTCGGAGGAGTCATAATAGACGTCATAATCATCATCATCGTCATCAAAGATGCGCATGCGTGGTGAAAAGAATGGACCTCCAAACACTGCAAACAAATGCAGCAAGTTAAATATCACAAAAAAGAGTACAAAAGCATTCAATCAACAGTGTAATGTCATAATAAATAATTATTGAAGAAGATTTTGCGTTTCAAGAAAGAGGACTGCGACTATAGGTTTTAAAATATTTTAAACTGAATGCATACAATTTCTGAAGACTGCTTGGCGTCTCATGGCCTCTCGTCGGCGTATCTCTTCCAGTAACATCTGAGAAAAAAACACAATTGCTAGGTGGAGTTAAGCTTTTCTGGCAAAGTCTAATGAGGAATGTACAAATCGCATAATGCACCTCTTTCTTATTGCCCTCATCCGTACGGGTGGCCCAAGTTTCTAGAAAAATCGCCTGTGATTACTATGTGGATTTTCTCAAAATATTCGTCACATTGCTTTCAAAGACTGCCGTGTTCTCATTTAGTGTTTCAGTCCAAGCATTAATCTCCTCATGCTACAGAAGCATTATAAAGTTGGCTATTTTTTTTCTTTAAATGAAGACTAGAAAATGGTGTAGCCAGGACTTAATGTGGGGCCTGGGGAGGAGCACTGGCATAAAATAGGGTGGCACAAAGGGCGACCCCCAACTTTTTAGCTGCTGTAAATTCAAAACGCAGAGTAAGGGGGGCTGGAACTCTCTGAACGCCATACAGGATTACTTATGGGAAAGGAAACTTGGATAAATTTGTCTTTTCTTTAATGTGACTAATTGTTTGGTAAATGGTAACCATCAGTTGTTTTATTATGATGTCCTCTTTGTATGACACCAATAAATCCAAATTTCCGTCACAGATGACGGAGCATGAAGTGGTTTAATGGACCAAGTCAGAAAATGCTTTGGCCCGAATAGCAGTTTTGATCTTGAATTCGTAGTGTCCAGAGATCGCTTTGTCAGAATTACGTAATGTTTGCAAGAATCTCCAAAATGCATGTTTCTTCTGGATTGAAAGAAATGGGGGGGGCATATTTAAAGACACTGGGGCTATGTTGTGGCAAGAAGAAACCCTTAACTGTGGTTGTCTTCGAATTAATTATTTTGGTAGTATACTTTATGCTTAATGCTGTGCAAATCTGTGACCCATACACAGAGTGCTGGTGCAAAGCCATTTCTGACACGGTCCATTAAACCACTTTGTGCTCAGCCATGTGTGATGGAAATGTGAATTTTTTGTCATGCGAAAGAAAAAAATGAAACGGATTATGTTTACCATTTACAAAAGTGATCACTCAAGTTCAAGTTCAGATTAATTAATCTATGTTTCCATATTTAAGGCACCCTGTGGGTGGTGCTCCTTTTCCCCATAATAAATAAAATAATTAAAGACCTGTGAATAGAAGCAAACGTTCATCAACAGCACACTGATTACAAAACCGAAGCCATGGCGGACAAGCTAGAGAGTGCAAGGGTCTGTTCGTTTCACAGGGATCTTGATCGTGATCAGTGATCCCGAAGCTGGCTCTTGGGTGTATTCTGGTGACAGTGAACTGACATTGGATCATTGAGTTTGGTTGCATCCATTTCGGCTGCAGACACCTAATGAAAATAGCACTAACTCTTTTCAACCATTCATGATTAATTACTACAGTCATAATACTTTTTAAATGAAATTTGACGAGTAGTAGTGCATTTAGGTGTGCGCGTTTTTTTGGGGGGGGGCACCTGGGGCACCGGAGCTGTGTTTGGAGGACACGCCATGTATCCTACGGTTTCGCCGCTGCGACCAGCAAAAGTTTAAAATCACTGGTGGCAATAAAACACTATTAAACTCGATGAGAAGTACAAACAGAAAGATCTTTTACCTGCGATGTACGCAGAAGACGGAAGATCAGAGGAAACTCTCAATCTAGTCTGTGTATATTGTCACAAGTGATACTGCCCCCAACAAAATCCCAATGGAGCGGACACATACGCTATGGCTTCACATCCTGTCATGACTTTTGTTCGCTATTTATTATGTAAAACAGTAATTTAGAGGGAGCACAAATTGGCTGTAAGCATCAAAACAATTTTGAGAACGTGAGGAATCTACAGAGAAGTCCTTTACATATTGTGTTACCTCTCGTTGGAAAATCAGCAAAAGATCCAGAAAGGAGAAACCTCCGCCACTATAAGCACTGTCGTCTTCAAAAGTAGGATCACGGAAATCTGAAAAAAGCAAAACACAAAAAACAAAAACAAACGCTTCCGTTAGCTGAATGAGACAGTGAACTATGCCGGAAATGCTTTGCTATAGTCGCAAGAACCAGAGGTTACAGTGGCCAAAGACAACGCATAGGCAAATAAAAGAAAAGGGCCTGTCTTGGTTAAGCCTCTGTTGATCAAATTGTGGTAATCCATTTTAAAATGATTAACATCGATAAACCCTTTTTACGGCAATTTATTTCTAATCAGTAGTTACTGTGCTCGATTTTAGACAAATGATCAATTTATGGTGAAGTTAGTGTCAGTGCCAAAGAAGAAAAGGCGAAATATGCTATCAATTTCTGCTTGATTTGTACATTCAGCGAGCATCGTTTCCTCATTTACACAGACCTGGCAGGATTCTGCCGGATTCATTACCTGCTGCCCGTCCCTACGTTCGGAGGACGTCTATAAGACGTCTGGAGACTTTGGGTATGGAAAGGGAACCAGTCTAGTCGGAAAGCGACTCTCTGGCCGTGTCCAAATCGGGCTTCCAGAGCTATGGCTATTGTGTGTGCGTCTCCACGCATTTCTAATGGAGCGAAGACCTAGACGTAGCTCTAGACAAGAGATTTGGATCCAGCTGACATTTTCTCATTTTATTAGAATGGTGACACACATACCGTCACTTCACTTTGTTGCATTCCCTTTTTATTTTTTAAATTTGATCTTTAACTTTACCGCATTGCTTGGCTTATACTTTCTGCAGAATGTTACCATGCTTTCTACCTTTTTGGAGTACTTGATAGGCTTGGCTAATCTTCTGAAATCTTGCTGTGGCCTCAGGGTCGTCAGGGTTCTTGTCCGGGTGGCAGTCTTTCGCTTTTGTACGGTACGCCTGCCTGATAGCCTCTTCAAAATGAAACGCATAAATGCATGAATGAAAAAGTCACTGAGTAACATAACTTTCTCATAATAATAATAAACCAATGCCAGCCGTTCAGAATAATTTTGCTGTCGAAAATTCACGATATAAAAGCATTGATGATTTGTTTTGTCGCAGATGGTGTTTGTCGTGTAACGTCATATAACTGACTGACTGTTGGTCAAAGATCATTGACTCGTCAAAAATAACACCAAGCTATTTCATGTCGACTCTTAATGGTTTGGGATGCTTCGAGTTCAATTTTTTGAGTACGTTTTCCCGAGGTGATTGGTTTTTAGTCTGCATCAGGTTTTAGGAAAATTCGTTTTTGTAGCGTGTGTCGACAATCGGAGGACATGGACAAAAATGTACAACATATTGCGCAATGTCTGCACAAAACGAGGATGTCGCCATTAAGTACTGCAATATATGGGACAGGTAAAAGCCGCATGCACAGGTTCCTGTTTCTGGTCCTTGTATGTCTTCTCTGAAAATTGAAATGAGCGATACGAAGTGCGCCTGGTGATCGAGCTCTTTTCTGGAGGATCTCGGACGGATCTTGACTTCAATATGGCAATAAACACAAGCATTTTGCCAAAATTATTTCACATTACCCTAGGGTTATATTGCACGAGACGGATAAAAATGGAGCAAGCAATGGACGCATTTCCTTGATCGAAAATGGGGACAACGTCAGCCATGTTGGCATAGATCAAGTCGTTATAAATAAATAAAGAACATTGAATATCGTCTCACCAGGGCTGGCATCGGGTGGTAGGCCAAGGATTTTGAAGCATTCTCGGCGACTCATCAACGAAGACATTATTGGTGAGAGGAATAGTTTGCTTGGTGCAAAGAATCGAAACAGTCTGTTTGTAAAATGCTGAGATTTTCCTAGTGGTTAGTCCAGTTTTCAGCTTTCCTGTCAGCGCGTTCCACAGCTGACAACGAATGACGCACTCAGCAGTGTTGTGCGTGCAAGTACAGTGAACGCCGTCTGTCACATTGCGTACTTCTGTAATTTACAGCAGTGAGAAATGTTGGGATTCGCGCAGCCATTGTGAAAGGTCGGGAAATCCCCGTTCCTTATGGAGGCACATTCTGCGCATGCTCCATACGGATAATGAGAAATCAGTCGCCCACTCGCACTAGTCTTGGCACAAGACGTCACTAATATATTGATACAATGTTTCCCGCGGATATTTTTTTTTATACTCACAGTGTTGTAGTCTGGCTTCCTGACCTGGATGCCCCTTGACGACGCTGGGAAAAGTCTTAGACAGGTATCGTCCACAGCTACATAACTATAGATGCCTGGCGTGTTGTTTGCTGATGCGCCGTTAGCGCCGTCTAACAGCCTCGTTAGATTGCTTGAAAGAAACATCTTTAGATGCAGAACACTGTCGGTCATGTCGGTCACTTTTCTTTGACAAATCTGGGGGTTGGCGTTTTTCTTTGAATACAAAACGAGCCGACAAGAATTTCGATTTAAGCGTAAGCTCGAGGTTTCGAAGATCCACCTCGGCGGTCGATACATGCATCACTGTACGCGTGTTTCACTCATGTTATATCTACTGATCATTATGTGTTAGGCCGGGATGCAGTGAGGGACACGCACGCCCCCTTAAAAATGTACGGATAGGTAAATTAATTCAGATGAATTAAAACAGATGAAGGAGATGGATGGAGAAGGAAAAAAAGAGTTATACTGCCTGAAATGGCACCACAGAGTGGCCTTGAATCCAAAACTGCCCGGCTTCTATGCCGTAAAGGCTTCAAGTTTGCGCTATGCGCTCACTGGCATTTTACCTTTTACGTATGTTCACCCCTTCACCTAAGTTTGTGCACATGCGCTAAAATTCGGCAAAGTCGAGGTCACTGTCTGTTGCTTGTTCAAAGGGCAACGCCAGCTAGCAAATGACTACACCAAAATCTATCTGCGGAGATTTTCCAAACTGTGTAAACATCTGCTGAATTTATATTAGAGAAATATAATCAGGATTCAGATTTCATTTTGTGATGTGTTTCCTGTTAATCAAAAGTAACATTTGGGAGAAAATGGGATTAAGGATGTATGTCTACGTTACATTTCTGAACGTAAAAACAGGTATAGTTTAAACTTGAAAATCTGAATTGTTCTCCCGTTCGTCCACACATGTTGCATATCCCGATAACTGAAAGAGTGTTTGAAAAAGTTTACCGTTATGTTTGTGTTATGTTTAAGCTACAGCGAATATTGTCCTTTGTTAGTTTCATCAATTTCACTTTTGGCTCTCTGTCGACCGGTCGGCTTACGTGTGCACATGTGCAAATTCATGTACATGTACTCCATCAACGCACGTAACTACTACGGACAAACGATTCTCGTGCAAGATATTAAATTCGCAATAACTTGAAAATACTACCATTGTTTTTATCAAACCTTAAAACACAAGGCAGTTTAATTTGCTTGTTTGGATAAATGGGGTCACATATCACATATATGGGGTCACATGAGTCGTGTGGTAGATGGATGTGAACAGATGCTTTACACATGCTTTACTTCTGGTCTTGAAATTGCACAATTCATCTGGTGCAAATGTGCCATGTTCACTGCGAAGAGATATACACAAATCATACATCTCATCCCGTAAAAATTGAAGGTCCTCAATTTACAAAGAAGATGAGTCATGTCTTTGAGAAGCTCAGACAGTTTTATGTTTTGACACAAGACAAGTTTTTCAGGACCTGTGAGAGTCCTCCATTTGAGTTTGTTGGATGACTGGCCTATGTAAAACGAAAAACCTGATATTCCAATACTAGCCACAAATGTTTCCAGTTTTACACAGTTCTTGTGTTTCTTTCTGTCAAATACTCTGAGAGAATTTTTGTCTATCTCANATACATCTGTAATGCACAGGTACATGTGAAGGGTATCAATTACTACATACTGGATTTCTATTGAGGGAAATATTGAACATGTGAGAAATGAAATATCAGTTACGAATCCTGTGAAAACCAGCTCTACAACAAGTTATAAACAGATGATTGTCTTTGCTCTTGAAATTACCCAATCAGTGTTTGCTTACATACTTTTTATGAAATTGTGTAAAAGTGAATTCAAGTTAATCAGAATTCTATAACATAATTGAGAAAAAAACTCGTTTGTGATTCCAGTCACTTAAGAGTTCGTGGTCTTGGTACTATAAAAGTATTTTGTTGTGATCGAATGGAAGAAAAATAATTCAACTTGAAGTTTCCGTGATCAACAGTTCAGTTTGTTGTGAACATTCTGAGATTTTACAAGAATAAATCTTGTTTTTAGTACATTTACTTTAATTGACAAGAGTGTATTGGGTATATTACTTTTCATGACTTGCATCCCCCCAAACAAAACAGCGCACGCTATTAAGTGTGCACTCTTACTGTACTTGTACATCCACACAGCGCGCAAAACATACGTCACCCCTGCAAAATAATGGTATTGTCCCCGCTACTATATTTAGACAACATTTTATCACTTTGCGCCACACAGAGAAAACGCGGGTGTTGGTTTCACATAAGCATGTACCAATTCAAATGATGATGACTGACAACTTGCCATGGTAGGTTTTTGCGAAATTAGTGCCGTTTGGTTTTGGATATTTATCACATTTTTTCAAGCGTAGGCCTATGAAAATTCTTCTTAATGAGTTCACTATTTATTTCTTAACATGAAATGGAGGCCTAGGTAAAGAATGTTTGAAAACATCGTAGGCATATGGCCTTGCGATGGGCTGGACCACGGTTCGTTCCCGGCTCTTCTGAGTTATGTTTCATTTTCTACTCTTCATGGGGGGGGTTACGTCTGTCCCAGGGCATTTGGGTCATTCCGTAAATGTGGGGTCCAAAGTTGTGTCATTTTTGTATCCCTGTCACATTAGAATTGTATACTTTTACACGAAATTATGGCTAAACTTAACTTCAAGCTATTCGTACTTGTTTGGTTTGGTAAGTTGGTATGCATTAATTCGTCACTCTCGGAAACTATAGAGTGTGTTGAACTTACCAAACCACATGTGACAGGGCAACGAAAAAAATGGACCCCTAATCGATAAAATGACCCATCAGCTTGAACTAGAAAAGACAACTCCAGTTTATATATTGAACGTAAAATTCATTAGTTAAACAATTATATTCCTTGTCAACTTTTAAATTGTTACAGGGATAGACAAATCTATCTCTTATTAAATTTCGAAAAGAGAACTAGTAGGGATAGAAAAATCTAATCCTTGTTAAATTTGAATAGAGAATTTGGTGGGGTTTTTCAAGTCTATCCTTTGTTAAATTTTGCGCAAAAATTTGATGGGGCTAGACAAGTTTATAACTGTGTTGTAAGTGTGATTTTTATGCGTCAATTGTATTGTCCGCGAAAAAATCAGACACAAAAAACAAAAAGATGTGCACATAAAACGAACTCTGAGAACTACAGTCAAGAATTTGCGGAATTTAAAAGAAAATGCACATATCGTTATAACACAAGTCTTTTCTGACAAAATAAAAAAACAAGTGCAACATTTTAAGATTATTTTCAATAGAGATGAATAAATTCGCATTATGAAGCATCAATTTAAGACTTTTTAATGTTTAATTGGAAAAGGGAAACTGAATGCAGTCATTCTCCGGTTTTTCCTGAAATGTGAAAATTTGCAGTAAATTATGAAGGTGTTTTTTCTTCTGTATAGCAAGTCTGAATGCTGCCTTCAAATGATCTGCTGATTGAACTTCAGTCGGTAAAATCTTCTTAGTGATGATGGCTGTCTGAAATTGAAGACCACAAAATTTGCATATGTCACTCTAAAGCAATCGATTGCACTCAAGCCACAGAGACCTGACTATTTCTGCAGACACCTTGTATTCCATTTCCTATCTCAAGCTTCCGAGAAAAATGTACTTTGCAAGAGTTCTGTCGTTTACATGCATTTAATGTTTTCTGCACCATTCAGGTGATTATAAATTCCTTGTAGATGTCAGTTTTAGACAAATCATACTCTATTTCGTTTTAACCTAGTATTGCTTGGTTAAATTTGAACGATAAATCTCACCTTTTGTATCCACTTGTCCCATTTGCACCCCGACCAATGTAGTGTACTAGTGCCCAGGAGAAATTTTCTTCCACAATCTGAAGCAAACAAAAAATGAAATTCAAAAGTAAAAGTAATAGGCCTATTGAAAATATGTGTAGGCCTATATATAGTTTTTCAACCACTGTTCTTGCTAATTGCATTCACTTTACAGCTTTAAAATAACTGATCATCCATCAAGGCGACAGACTTTTTTTCCCCATTTGTTTTCAACCTCTTGCTTTCAGAAGTAGCTGTTCAAGTCCTACAGTAGCCCTTTTAACAGGCCTAGGGAATGTGACAAAACTCTAGACATTAATTAACATTGTAACAGGAATCTTTGGCCATACTTATCGTAATCTTGAGCCGACGTAAAGGACTACTCCTTCACTTGTGTTAAGTAGAAAACCGTGTACAAAACCTATGGGGAAATAAAATATTCCAAAATCAATATAAAATGAAGTGATGACGTTATCGTGGCGTCGTTAATTTTCTATAAACCTTGCATCAGGGTCTTTGTTGGCTATCACTTTGTCCATGATCAAACATCGCAAATTTACCAAACGTTTGCCTCAAAAACGTGTACAAAGTCAATCGGCCATCAACTCATTTGCAGAAACACTGATCCTTTAAGTTCATGTCACGTGATTTGCGCTTAAACTGAACAGTTTTTATGAAATATTACTTCATATTCGGACTGTTAAGCATATCTTGAGTCAAATAACAGACTGGAAAGTACCGATTTCTCTTTCGTTCTTATAGTAATCTTGAGCCAAAGTAAAGGACTATTCGTTCACTTGTGCTAAGTAGAAAAGCGTGTACAAAACATATAGGGAAAATTAAAATTCAATCAAAAATCAATATAAAATAAGGCAATGACGTCATCATGACGTAATAAATTAGGCAATGGTCTTTGCCGGCTGTAGCTTTGATGACGATTGAGCATCGCGAAGTAACCCAAATTGTGCCTGGAAAACGTGTACAAAGTCACAGGACTGAAATAAATAGTTAAAAATCAATACTAAATCACCTGATGACGTCATGTTTCTAGGACCATCTATGCACAAGGGTTCTTCATTGGCATAAGTTTAATGAAGATCAAAAGTTGCAAAACACTAAAGTAGCGGCGACAAAACGTGTACAAAACAAACGGGCTTTTGAGCAGAAGAAGAACCCCAAAAAAGAACAAACAGAATGACTTTTTGCAAAATTGCGATAAAGCCAAAAAAAGTCCAATGCAAGTAAGCCCCGTCGTAAAAACAAAATAGTATCGTCCAACTATGGCACGAACAGTATTCGATTGTGCTGTGCCAAAATTGTCCAGATAAAATTGGTAAAATTACAAAAGAATTAGGGGAACAGGTCCAACTGAAACATACCTTTACATCAAAAGTAGCATTTGGATTCCATTGAAGAGGTGTACATGTTGTTTCAATTTTTGGAAATTCTGACAAAGATTTGTAAAAGCCTGCAGCTTTCTCTGCAGTCTTCCTCTTCGGCCGAGAGCTGGGCCCGGGTTTTGCCTGCACGTTAATCATACCGTGTACATATGCAATGTACATGCATCCGCAGCCGCCAGGAAGGCTAGGCCGACCACGCTGCCCGCCGGTAGTAAAGCTGCAGCTGCTGGCGTATCTTGTGGATGAATGGCCGTGCATAAGCCGTGCCTAGCTTAAGCTCTAGCTCACATCACGCGTCGAGGCGCGGCGTGGGTGCAGACGATCGATAAATATTTGCATAATTTGTGGATCAAATTACCAGGTTAGGGCACAGTCACTTAATGGTTATCCATAATTTCTGAAACCAAAGCGCACTGTCATAGCTTATATGTAAATGAGATGATGATATCATACCTCATTAAAGCTTGGCATAGCGCGCTCGCTTGCTTTTTGTAATACCGGTTTGGGAACCAGACTAACACTGTTGTAAATCTATTGTGACGAACTGCTGTAGGTCAGGAATTGCTCATAAAGCACTAGAAATACTCAAACGCATCTTGGAATCGATGAAATAATCTGTCTTCACGTGGGGAAGAAAGGCTGAGGTACATCACAAATCCCAAAATATTCAGCTACCCGCCAGTGACCAGAAGCCCAGAAATCAGACTGAAGGGTCCTGTTCCTCTGTCTCGTTTCCTTGGGCAGAGTGCACCAAGTCAGTTCCAGTACTTGCCCCAGGGGGGTAGGATAGGTGGAATAAATTTTGTTCTTTCAGAAGACGTGTAAGGGATCAAAGTCGATCAAGATTCATTGGTGCGCTCCAATTGTTCAGTGTGAACTTTGCAGTGACAAGTCCACTTCAAAATGGTTATCAGCACATGAAATCAAGATA
This sequence comes from Acanthaster planci, assembly GCF_001949145.1. The sequence continues at coordinate 346,408 of NW_019091465.1, forward strand.
ATGACACTTCCAGGGAGCAATGTTGTCACATTATCTGCCGTATGCTGTTAAGTGTTTCTGCAGTCGTCGTCGTGATATATTCACTGGTCACGCTGTTCGAATTGGAGCCTAGTGGAATCTATCGGAAATAGTGGATGATCTGAGGTATGTTTTCCAAAGTATACGTGGTCTCATTAATAGGAAAATAGCTGTCGAAACTGTGTTTTCACACATGGCAAGCACGAAGAACAGAGCAGCTAAACAAACACCAGTTCGGGGCTGCGGTAGCCCATGTGTATTCTACATTTTTCAGCCTAAAATGAAAACAAAACACACTGGAAGCTCTCTTGCAAGCACAATATCCAACAAGCACCTACCTTGAATTAAGGAATTAACAGTATTAAACGCTGCACCTGCTTGCTTGATAATATTTTCTTTTGTTTGCTGACATCTCATTTGATTTTGCAAGTGTATGCGAGTTATTTATTAACCTCCCGAGGAAAAACGCTGGGCTTTTTTTGTACCGATGTGGGGTCCCAGGTGAATTGCCTAACTGTTGAGCGAGCAGATTACCCAACTGCGGTGATTTTATCCTAACATGTAAGCAAACTTGTTTCATTTTATTTTTTTTAGTTTCATATTTTAAAATCGGGTGTTATGGTGTCTTTCCCGACATTCAATTCATTTGGTAACCTACATTGGAAAATAATGTTTTAGCTCTGCGCCGCAAAGGACCTTTTTTTAACAATGTGATATTCCCAGTTTCAAAGTCATTCAAACTCAAAATAGGGTCGAGGTAACCCCGGAAACGTAACTTTTTGACCCAACCAATTATATAGACCCGGATCTTGGTCAATCTAGCCCCGGGAGTTTGTACCAACCACAACTTTTCAGATAGCTCAAAGCCTGAGGTGTTGTAAAATTTTTAAATTAAATTAAAATTCGTAAAGATCGGAGCCCATTCTCTGAATAATAGTTTCCAACGATGGGTACTGGACCACAGCAGCGTATGTCGAAATCAAAGGTGGTTCCAGACCCACTATTCGGGGGGGGGGCAAGCACTTTTGCATTAACTGATCTTACCAGTCACAATTAAACAACTGCTTACAAACCATGTTGAACAAAATTGCCCTGTCTATACAAACATCCTCGATTGATTCAAGGCACTTCATATCCTACTTTGATTAAAAAGAACAAAAAAATCTTTTTATTTTTTATGGGGGGGGGGGGCTAGAGGGACACCCCCTGGATCCTCCCTTGGTTGCAATGTACTCATAGACGACCTAAATTAGACAGGTTCCATAATATGACCATTACCCTGCATTCAATATTAGCCCCGTCATGATGAGCCTTCCAACCTGGCTGCGCGCTGTCTTACAATGCTTGGCAAACCTCGCACAAGACAAGAAGGTAGGAAACGAAATAGAGGAGAAAAGAATGACGAGATTATGAATTAATTTTAAAATACACGTGCCTCGGAATTGACCTTCCTTCCACCAATGATAGATTCTCAGCTTGCTACCTTTTATTCCCCCCCCAAAAAAACACCAAAAACAAAACCAAAAAAACAATCACAGCGACGCTCACATATGACGAGCTAGAATAAGCCTGTTAACGACTACGTGCAGAGGTCCACACTATGTATTACAAGGCAGGCATAATGCTACTGCACTCACTATGAACATCGAACAAAAGAAACACAGTGCACCAACAAGGATCGTCCATTGTTACTGCACAGTGCTTCTTTTGTTAGATGTTCACAGTGACTATTGGCTTTGCAGATCAAACAATGTTTTTTGCTTTGGTGGGTGAGAAGGCTATGCCCCATTATGAATTTGAATAAATATTAATTATAATCTTGACGCTAACCTGTTCTTCAGTGTGTCCTTGTTTCAAGACTGATTGTTAAAAGAAATGCAATAAAACTGTCAAAGGAGAAAGGGGCCCATTTCTATTAATGATTGAGCCCCCCTCATTTTTTTGTTTGTTTCATCGGTTTCATTTCCTTCCACAGAATGAATATACCCCAGACAGCTGCTCTCTCTAAGAGAGGGCATACAAGTAGTTTAAAAATGTGTGGATTTCTTACCCATCTCGTTGAAAATGTTGATCCCAAACATTGTGGACTGAAAACACCTTGGGAAACAATATTTTAGTTTTTGTGCCCAAAGTTAAGATTGATTATTTTCCCTTAAAATTGGTGTGGATCACCCTGTATTAAAAAGTTAAGATTAATTCAAGACAACATTAAGATCGATATTGATCTTAAGTTTTTTTATGAAAGAGAAACAAGATTAATCTTAATTATTTTGGAAAGAAGATTGATATTCATGACATTCGATCAAGTGTGAAGTTTTATGAACCACGCCCTCGGGGCATGTACGCGTGGTTCCGAGCACGCTTCCACCAGCGTGACAAGTCTCCAAATCTCGCCCTTTTTTCAACAGGTCAATATGGCTGGTAGACTTGGTGTCATTAGTTTGGCGAGCTTTGCAGCTACATCGTTACGAATTTGTCGGCCTATCCCTGCGGTACGCACAGCACGAAACGCTTTTGGTTCAACCAAGCCTCTGAATGGTGCGTCGAGTCAAGGAGGTTCATCAATTGAGCTGATGAAGTGCTTCTCAGTACAGTCAGAGCACGCAGTCTTTGCCCCTCCCATATCACTGGAGGACCATGCCGGTACCCGGAATCGAGCCAAGATGACAAGTGATGTTGGGATGGATGTGGAAAACAAGCAGCTCATCGTTTCCTTGAAAGGAGGCCTGAGGCAGGCTTTCCCGTTTGTCTGGCTTCGAGACAATTGTCAATGCCCGGTTTGCTTCCATCCCACAGCCATGTCTCGGAAAACATACGCCTACGAGCTCAATGTTGATATCACTGCTAAATCGGTTGAAATGTCTCCCGACTCCAATGGCGTCATCATCCACTGGGAAGACGGACACAAGAGCCACTTCACCTTTCATTGGCTGAGGGCCTACTGCTTTATCGACTCCAAGCAAGACCAATATCTGGATCCCAAGTTCGACTTTTGGGGCGCTGATATCGACCTTCAGAGCTTCAACTTCGATGAGGTACTTAAGAACGACGGAGCCTTGTACAACTGGCTGACTGAGCTGGTGAGTCGAGGCATTGCGGTGGTGACGAACGCTCCGTCCAAGGTGGGTCAGCTTCACAGTCTTGGGGGACGAGTGGCCTTCCTGCGGCCCTCCAACTACGGGTAATCACTAATTGCTTATTTATATACCTCGCAACAATCATTATGCTTGCTTATATTTTGCACTCAAATTGCATCACTAAAATTGATTTGGCATTGATGGTCATTTATGGCAAAAATTGCAGACCTGAATAGAGCAAAATAGGAAGTAAGCTTTGTCCGCAAACAAGTTGTTCAGGAAATCATGCGCGAGGCGGCTTTTTTTCTTCCCTTCCTCCAGGGTTAGAGCTTGCAGATACACGTTGTCGAGCCATTAGACTTAGACAGCTTTATTAGACATTTAGACAGCTTTATTATGGTTAGAAGCTGACAACAAACAACTTTGTATCCGTAGTCTCCTATCATTGTTCAACATCGAGTGCGTTGGGATCTATTGCCCTTATTAAAAGATCGAGCGGTCTCCCAAAAATGTTGACGCAGTGCAGCAATAGAGGGCGCTGTTGCAGCCCTCACAGAGAGAAATAAAAAAACAAATTGCGCCTAGGCTTGAAATCGACGGGCAGGCTGACCCAAGAAAAAGGCTTTTTTTGGCCTTACCGTAAGTCCCATGAAAACACACCACACTATTATAGTTATCATTCGCAGCACTCTTGTCAGAAGGGCCATCAAGCAGTGGTGGAGACACCCTGGAACAACGACACCAAAATTAAAAATAGTTATCTTGTATCAATTTTAACACCTTTTAGACCAACCTTCCAAGTGAAGAGCAAAGTTGACCCGAATCATGTAGCTTACACAAGTGGTGCCTTGTCTTTACACACTGACATGGCATATTACATTCGACAACCAGGGGTAAGCATTAGTGTTGTCCAAACCAAGTGACTTTATTAAGGAAATTTACGTTTCAAAAGACGTTCAACATTGGGAAATTGTTCAGTCTTTTACAAAACTTTGTCGGAGAAGGATTAGTTATGGGGGGGGGAAGTGAAATCTTATACCCATCAAAATGAAAACGCACAAAAGTTTAAGATGTCTTATGTCCGTTTTTCTTCAGATTTTATGAATCAAATCTTGAACAAATCTGCGCGCCCAAATCTTCCTTTAATTCATTCGTAAAACTAGATTCAAATGCTACACTGCATAGATCAAGCGGAGGGCACTGGCGGCGAGAATCTCTTCTCTGACGGCTTCAAGGTTGCCATGGATCTGAAGGAAGATGACCCAGAGGCCTTTCGACTTCTGTCCACCATTCCGTTCGAATTTTCTGACGTGGGCACAGATTACTACGGCAGCTTCCACCAGTACTCTCGGCACCCGACTATTAGGTAAGGGTCACAAAAAGGTGTGACAAGGCAATGATTTGCTTTGGAAGGCAAACGCTCCTTCTCTTGTAGTATTGATAACTTTGTTTTCAAGTGAAGGCACGTACCACCTGTAACCTGGACCATAATGACACTGACCTGCTGGCTGTTCCGACCCATTAAGTCCGTGAGACGTACTGGGTGGCGGCTTTGACCAGCAGTGTTGCAGCCACCATCACGGGACCATATTTAAGGCCAGTCACATGTCATTGCTCTATGCAATGACAACAAAATATTTTGTTAGAGTGGTATGTGACTTTAAAAAGACTGGACACCAAGGCAGTGCGCCGTACGACGATTGTCTTTGGCGTCCTCTTGTAATCTTGAGGGGTCTTGATACATCGTTGTTGTCCAGCTTATAGTGTTAAAATTGTATCTTTCTTAAAATAGAATCCTGTTCCACCGACACTACCATTGGAAATTAATCAGAGTTAGTCGCTTAGTCGCGTCCATCGTCTTTCCATACAATGAAGCTGCCCACGAAAATTTGGCTAAAACGCATAGTTTAGAGGAAATCTATTATGCGTTTCGATATGCACTTACGCAAGAAATAAATAATAAAAGAAAAAAATTACCAAGTTTTTATTTTACAATCATTTTAATCCCGCTAAGACTGGACGAACGCGGGGAAGTCGTGTCGGTGACTTTGAGTGACCACAGCCGAGACCCAATGCTGAGGGCTCCTCTCCACCAGGTCCAGCCGCTCTATCGAGCTTTGAATAAGTACTGCAACATGCTTCTCGACCCGCAAAATGTCTTCAAATACAAAATGGAAAAGGGTAAGCACTTTTACCATTTTCTTGAAAATTTGATTCATTAGCCGTTGGAAGCATGACAAGTGATAATAAGGGCCGAGAAATGGCTCAGACGCATTGTTGTATTTAAGGTAAATTAAGATAATATATAAACCATAGTTATTGGTAGTTTGTGCGGTTTATGTAAGTAGAACACTGAGGCAATTCATATATGTGGAAATGTTCACATTACAGTGGAAGACACTTTTTTTCTGTTCAAAAGTGACATGTTTCTTGCCCGGCAGCGGGTTATCACGTCCACCAAAGAAAGTCAAATCAAATAGCAGCACCAGGACCTTTGTCTTAAGCAGTCAATTTTATTTCCGAATCCAAAACTAAAGTGGAATTTTAGCTGGTATCTGGCTTGATCACAGCACCCACTCATCGGTTAAGAAGAGCCATGTTGGTGGGGAGTGTTCATGTTGTTGATAGCGACGCGACCGTAACGCGTGCATTTCGCATTCGTCTGTGAACCAGCGAAGTGCAGTTTCTTCGATATAATTTTTTTTTTAATGAAGGTACCGGGAAATTATCATAAAAAGGCAAGTCTATGCTTATGCGAATGCGCGTTGCTTTCCAAAGTTGCAGTGCTTTATTTATCAGCGAGAATCTGGCCAGTAAGCAAGATTGCTGTCGTCGTTCCCGTTGCCCAGGCAAGTATCGTGAAGTAAGTATAAAGATTTAAGTTTTCTTAGTTTTTCCTTATTCCATGATCATGAAAAAGAATAAAGATTGTACTTATTTATAAATGCGCTCATGCGATTAAAATCCTTGTCTTGCTGGGTGTGCATGACTTGACGACCCCAGTACTAACCTTCTTTTTTCGTTTGGACGAAAATGGATGGAACTGATTCTTGCACACACAAACCACGAACCAAGCCTTCACACTGAAAACGCATGTTCAAAGAGTAGTGATAAGCATTTTAACTCAATGTGATGACGTTCGTATGTGTTGGCGTCTAGACAGGCCCATTTTATGATAACTGCGTGTACCTTCGTCGAAGCGTTCATACGCAAAAAGTGATTCTGCATGAGAAAAAAGTCATTGCATGGATCACTTGAGTTTGACCATCCACCCCAAGGGAAAGCCAAAGAGGAAGCTATATTGCCTTTTTAAGTGAGGCTTCTTTAATGGGATCTGCTTTTTGCTGGTTAGCAAACATACATTTGAAATTCACCCGTAACGGTCATGTTAACATGGCCAATCCCACAAAAAATAGTTCTTTCCCACCGATAAGGGGGTACTTCTGGTCGAGGCGGATTGTAAGGCAAGCCAGTAAAACCGCCCCCCCCAATTTCACAGGAGATATCATGACTTTCAACAACCGCCGTGCCCTGCACGGCCGAAGCTCTTTCAGAGTGACTCAGGCTGGTGGCCGCCATCTTGAAGGGGGTTACCTCGAATGGGATGAGGTCAATTCACGTCTACGTGTCCTGGCAGCACAGCTCAACTCAAAGTGAGACAAACGAGAAGCAGGGAGGTGAAATGGAAAGGTTCATGTACATGCTTGTGTTTTACTCTGCCAAAGTGAAGACGATGGAGAACGTACACGTCCACGTCCAGTCTTCGACTGGCTCGAAACTAAGAGTACTTAGACGCGAAGTACGTGATTTAAATGAAAGAGGATACAAATGAGTGAATTTCGGACAGATAAGTAACATGTAAATTAACCACGATATTAGTGACTATAGCTTGATACAAAGCATAAGGGAGGTTACAGTTTTACGCTCAGAAATTGGCGATGGATTCACGCCGTAACCATTTTCTAAGGCGTTGATATAAGCAAGGGGCTTTAGTTATGTTTGCTTCCAGTGCATTTCTTACAAAAAAGTTAATAGCGCCCTCCTTTGACCGGTAATCTGAGAACCATGCTTTACACTCATCCGTAGACAGTGGATTTCTCACAGTGAATTGGTGCATCGTTTTCCCACATTTTCAGGGCACAAATTTTCCTCTCGCTCCTTGCTAACTGTATATAGCGCCTAGTGAAGCATTGCCTGTAAGTTGATTCCGGTTTTATTCCTTATCAAGAGGTATTTCAAGTAGTTTAGAGGCCTTTATGACAATCGGTTTTCATGTCAAGTTGTTTACACATGTATATACCCACATGTTGACATGTATAAGGAGGCAACAACATATAACACACCGAGCGATCAACGTGGTCATGGGGATGCGTGTGGATATTTTCTGCACCGTGACTAACAGGCCTGTTAAATCGACATATTTCGGGCTTTGTGAGCTCAGTATTTATGTGCACATGTACTCGTTCGACTAGTTATTAGCATGAATCTCAGTGTATTTTGAAACAAGAGACTCATACATGTGTAGTGTTTGTGTAGTAATAGTGTAGTATACGTATCCATAGCTTGTGTTTTCTCGTTAACTACGCAGTTTTACTCCATGTCAATGACATCATCATCCAATGTGACCAAATATTAAAACACCGGAGCTACATGCGAAGTTATTTCCTGACTCCCATTTCGTCAGTGATAGGAGTTTGGCTGGCTGCCAACTTGAGATTAGAAACATCTTAAGGAGGGCAGTACAGTTGTCATTTAGATAACGTCTGTTACACTTTCTTTGGACCACATCTAGCAAAACGTGTAAGTTGCGCCTTGTACCGTTTTTGCAAATAAGAAATAACTAGAATTCGCCCATTCGTTAATCCGAGTAATGAAATTTAATGTTACATCAAATTGACATTATTTGCAAGACTTATTGGTATTTCCAACGTAAATATTTGCAGATTTTGTAATCCGCTGATTTATTAGTCCATGACCGTAGGTAAGTTACGTTTTCTCAAAAAACGTTTGTTCGAGAAGATGTCGAGTCTACAATGTCAATAGGACTACTTGTAAAATCGTACAATTACAACGAGATCACAGTAACAGCGCCTTCGATGGTGTAAAAAATCAACGGATATATGTAGCGAAATGAAGAATGAACCAAAAGGGACATCATCAAATCGTTTTTACCAAGCACATACATGTTATTAACACAAGAGTACTATGTCTTTATGTCTGTCTGTATTCATCTAACCAGCTGAATTGAAATTGTGTATGAGTGAACTCAAAGCATAATTCCCACATGACACACAATGAAAACCCTCGATTATACACCAACGTGTCTTCATAGTTTATTTACAAGTTATCTGCAATTTATACTAATTACAGTTTAAATAAGATATAAAGCGTGTTTGGATGGTGCATAATGCTAATTTAAGAAACAAATGCAATTTTCACGGAGCTTCTCTCGATTTAAAACAGAAACAGAACAAAACCCTTTTTTTCAACAGCTCATTTTCAATAGAAAACACTAAGTTAGAAAGAATGCATTGAAAAGAACAGAATCGACAAGGCCTGCTACCAATAGCATGCACTGCGCAAGTGGGATGGATGGAAATGAAAGAAACAGTAAAAGCGCCGTCTATAAACACTCTGAAGCAAAGGACGACAGCACACGACTGGCGACGGAAGGAGCGACGTTTAGGCAGAAAAAATGCAACAAGGAAAGGAAAGAAGACAGCACGATGCGACGGCGACTGCACGACTACTCACGACGCTTAGCAAGGGACCCGTCGTATGGTGTTCTATAGCCTCCAAATGTGCGTGGCGTCGTCCCATCGCCCCGACAACACGACGCGTAGCCACGACGCGATGCTACGACAGCTCTGTCGCGTCGCGCCGTCGCCTCGTGGCGTTGCCTCCTTTCCCGTTACTTTTAGGCTACGTATAATGCATTACGTCGTGCCGTCGTGTCGTAGCGTCGAGACGTACTGTCGCCTCGTGGCGTCGCGTTGTGTAGATGCATCGCCGTGTAATGCATTACGTGCAGTCGTGTCGTAGCGTCGTGACGTCGGGTCGTTGTGTCGTGTCCTGCCGTCTTGCCTTCGCGTCGTATCGTCGCGTCTTACTGTCGCCTCGTGGCGTTGCGTTGTGTAGATGCGTCGCCTGGAGGGAGTCTAGAGAGAGAGAAAAAATGTGTCGTAAATAGTACACCGTACTGATTACTTGTTGGAGGCAGGCTTTTGTTGAGTGTCCTACCAGGCGCAGTGACTCTTCAACAACTTACTATCTGCTGTCAGAGAAGGAAGCAAGTACATGTACATGTACGTGTAATAGTTCTGCTGGTACATGGCACACGTATATGACACTGGAGGGGAGGGGCTGTTACGGCCAATAATGTGGCAATCGGTCAATCAGTGTAATACTGGCCAATAATGTAATAACTGTAGATTTGCTTTTTTCTTAGAAGGTCGTATGGGAGTTAGGTTTTCTTCGAAGTTTTCCCTGCAGGATTCCTCTTATACTAAAGAAACTCTAGAAAGCTCAAAAACAAGCTATGTGTTCATGAGAACAATTCAGAATATAATGATGTTGCAAAGGAGTAGCTTGAGCCAGAACGAAATTTTGACAGGTATGTGCAAGGATTTGTTTCACTTTCATCTATTTTCGAGGGTAGGAATCACTGTTGAATTGAGAGTTAGGATGCTGACCTGCTAGGGGACACTCAGGCTTGCTTCTTAAGGAGTATTATATCCAATCTGACGTGATGAGCTGCTCAATGAGCTTGTGTTCGTATATAAAACAAGAGCTTCGCACTACCTGCAAAGTTTCAAGCCACTCGGACATGCCCTTCGGAAGATACAGGGCTTTAAAGGATACATCTCTAATGTCAGCCGAAATGTTAACTGATAACGTCATCGTGACATGAGGTCAGTTTTCGTCCATAACATATTTCTTTTGTGATGTCTTCAAAGTCTTTACCCAACTTGATTCGCTGTTTCGAAAATATATGGGGCTTTAAAGGAAGCACCTTTTACGTCATGTGATTTGTCAGCTGATGATGTCATCATGACATGATGTCAGTTTTTGTCCTCAACATTTCCCTTTCTAGCTACATATATTTGCAAAATTTCAACCCAGTGGAACGTGTACTTAAGGAGATACATGCATAGAGCTTTGAAGTTTGCACATTAAATGCCAATTATTCCCAATAGGTGAATGTGCATGTTAATTGAAATTACCTCAACACCAAATAAAATAACAAAATTTATGCAATAAGGTCACCATAATTCATGTAAGTGTTATATACACCTTGGGAAAAGGTGATGTCCATTCAGTTATAATTTGATGACAAAATATGTTGAACAATTGTAACATCAAAAGCAATAAGGTAAAATAAGAAGGATCTGCAGGATCCGAAGCCCCCAAAGCCTTCTAAGAATTAAGCAAATCTGCGGTTTTTACATTATCGGCATCCGTGTTATTACATTATCGGACGGTTCTAGGGTTATTACATTATCAGCTGATTTTTAATACATTATGGGTGGCTTGGGTCACGGTTATGACACTATTGGTCGAGTGTTATTACATTATCGGCCGGTATTACAGTACCAGCCGATGTTTATTACATTATGGGCTGGCATTACATTATTGGCCGATTGTCACCATTTTCTGCCGTAACAGGGGCGTCTGGTAGCAAGACTCTTTGGAATTGATTAACGATTGGAATTCCGCATCTTTCCTCTGGAATCTAAAAGGTAATGTACATGACCGTCTTGAGAAGAATGAAACCGATTTTCTACTTTAGAGATACGGCAATTCAAGCTTCAGGAAAGTAAACACAACTCTGGCGTTGTTTAAATCAACATGTTTCGTTATCCTCAAAGGACCACAGCTACCTCCAGGACCTGCAGGAAATACCGTTGTGAAACCCATTGGTACACTTTAATGCCGGCCGTGTCGCTAATATTCTCGATTTCCAACCGGGCACTGCGGCACTGCACGCGCTGGGATTTTATTGCTACGATGTTCTGTGACTGCAGCATATTGAGAACGCGTAAGTAAACTTTTCGTAACTTTCTGGGTAGAAATGGTGTCAGGTATGATAAAAATAATGATTTTCGTCCTTAAAAAAGTCAGGAAGGCTCTTATAAAAACAAAAAGGCACCACTGACCTAAGAGTCGGAATTTTATAGACATTAATTAAAAAATAAATCGCGAATTTTCCAATGGATCTTGGAAACATGAGTTTTTGTTTGAGGTTGTTCCCTCTAGTACATGCTTGCAAACCTATTCCTATTGCATATGCTTATAAGTCACCAAAAGGCGAACTTGCAAATCATGTTTCGTTTAGTAAGTCTACCTGCACGCTTTAAAAATACCGTGTACAGGATGAACGTTGGGAGATACACCATTCTGAGTCACTGCTGTTAGCAGGGTCATGTGATTAGTATTGAGCGCGAATTTATGGTTGATGACACAGCAAAAGAAAAATCCAGCGGTGCTATATTCAGATGGCGCTTTTCAAAGTCCCAAGTGCTTTTCAGCAACAGAGATACATGACAGAAACGACTCTAATAGTTTGGAGATGAAAACCATACATCTAGGTTCCTCTTTATCCATGTACTTTTGTAATCTGACAGTGACAAACAGACCCTTTCAGATTCGTTTGATCAGTTTGTCATAGCTTTTATCCACTCCACTCATGTCGACATCACAAAT
>NW_019091465.1:359204-394535 GCF_001949145.1 Acanthaster planci
CTCCCAAGATCCCTTACCCTGTGTGCCGTCAAGAGAGGACCCTTCCCGAGACGGTTATACAAGGCCTCAAGACAAACTTTCATTTGGTTGGTCGGATCTAGGAATTCGCTCTGCAAGAAGAAGCTGCGCTCTCAGGGGGCTCCAAGCTACTCTGTGAGACGTGCCATGAGGACAACGAGGCTTCACATCACTGCATCGACTGCGGAAAGGATGTCTGTGCATATTGCCGCAAAACGCACTTAGGGTATCCAGTCTCCTCCAGTCATACGGTGGTAACTCTAGACAAGATTCGCCGAGGTAAAGACGTGCACAACCTCAAATCTCATCTGATGATCTCCGAGATGCAGCAGAAGTTAAGAAGGCACTCAGCAGCAACACAGCAAAGGCTCAGAAGAGGGTACAGGGCATGGTTACCAGGTCAAAGTTGAAGAGAATCAAATGCCTGATGAGACTGCAAATCGAACGAATGGATGAGTATGAGAAGACACTGACTGAACTACTGCAGAGAAAGAAACACTCGCTTAAGTCGGTTCCTGAAGTCAACAAGAATTCACCAGACGGTGATTTCCACTCACCAATGAGCCAGGGAATGGACAATCTAACCGGTCAGCGAACTCCCAAGATTAGGGCTCTGCAGTTGCATCCCATGTTTGTACAGAGGCAGAAGCTTGGCGTTGACCTTAGCAACGTGGTTCTGAAAGACACCTGGGAGTTGTGTTGAGCGTTTGACCGGCAAGGAAGCTGTGTACAGGAGTTTGAATCAGCCAAAGGTATCGCCTCTGCTGCTGCTGCTGCTGTACCCGACGAGATTGCTGTGGCTGACTGGAAGAACAAACGAGTAGTCATATGCACCAGTCAGGGGTATACTAATCGCACCATTCCAGTTATGGCAAGTCACCATTCCAGTTATGGCAAGTGGGTCTTTCAATGATTACTTTTGATAAGTTTGTTGATGCTGACAGAACAGACAGAGCAAAATAAATGAACATTTGCAATAGCTTGGAAAACAATGTGGAAAAAAAATTAAACCAAGTTAAACTCCGGAGTAGTAAAACTGTAAGGACCGCCAGCATACCTTCAAGCCATTAAACACTAAAAAAGAGTTGTTTAAAGAGGCATATTTTTATACTCCCATTTTAAAAACAGTGAAAAATGAAATATGCCTCTTTTGCTTTCTACGTAACCAATAAAAGGCAACAACATAATGCGGTAAAGCCCTTAAATGATTCTTTGGAGGCAACTTTTATATTGAACTCATGCATTAATAACAGTTAATTTGCAGACATCAATTGGTTATGATGCCCGTTTGTTCGTAAGAGTAAGTAAATGTAAGTGTTGTTTTATTATTATTATTATTCATTTTTGGTGAGTGCATAATTGTTGAAGGGTATAATGGATTTTTTGTTTAACCCTTCATGAGCCCGGGACGGAATCCGTCACTCACCCCCTCAATTTTTTTTTCCGATACTGCCGCAATGCATTTTTTTTTCAGAAGCTGAGCCCTTTAAGTGGTTGTTAGAGTTACTTTTTGAATTTTCACACCAGTTTGTTGAAAATCCGACACACCTTTTTTTTACGCAGGGTGTTTTTTTTTTAGACATGTCAGCCAACGATATATACTTTTTTCCACTGCAGTGCTCAATGTACGCGCCGGCACGCACGCGTTTAGCCTTGAACTTCAGATGACTGTAACAACGAATTGCTATGTTTGATAGAGTTCAAACGTACCATAAATAATTATAAGGAGTGTCCTGATCTGCTTGACAAGTTTCATAAACACTAAGAAAGGCACAGCCGAGTTCTTAAGGGGTAAAATGGGGGGTGCGTGTTTTCCCTGGGCTTTGGAATGTGTCAAAGTTAACTCTTCTCTTTTAGGGTTAAACTTAGCCTTGATCAAGGCGCTGTGCGATGAGTTTGACAACCCTGGCTGTCAGGCCTCCTGTACCTGCGTTGCAGTAGACTTAAAGTCAAGTTGTTGGTCGGTTGTGTTTTTCGTCCATGCACTGCGTCATTTCAAAATTAGTGCGAAGCCCGTTCACTGTTGCCCGCGATCCATCCAGCATGCCACCCGATCCTGCCCTTGCTCGGGGGCTGTTCAGTACTGGGTTTGGGCACACGTCGGCCCACGACCCAGATGCCAGCGTAATGATTTGATCAACCTCACGCTGGATAAATATTCATGAGTGCGACAATTGAACTGCATGATTCATATATTTCCATGTAAAGCGCCAATAGTCCCTCAAACTACAGAACAAGTCATCCATTTATTTATAGGGATGTGTACAATTGATTAGTGCCAGTTTCTTTCATATCTTGCATCCTTTTATTACGACGCTTAGAGACAATTATACAGAATTATTCACGAATAAATCTGTTAACTATCTTTTCTGGTAAGAGAATCAATGCTTTATGGAAAATCATCTTTTTTGATAATTTAAACACCATCTTCATTGAACGAGACTGTTGTTGTTGTTAATAAGCGTTTAACTGACCAATCAAACTGCCCCTGAAATAAATATTCTTGTTATCGGGATTCTTAACCAATCATAGTGCTCTGTCCAATTTTGGTAATAAGCCCATATGCTGCGCACAAAAGGGCTTGTATATTCTTCAGGACGGTATTTGAGTACCGTGGGACACACATTGGGGAGCGAGGTTCCACTGACCGTTCCCGTGTATTATGAAATTAAGCCCTTTTCAGACGACGCTGAGAAAAACTCGCAGGGCTTGAGATAAAATATCCAAGGGAGGATTATTTACTTTGCGGTTTTACGCTGAAGGCTTGTCTGTCCTTTCACACAACACAGTGTAACATTTCGCTGGCATCCCTTGAGATGCGAACTCTTTCTCCAAGGGTTGCTGGTAGACGGTACATTGATGACTAAAAAGTCACGAGTACCAATGCAATACGGAGGTCAAGGGTCAATTTTTGACAGTCGAGAAAAGTGCCGGAGGTATCACACGCGACTGACGTGGCTGTTGCCAAAAAACGTTCAAATAAAAAGTGATAAAAGTGATGGCGCTGAAAACCCAAAGAAAAAAAGGCTGAAAAGGAGGCATGGGAATATGAGGAAAACATTCAATTAAAAACAGCGATGGAAAATGCTGTGATCAGGTCTAAAGTGGATGGAATGATCCATAATAGCCACGGGTGGCGAGACATTGCCGAAAAGATATCCGGCTGCACTAGCCAACAGTGCCATGACCGGTGGGCACATATGAAGCGCCGGTACAGAGAAACTAAGAAGAAAAGTAACACATCGCTTGGAACGTGGATTACACCCAGCCAATTACCGACTTGATTTCAAGTCTAATGTGGCGGAAACACTGCATGATTTATATAACGGGTCTTTTGCCCTTATCCAACGTATATTAATAAGCACTGTATGCTCAATGCTTGTCCGAGAGCTTACGAAAAAACTTCACAAGCATACTCGGGTGGGACTCGAACCCACGACCTTCTGGTTACTAGTGCAAAATATCTTAACCACTCGACCACCGAGCTCGCTGGGGTCGGCTGGCCGGTACGAGTCAAGTAGTAAGCAGGAACGTTTTTATCAGATCATGTGATTTTTCCAGTCAACTGGTTTAATCCCATTCTGCCATTCCGATCACGTCTCAAATACATTTCAGGTCAGAACTACAAAAGGGGATTCACTCCCAGAAAAGCAGTCGATTTTGTGTAACACGCAGGATCTGTTTTAATCAATCACACATGAAGGCCACAAGAACCATTCGGTTGGGATGTTTGGTTATTGAGTTTGTTGACGGTGCTCTTGAGCGATTGGCCTGTGTTGTTGCTCGTGTTTCTAAACATAGATCTCATTGCAACAAACTGGTGACTGTTTCTCTCGAGAAAACGAACTTTGGACAGAAATAAACCTCGTACAATCGAATTAGGAAAAGATATATCCCCTAAACCGGACTTATAAACCGGAAAAAATATTATGAATGGCACTTGATGACACTACAGGGTTTCGAGCAAACTGAACACAACATATAACTGACAAAAAAATTACATAGGCTCAGTGCCTAAAATTGCACTGTAAACGTGCTGGATAAGATGTAGGGGGTCAAATTCCTCCCCTGCCTCCTTTGGGTTAACGTGTTACAAACAACAAAAGTGGTCAGTTTAATCACCAAAGCGTCATTTTATGACATTCCAACTACGACAGACCTTGTGGGATTCTAGGTTTACAACCTAGGTAGGCTTACAAATACAGCCCTGGATCTTGTCAACGGTGGATCTCGAGCTGGACCAAGAGAGGGCGCTATTTCCTTAGTAACATAGGCGCCTTTAGTTGTACTAGGCACAAAAAGGGACAAACGAATCTCCCAGGCACCTCGTGTAGCAGTGCTACATGGTACAGTACAAGCCTATGAGATTTCAGGTACCTTCATAGGCTTGGACTTAGATAGGCAGTATGGTTATAATAGTAACCAGGAACTAGACCAAACCCTTGCCGCCCACTGGACGCACGTTCAAACACAAATGGAAGCAGATACGTCTGGGTGGCAATTTGTAACAAAAAGAACTACACCATTGACTTGTGCACAAACCCACTGGTACACTGTGCTACAAACTGGGAATGGAAAAGTCAAGGGTGGAAATCTGTAGCCAAAAAAAAAAAAAAATGCGGTACACCATTGACTTGTGCATTAACTCACAGGGAACATTAATGCGCATGCAATTCTAAAGTCAATAATGCGCACGCGTGGGGTTTATAGCAGGTAGCTACAAACTGCCAGCCCTGTTTTCTTTCGTCCTATTTGTGCATCAATTGTCTTTAGTACTAACTGCACATCGCTGGTTCACGGACAACTATGGAAAGCACGCTCTTTTATAATTGAACGACGAAGGGGGCATTCTGCTCGAGGCTGAAAGCCATCCGTTGATTTGAGTACAACTGTGCGTTGTCATAATGCCAAAATTTGGCATTTCGGCATTGAGTGGGATAATTTCAAAGCTCCTTTTTAACGGCGATTGTTAAATATTAGCATTGCACAGTATTCTATATGACGTTTATGATTTCAAACATTTATTACATACAAAATAACTTCAATTGGTCTTAGACATAATGTTGTAACTTTTGTTGATGAAAAATGTCAAATGTATGTTATTAGTCTCTCTGTAACCTCTGCATCAAAATAAAACAAAATTGAACTTGGCATAGTTGGAAAGATTCAGTTGTTCACATTAAATCAAATTTTAATAGAAAGAGCTCCACGACCAACTATCAGCAATGTCTTTGGGATATAGAAATCATTAACGTCAGCACAACAGTGTTTCAGCTTTTCCTGCTCTAATTTTGATATTTTTATGAATAATTGTTTTTAAATCGATTTTAACGTACAATACATCAATCATTACTACGTGCTTGCAAAAATCTAACATTAGGATCTGATGGGAAATTTTGTGCGTGGCCATCAGAATTGAAGAATAGACACCGTCGCAATGATAATAGTATTTACAGCGTTTTATCCAGAAACACGGACTGATATTCTTGAAAATGTGGTACTGATGAAGTTGACGACGAAGACTGAACTGAAAGAAGAGTAAAGATGGACTATACTGGGGGAAATAATATAGTGCAGGCCGGGTGCTGACTTCCTAGAACATCCTTGTGTAGTTACGTCGCCTGAAGGCAGGCTGAAGAGAAAAATGTGTTTCATAAGTAGCATACCACGAATCAGCGACACCACACACTGCCATCGGCGGTTTTTTGTTTTGTTTTTTTGGAGGGGGGGTCGAAGAGGTAAAGGACACTTGCTCTACAAGTTATCGAACGTTCTCTTTGTCATTATCTCACTTCCTTTGGCTGATAAATGCAAACATTACAATAAAATGGATGTACAATCATTGGCAAGGTCTTGAAAACTGTACGTCAACACTTCCATTCAATGTGTATGTAAACTTTTGTCCACTGGTGTGTTTTGTGCTGTTTTAGTATTTTGGATAAACTAAGCGAGTAAACGTGGAACAGACTGAAATAAATAAATAAATAAATAAATAAATAAATAACCACATCTAGATAAATCTGGTTCTTCGACACTTCGAGCACCAAATCGCCAACAAACATTGGAATTTCAAGTAGCTCATACGAAAGATAACATTGTAAGAGTCAAACGTGTGACCTGTATACAGTAGGACTGCAGTAATCTCAAACTATCCTCAAATTCTTCAAGTATCGAAAACCTTCCTACTTCCTGTTGCCTCTTCTTTGAAGTGGCCTAAATTACAACAAACAACATATATAACAAACTTCAAATGTGTCCCCCACTGCACGGTTCAATGGCAGAAGTTAACAGCTCGACTTCAGTCAGTCTCCAGTCATGATAGAAGTTAATGACTTTATTCGACCTGAGGAACTGCAAGTGACTCGATTGGACTCTGGTCCTTCACCAATGCCGAAACTTTGCAATAAGAAAATTACGTGATTTATGTACACTATCTCGCAATTTGCTCCCGGCTCTCAGTTTTGGCTTCTTTGTCGCGTTTACATCTTAACAGGGTGGTTATGCAGACAGAACAGAGCAGTAAAGTATGGTTTCTCTCCCAACCAGCAAATACCAGTGGTCCAATGGTGGCCCAGGAGTGCCATTGGCCCATCGGTGGATCTGCTCATCGGCAAAGCAGTGGCCCATTGGTGGGTCAGGAGTGGCTGAGCGGTGACCCACTAGTGGGGTATGGGTGGCTAATTAGTGACCCACTGGTGTGTCAGAGGGGCTAAGCGGTTGCCCACTAGTTGGGTACGAGTGGCTAATCACTAGCCCACTGATAGGCCACTTGTGTTTTTCCAGTTGCTTCTGGTCGGAGACTGTTAGCGGAATATGAGCGGCCTACTGGTGGGTCAATTGTGGCTAATCATCAGCCCAAGGTAACTCACGCGCGGTCTGTTATGACGCATTCTTGAAAGCTGGATGTAGACCCTCCCTATTAGGATTAGGCGGACATTTTAGAGACAATCCTGGACAAACCTCGTTGAAACATGGCCCAATCTCGCCCCCTTTCAATGTTGTTTCTCATTGGGTAAGCTGGGCTTAATCTTATATCTTAACCAATAAATGACCGCAACATTGAGCGGGAGAGAGGGAAATCTTTTCATCGCTTCCCTCAAGGTGTTCCGAAAATTTTGTCCAAGATTGTAGCTTCGTAACTGCATCCCTCCTCTGCCTCTTCAGCCAGCAAATGAGTCAGGGGGTACGCCACCATGCCCAATCACTTTACACAGCCACCTACTGTCACCTAACACCCCCCCCCCATGTCTGAAAAGAATTCCTCAGGTTCCAGTGAAACAATGATCAACGAAAATGGGGGGGGGGTTCTCTCCGTCTCATATCTTGCTTTATATGTCAACCAGTGATACCCGATAACTACAAACGCAACAGTTCATTGGAAGTTCATGTAAATTAATTAGACTTGAAAGCTTTCAGGGCTATTTGATGTGCGACATGTGGCAAAGCGGACCCTCTATTGTGTCTTCCTTTATGTCGGCGGAATCTTTGGAATTCCTTTCAGATTTCCCGGCGGGGATAAATTAGGCACAATAGCCTTAGCTTATGCATCAAATTAGAATGGTCCCCGTTTGCCACACATCGTTTTGGGTGTATCCAGGAGCAAGGAGATCTTCTTTGTACAAGAAAAGAAAGGGAAAAGCAAAAAAGGATTACGTTAACAGTTTGCCCAATTCTTTGAGGTCTTTTATAGAATGGCCAATAACTCTGTAACGCACTTTAAATTGCGACTGGAATGAATATTATGGAGCTTCTAAGAGGCTACTGTTAACCCAGGCACATTTTGTCTACTTGAGTGTATAGCTGCATTTCATCTGTCTTAGAATTTATTTCAGAATTTACTTTATTCTCTTCTTAAAAGGCACTGAGGATTACACGTACACTTTGGATTAAATCATCCAAACTTTGCTGCACAACTCAGGCGCTCTTGCTGCAGTGTAACCAAAAGTATCAGCCGTTTCTGTTAAGAGTTTCATCAAACCCAGAATTAACTCACTAAAATATTTATGAGAAGTGTTAGTTGCTTCCTTGTCGCTTAGAAGTCAAACAATGATCACGAGTCCACTTTCCAGTCTCACCACACCTGCTAACCCACCTTCAGTACATGATACTTCTGCGGCCAACAATTTCGGAATCAATGAAATGTACTAAAACATGTACAAATGTAGAAACTACTCTAACCAAACCAATAGAAATATGCTCTTTATAATGCGTTTATTTCGTTATACCCATAGCACTAGCATGCATACTATTACAAGCTTCATCTACCAAGAAACAAAACAAAAACAAAATGTTGACATGACTTGCTACCACTGAAGGCCGTTATTTTACACTGAAATTAATGTTGTACTGTTAGCCATGCGTTCACCAAAAACTCACCCGGAATTGGAACGACTTTGCCCAGAGTGCAAAATAACATCTCTTTTATACATTGGTTCTTTCTTAATCCTGTTTTGATTTTCTTGTTATTTAATATCCTTTAAAGATCAGGTATATCGCTTAAGAGCTCCAGGCGTTGACCTTTGGTTAAATATGTGGTTTGTGCATAGGTTAAAGATGTGATTTTTAAAGTAATAACCACGCAAGCCTGAATAATCTGTCAATTTACGGTTTGTTTTGACTGAATTGTACCCGACTGTGGAACGGAAAAAAAGTTACCTCGGTGTGACAAGGGACGTAAACTGTTTATCAGGAGCGTCAGACAAGTTGGCTTTTGAAATATTTCAGCTGCTATCAGTTCTTCGTCATGACTTTAGCCAAACAAGTCATGACCGCGTCGGGTGTTATTCCGTACAGGGTGTGAATGCAAATTCTCTTTTGGAAATTCGGTTTGCTGTTTCATTAAAATATAAAACAATACAATTGACCCAAACAGAAAAAGAAAATCTTGTAAGGGCTTGAATAATTTCAGCTCAAAAACGAAATCCTTAGCGATGACGCAAGAGCTGTTAACATAAAGTCTTCGAGCTTTACAAACTGCTCATTCCTGCAACTACAAGCAAATAAAGCAACTTAACTCAGAAATCTTTGTCGTGAAGTTTAGATAGTTCCAAGCACAACTACACAAGCATACACGGGATTGTTCTTTTCAGATGACAGGTGCTTTAACAGATTCATCCATGTGGTCTTTAATTGAAATTTAACAACCCTTATAAAATATAAAATTAAAAATAATTGAGAAAAACTGTGAAAACAATTTTTTTAAATAGTCAAGGGGGAAACAACACGAAAATACTTTTCAAAAAGGCCGTTACATTGGACTTGCAGGCTTCATTATTTGATTTATTAGAAAGTTTCCACCAGTCATGGAGTTTCTTCTAAACATTGGAAACTAGTCAAACCCACTGTGAAATTCAACTGAGAGACAGTGACGAAAAAGTCGAGAGGTACCGGTAAATAAGGGGCGGATTGACTTCAACAATCTGTCTGAGGTCATCGTCGAACAAATCCCATGTAGGTGTCCTCAAAATCAAGTCTATTTACCAGCAACGACATCCATTACTTCAGTCACATGGCGGAGGAAGTCTGCGATTGCACCAGCCAGGTTAGGAGTGTGGACGGTAACAGAACTAGAGCACATAGGCTGACACACAGACTTTGCATCCTGTTTACATCAAATAAAGTAAAAATATACATAAGACGAGTGTCGATTTGAAACGTGAGATGTTGTTCCGTGCCGTGCTTTGCTTTTATTGAATGAAGTCGCATTAATATAATCATAATAACCTCTTAAATATGCATATAAGAAGTATCATTCAGCCGGGAAACGCCATTCGGCCACATGTTCACCGACTCAACATTACTGTACCGCATTATAAAACTGAAGTTTTACAGTAAGCCCAAGTATTTCCAGCTACTTACCAAGACAGTTCCGAGTGCCATGGCGAGCTTGTTCATTTCCCGCACGTACTGACGGCAGATTTGCCGAACACACGGAGACGCTGCCAGATCACAGTAGAAGTTCAAATACACGTCGGCAGTCATCTGTGATAACGATATACAACAAGATTAGGTTTATATGTCGCTTCTAAACAACTTATTCATATTGAGTCGCATTTATGAAAAGATGTGTTTCCTACTCCATTGTAAAAAACATTATGAATTTATAAAAAAAAATATTACCGTTGTTACATTTACATGAATGGCATCGAAATCAAACACATGCTCCCTATTGGCACTGATTCAGTCGCGTTGTAAAATCGGGACTGTGAAAAGAAGTCTTTTGAATATATCCGAATTAGCGCATTAGCTTCAACAAAGATTTCTTGCTCTTGTGCGTCCCATTCATTCCATTCAACATTTACTTACAATGAGCTGCTTGTTAAGAAGCATTTCTTTCAGCCAGACCACTGTTCCAGTGCAGACTCCACACACTGGGCCATCTTCGTTAAGCACACATGTATCTCCTTCTCTAAGCTGGACGGCTTTCGGTTGGCAACTTGGCAGGCTGCTGTTTCTTGCCGATGGGCAGATGTATCCACAGTATTTACGAGTGTCGTCCTATCATTAACAGAAAATACGGGCGATTCACAACAGTGTGCTTCCGAAAGTTTGCGACGCGTTGGCTAATCACAATGCGCAATGTCTGTCGACCCTTTTCAGACACGCATCGGATCGTCAGATTTCGTGCATTATGATTGGTTAGTGTGTTGGAAACTCTTGGAGGCGCGTGTATTAAATGTATCAAAGCCTCTGTGCGTACCCTCTCTACGGGAAATTTAACACAAGCTAGATCGACTATCTGAAGGATTGATGCAATGAGTGTGTCAGAGATGCAGATTTTATGCAACATTTTACTCCTCCTTCATAGATTGAAATTGCTCGATTTCTCATTTTACTTAAGTGCGCACTTTTCCCTGTCAGTAGAAAGTAATTCGGTCAGTTTGTCTGTTCATCTGTCCATCCGTTCGTTTGTTCTTCATTTGTGGTTATTTTTTGGGGGGGGAGCGGGTCGTCTTAAAATGACACATTTGCATAAATTATGAAACGTACCAAGTACATTGACACAAACAGCTTAACGTGGCCATATATTTCGTTGAAGTGGTCGACACAAGCCCCATGCTCTGGTTGTCCTTTGGGGACGAAAGGGCAGGTACAAAGTTTGCAGTACTCAATGTTGGTGCGCTGTGGATGCATGTGAAGAAACCAATATTTCAACATCAATTATTATATTTTCAAACCTTATGAAAAAAAAACACCCCGATCGATTGTTGAAACTTCCTATCAGTTTTTCGAAATGCCAGTGATTTTGAAATACAAATGGCACCATTAGTTCCAATCTGGACAGCATAAACCGAGAAGGGACCCCTCTCACGAATCCTGGTTGTCAAATCAGCCGCTGTAAGGCCCAAACCATAATTTCCCTGAACAGACATAATTATGGAAAACATTGAATCTAACTTTCTATTTACACTATAATAAAAACAGTTTCATTTTTTTTAGAGTGTTTTCACTTATTTCTACTCACGACAAACGCTGCGTTCATGAGTGAATCCTTCATGAACTGGTAAGTTTGCACACATATTTTGCAGCCTGCAGGGTCATCGTTACAGTCTTTGGATACCGGATAATCTGTTTTCCCAGGAGAAAAAAACAACAACCAATGAAATCGACACAAAAGAAATACAGAGGAATAAAAAGACAAAATTTTTAACTGCTGTAAAAGTAAGCTGACACGTTTACACGTACACTCGACGTTGCTGAGTAAACCAATGCACGACAGATACCCAGCAAACACACGTCCACGTCACACTGTAGGAAACCTGCTTTCATGGTTATTTTTTATTTCTGTTTTGAAGATTGAAATGAATGAAAGTGAAACATAAACAATTTATGGAAGATTATAAATTGTACGCAATACATTTCCCCAACAAGGAAACGCAGATCATGAGTAAAAAGTGAGAATTTTGATTTTAACTCATGCAGAGGTAACATTTCATCGACTTTTGTATTGTGGTGCAAAACATTGAGGAGCAGTGTGGATAATATTCCCAGAAGATAGAGTATTTCTGGGAAGACTAATCTGGTAGACCCGTTGTTGGCTTCAAAATGTTCTTTCAATGAATGAGATATGAAAAACAGCGCGGCACGCGCAAAGCCAGTAGTTAGAAAAAACAGGAGATACATGACAATATATCAGAAGAAATAGGCCCACCTTTCCCAAAGACAGAGACTGCCACTGTTGCCAACAGTACAACCACCAAGGTGCGGAACATTGTGCTGAATTTGTCGATCAGGCAAGGAAACACAGACGAGAAAGTGCAAATTGCAACCAAGATGCCCAGGCCGAGACTACTGAAGAAATGTCGCTTCGCTTTCCTTTTTATAACCTCCACCTATACGAATGTATTAGCCACTAAGATCAGAGCTCTGTAGCTCTGCAAACGGGCAAAAATATCGCACTGTTGAACGGTGCACCACCATTTCCAAATAATCATAGGTTATGTAAATAACCTATTTTAATATTCATTATGAAACGTTGAACTTTTTAAGTGAAAGTCACATGCAAGGATTTCAATCTTGCCACCCGTCTGTACACCCTATTATTCACTAAAGCTTTCATCCTGAAAACATTCGATAAGTGGGTTTTGGTCAGAGTGGCAAGAATGGCAATTAAGTACTGATTACATTGCTCTTCTCAGTAAGCCATTACCGTTTGTCACACTGAAAAGATTTCGACAAGGTAATTGTAGATTTATTGAGCCAGAGGACAAGATAGTCACATTGGAAACAGTTTATGTTGGGTTGTGATCATTTGAAAACCAGCCTTTGTCTGGTAAAACTGACAAGAAACTGATTCACTTTAATATTGATATTTATTGATTTTTAAGCTGATTTAACTTATTCCGTTTAACGTCGGACAGTTAACTGCAGCTCCTGTTGCCCTGTGAATTCCAGCCAACGGTCAAACCTTGACTAGCTCGATGGTCGAGTGGTGATGGGTTGACGTTGGTAATCGGAGCTAGCGCTTACATGCTCTAGGAACCATTGAAAACTTATGTACCCAGCAAGATATGGGACAGAAGGGTAAGCCCAACATGTTCACTCCCCATACACACTCCAGACTATTGTTACCTAACACGTTCCCTACCTGTCTGAAAATAATTCCTGAGATTTCAATCAATTAGTGAGCAACAATGGTGGGAAAGGGCGCTCTCCGTTCCATATGTAGCTTCAAATGTGAAAACCTGCCTAGATGCATTGTAATTGTTGTTTACAAACACATAGGCCAAAAAAAGTTTATTTTTTCAACATGGCAATGTTTCGAAGAAGAAAAAGCAAAACCTGTTGCTCCATGCCGTCTTCTTGTCACCATCTTCGTCTCCCAATCCCTATTCTATCTAGCTGGGCAGAAATGGGCTACTTTGCCTACATTGACAGCGGCTCACGTGCCCTCACTCTTCAAATACCGCTTTTTTTACATCTATTCTTTTCAACCACTGTCCTACCAGACCTAAAATCCACCAGTCAACAGAAATTACTCAGATTGTAATCACATCAACCTAATTCAGCCGTCGTGGTCTCTGATAGATTTTGAGTGATTTGCCTGATTTTTTTTTTCGGGAGTTGGGCAAAACCTACATAGGAGTTTCTGTATGTAAACTTTTCACAGCCTTTCTGAAAAATGAGGTTGTAAAATCTGGGAGACATTTACAAGCCTGCTATGGAAGGAAAATGAGGTCCTCCCAAAGCAGGATCGAGTTAAGATTTTAGGCTAAACTCGGTGCTTCAAGTCATCTTCGGAAATTTGAAAGTTTGAAAACCCCAATGTGAAACAAAATGAGATAGAAATCTTGCTCTACGACGCAATGATCTGGGTCTCCTCAGCGAAACAATCTAAACCCCTGAAGTAAAAAGCAGTATAGCAGTAAAGCTCGACTTGTTTTCTTTCACATACCGTGTGTCATAACGAAAAACCAAGAAATAAAATCGTTTTCGTCGACAAGACTTTTTCATCAACGAGTGCACGAAGGCACTCTTTATCAGAGAAAGATAAGAATAGTACAAAAACCTTTAACATCACTCATCAACGATGTTTGGAAGAAATCTTGCCCACTGCAGCAGCTTTAAAAAATATACAGAGATGTTTACATGATGGTAACTACCATGTCATATGCTTTTAAAAAAATGGAAACTTGTAAATCGTTTATGTTTTTAAGTAAAAATCTTTGGAAGCTGTACACGTTCAAAAGTTTTTTCAACTTCTTACAAGAGCTTACAATGTAAAACGTTCATGCAGTATAGATCGTAAAGAATTTTTCAACGTTTGGCATCAGAACCTAAAAGTTTCCACCTTGAAACTAAACATTTAGGTCGAGTCTCTCACTTTAGTTGCCCTTAGAAAACACCACACAGTTGCAAGCACAGATGGCTGGACGAAATCCACAGATTTCCATCGACAATGTGGAAAGAGAAGACTTCATCATCAAGTCAGCCAAACAAGAAAAGGAAATTGTTAATATTTTTCTTACTTCTTAAACGTTGTCAATATTACAGAGTTTGGAGAAAAATCAAACACGTGTTCAGGTTTTAAAATCCAGTTTGGCGTTGGACTTTCCTGTTCAAATGGGAGTAATATATTTTATAGAGACAGTGTTATTAGCGCTCTGCTTTGGATTTCCTTTGGAGTGGTCATTTCGTTCCCTCTTTTTTATCAAAATTTGATGGGATGTCAATGAAAAACATTATTCAAAGAATGTTCCATTCATTGATTAATTTCCTAGTTTGTCACATATCTAGTGAAATAATTGAATGCCCGCTGTTAGTGTGGAAGGCAGGGGTTTGTAGTAAGCTTTCATAAGACCTTGCAGAACACCTTCCATATCTGTTGCCGAACATCCTTTATCTGTCGGTGGCGTTGTGTACTCTTCCTTCGCTGCAAAATATCCTTAAGTGGTACTAGAATGCGATATTTATTTGTGTGTATCTGAGCATGAAAGATAATGTTGAAAATACTTCACATTTCAGTCAGGGGAGCCAGCGATACGTCAGTGGTACGAAAAAGGAAAAAGATAATTGTATAAATATATATGGACAGCATTTCAAAGTTAAGGTAGACCGCGGTTTGTAATGCACTGGTCGTAATGTGCTGTTTTATTCTTTAAGGAGAAATGGGACGAAGTCATACCGTAAAGTGTTGGTAAGAAATACATCATGTCAGGTTTTCCGGGTAACACCGCGTTTAGGGATACCCTTGTCCAGTGATTTTATTCTCATATCATTCAGCTCAGTCTGAATAATGTTGGTGAAGCAAACCTTAAACGGTATAGAAAATCAATAAAGGATAATAATTGACTAGAATATATTGTAATAACTCCCTCTTCTAGGCTAATATGAAAAACAGTCCTCGATTAGCGAGGTAATCTGGTATCAAATGATTTCGCACTTGAACTTAAATCACTGAAGAGAATCATCATGCCCCCCAACGTTATATTAATCCAAAATCACACTCAATATATTGAGCGCCCTAAGTGCTATTTGAATGAATCTTCAATACACAAGCTCTTTCAAAATCAGACACAACAGTGCGACTTGAGAACAACACCAAAGTTGTCTTTAAATCTCTTCCCGTCACGAACCTCAAATTGTATAGCCACGATCTTTACATAAGTTTAATCTGACACCCGTGTCATACCGGCGTTCTAGAGTCGCGCCAAACAAATTTAAAGGCATATTTTGAATTCAAAACGGCAAAATCTCGATGTCTCAAACAACCAAGAGCAACCAGACATACCAGCAGGCGAAGGATCGACACTTTGGGGCGCTTGGAACGACAACAGGGCAACTGGGTCTCAGGCGGCACTCTTTTCACGGGCCGAGCCCAAGGTAAATGTGTGTATCAAGTTCGTCTGTTTGAAACCCAAATTTCATTTGGTCGACCCGAGTCGCTCTTAATTCTACTTGGTTCGGCGCAACCCTAAAGCCTCTGTCTGAAACTGGTGTTACAATTGCGGCGATGAGGTGCAACCTCGTATGCCAAAGAAAAAAAATGCGACGAAGATCCACAAATGCAAAGCCGATCCAAAAATGCGAAACAAAATTCAGACATGCGACGGCGGTTGCACATTACGGAATACCAGAATTTAGAACATCACAATGAGCTGAGTTCAAGAATATCGAGTTACGTTTTCATAATTTTCAGTCAGACAGCTTTGAAAGTTCGAAAACCGCATTACGAAACAAAACTCCCACGTAATGGAGACCTTTGACTTTGATGCAGGCATAGTTCAGTTCAAAGGGGCCTGATTGATGTGAAACAGGTGGTGCTTGCAAGCATTCGCCTCGCTCTGGATATGGATATACCATGTTCCCGGCAAAAGGGCGTCAGCGCGCTTACGACCTTTTGCTTTTCACACGACGACACATGGCTAATGCATTTACCGGTAACGGCTTAAAGTCGACTTGATCTATGCATCACAAAGAAGGCACTGTGTTTAAATTATTTCTTTGCTTGCTAGCTACATGCCAGGCACACAGAAAGGTTTCCGAACTTAACACCAAAGTTCACTCCCAGTGCAGGTGGATTTATCATTAATCACAGTGATCTTTTTCTGCCTCTAGGGATAGGAGTTTTACAAGTTATGACCGGTGTCCCACGGTCGATGGAAAAAGGTTCTTCCCCCTGGAATCACTGTGCTGTAGAGGTACAAGCATGGTAGGTCGGACAGCATAGTATTTCATGGACAATGAGAGATGTGAAGGCTACACTGGTAAACCAGACAAAAGAATTGAAAAATGTTCTGATTACAAGTTACATATTCGGTACGTATACAAACCCCTCACTATGAATTATAAATATTATTTTCTTGGCTGATGGTAAGGCCCGACAAAAATACCCCCCAAAAGTTCTTAGCATCACATCAATGACCAAGTTATTGATACCTGGCCTGATTATACAGTCACGAGGCACGTTTAAGGATCCCTCGATGCTGCAATATGTCCACGACGGACTGGCGTTAGACGTCCTAAAGCTATCCGGACGTACTGCGTTAGACATCCTAAAGCTATCCAAAAAACCTAAATATAAACGTCTACATATTTTTACTTCATGACAACATCATGACAAAGGACATGGTAGAAGAAAAGTGTTATTTGGGTGTGATCCCTGGCAACACGGTGTTTCAGGTTTAATGGTTTTTTGCTAGCGCCACTCGAACAGAGATATTGACAAATGGGAAGAACCATAAACATAGGGCTCGATAGCTCAGTTTGTAGAGCACTGGTACCGTGTTCCAGAGGTCGCAGTTTACAATCTCCCTCCAGTCAATTTCTATATTCATCTTTACTATTATTTATAAGCACCTATTCAGTTTCCCTATGTAGTTTGTTCCATAAGACAAATGAAAAGAGAAGAAACAGAGGGACGGGGAGGGATGGAGAACAAAAAAGGGGGGTCATAATGCCAGAAATTGAACCACAGAACGCCCAGAATAAAAAATGCCCCGGACAATACGCTAAAACCGGGCTAAGCCCTACGCACTCGCCGGACTTTAACAATTGCTGCTTTCGTTCATGCCTCCCCCCGAAAATCCGAGATCACGCCTCCCCCTTTACGGAAAATCCTGGATCCGTCCCAGATGAATGCTAATGAAATTACATTCCTTAATATTCAAAAGATACCTCTGTTTTCATCTGGGCCCCAGCAACCTCCATGAAATATTGCAACACCAGAACAAAGGAATATCAAATCAAAAGATACATGAATCAAATGTGAAAATGGAATTGAATATACTGAAAAGACACATTTGCAAACTAAAACTTTGGCCGCCTGTCTCAGAGACAGACACAGGGCATATTCGTATTTCTGGGGTTTTCAATAAAGGGTTTTTATTTTACGAACTGGTGTAAAAACACTAGAATTAAAAGCTCTCAAAGCAGTCTGTCTTCCCTATCTACCTGCATACAAGTTTTCAACTCAATTGGACATGTACATTGTAGACAAAATAGTGCTTTATGCTTTTTGTCATGTGACTTTTCGCCTTATGTCAATGTGATCAGTACTTCAGGAGAAATAATTATTAAAAGGGTGGACCTTGAACGTCTTGTGACTTTTTAACTGATGACTCCAACATCACATGATTTCTAGCTATAGCCTATGCAAGGTTTCAACCCGATTGATCACGTAGTTCAGAGGATAACAGGTTTTGAAATTTCAACCTTTTTCTGTGATGATGTCATTATGGCGATTACATGAATGTCCTGACTTCGATCTCTCTAGGTTTTAGACTGCGGTTGCACCTAATGTAAAGTCAATGCGATCGATAATTAGTGCCAGAGTTTAGCTAACATAGCCTAAAAAAAATGCACCTTTAATCTCACGTAAAGTGACCCCTGAGGTCACCATTTGTGATGACCATTCGTCAATCAGATTTATAAAAGTGACTAAAATGTGCCTTGAAATTCGTACACAGAGGCAATGAGCAAAATGACCATTCAAAGGTAAGTAAAAAAATGTTAAAGAAATTAAAAAGAAAAAAAATTAAAGAAATTAAATATCGACCCAGGTGGTGCCTTAAAAACGTCTGCAAAGTCAGTGGGATAAAAAAAAGTGAAATGATAATTAAAAAAAACTTGATGAGATCATCAAAACATGCCAAAGGGACAATTTGCAACTCCAAGGGATAGAGAAAAGAAAATGAGGAAAGGAACAAGGGAGGAAAAACTGTCATCTGTAATCCAGAACTGCGTTTTTATGTTCTGAGAAAGAGTAACGACGTCTCAACACCCCTCTACTCTCCTGCTTTGTAGCTTTGCCTTCCTCTCTTGGAATAACTCCTAACCACGCAAACAAAGAAGAATAAAAAGTCCAGGAACTATTTGGTATCATTTGGTTCTGTTGACTTTGGAGTATAACTCTACCGATACACCTGTACTTTCCATGGAAATCTCAAGGGTGACGAGTTTACCCGATGCGCACCTGATACCGCCATCGTCGATCTTAGGGTCGGCCAAACTAAGAAATGTGGGCTCTGAGGAGAAGCAGCTATTATCATACCACACTTCAGGCGTTGCACTGTTTGTGTCTACATTTATTTAGCAAGTGGATTTCAACAAATATTTTTAATCATGATGCTTTTGAGCCGTTAAAGAACAATTATAATTGTGGCAGAGCGGTTTTAAGCAAAACAACAACAAAAAACAAACAAACAAAACAAAAACAACGCAAAAACAACAACAAATAGAGATGTGGACGTGACAAACAACCACACAGCTGTTTCGGATTTGGAAGCTTCTCAACATGTCAATTCGTGTTACTTGCAATGTTAAGATATAAGATATATAAACTGCCAAGGTTGAAATTGCTTCGAGAGATGCATCTTTAATAATACTCGGCTTATCACCTCATGACACTTATCACCGTCATCCTACCATGATGTCAATTTCCGTCTGTATCACTTCCCTTTCTAGTTGGGTGCTAATATTAAGCCCAAGGGAATACATACTTTAGGAGAAAATATAGAGCTTTTCAGAATGCATATTGAATGTCACGTGACTTATCTCCTGATGAAGTAATCATCCAATGTCAATGTCAATTTTCGTTACAAACAGCTTCTTTTCTAGGAATGTGCAAAGTTTGTACCCAATAGAACATATACTTCGGGAGATACTGTGCTTTGAAGTGTGCACCTTCAATGTCATTTGACTTTTCAACTGATGACGTTATCATCCAATCACGTTTCCCTTCTGAGCTTCGTGCAAAGTTTCAACCCCATCGGACATGTACTTCAGAAGATATACATGTAGGGCTTTGATGTTTGCACCTTTAATGTCATGTCACGTGACCCCCTGATGACGCCGTCATGATGTCTTGTTCCGGGGCCCTGTCTTTGTGGCTGGCTATTAGAGAGTTCATCTAATTTGACCCCAGTCAGATTGATATCAATGCCAAAGTCTGGCTGTCGAAAAACGTGTACAAACCCATGGGGAAATTAAATATTTAACATTCAAAAACAAGCCACGTGACGATAACATCATGACATATTTCTTGTAGGACCATCCGTGGATAATTTTCTAAAGGTATGGCAAGAATTCACATTTATTAAACAACCAAAGTCGAATATGGATGAAAACACGTGTACAAACTCTATGGGCAAGAGTCTGAAAAGGGGGAAAACGAGAGCTTCCGTCTATTTGCAACAGAACACGGCGTTTTCGCATTTCTACATTTTGACAAAAATGCACAAGACTAATGTGAACATTTACTATTATTCAGTAGTTCATATATAGAACTATAAAAGTCTGTGTGATGTGGTTTAAAGCGCATAAAGCATGCCCTTGTAATGTCACATGACTTTTCAACTGATGACGTCATCACCACATCAGGTAAATTTTCTTTTATTATACCTCATACATATTCACGACGGATCGCCGAACTCTCATTAGTGCGTTTAGTTTCGCTGTTTGCCAGGCGCACAAGCCAATCGTTCGCACTGGGGTAAATACGCATGTGTTAGTTAAAAATGTATGCGCAGTAGCAGAAAATCTAGGAACTGTCGCCCAGGTGTATCGTGCACTAGTGGTAGCGGTAATGAGTTCACACACTAATTTGTCAACTCCCAGTACTCCGGGGAACTAACATCGACTGTCCAACCTCAAACCATGTAACAAGCAAGTGGCGGTATTGGGAATTCAAAAACTAATTTTCAACTCCCAGTACTCCGGGGATCTAACATCGATCGTCCCACCTCAAACCATGTAACAAGCAGGTGAGACGATCATCAGTAACTTCAAGTGTGGCAACCCTAAGAAGGCTTGGCGGAGAATTCGTACAGTCACATGATGCAGGAAAAAAACAATGGGTGTATGTTCCTGTTGAAATTAATCCGACTTTTGCAAATGATCTCAATTCTTTCTTTGCTCGCTTTGACGTCAACGACTTCAAGGATGAACCGAGTACATTATATACTCTCTGTAAAAGGGAAAGTACATCCAGCAATAATGTTTTAAAACTGGATGTTTATAATGTAACGAAGTTAAAAAAGAGGCAAGGCAAACAAAGCCACAGGGCCGGATCAGAATTCAGGTTATCTTTTAAATGTCTGTTCAGAAGAGCTGGCTCCAGTCTTTCACAATTTATTTGAATGTTACTTCATTGTTGTACTTTGCCGGGAATTTGAAAAATGCCTGTTCTTATTCCTGTGCCTGCAGTAATTAAACCATGTACTTTAAATGATTACCGAGCGATTACTCTTACTCCTTGAAAGGTTTTGAATATAGAAGGGTCTTCTGCTTCATCAAACAAAGATGCTCATTGATCATTTTCAGTTTGCTTACTTTGCAAAAGGCGGGGTTAAACATGCTATCATTACAATGTTTCATGGGATT
Organism: Acanthaster planci; assembly: GCF_001949145.1. The sequence goes on from NW_019091465.1 coordinate 380,544, forward strand.
TATATGCACTTAAATAAACCCGGAGCCGATGTAAGAATTGTGTTTGTTGATTTCTCATCGGCCTTTAATACTATGCAGCCTCAAGTTTTATTTAGCAAATGGATAGTCATGGATATCAATCCTAAATTGTCGTTATGGATAAGTGATTTCCTATCTGAGAGAACAAAACCGGTGAAGGTTATGCAGTCCCTCTTAGACAGCGTTTACTGTAACACTGGATCCCTCCAGGGTTGTGAATTGTCTCCATTGCTATTTGCAATACATACAAGTGATCTGAGATGAATAATACATAATGTGTTGTTCAGTATGCCCACGATACCTCGTTAACAGGCTTTATCACTATAACAACAATGAAAGTGAATATAGGGATGAGGTAAATCATTTTATCAAATGTTGTGAGGAGAGTTTTTTGGTGATCGATGTTCGTAAGACGGAGGATATGATTTTTGACTTCTGTAAGGTAAAGGGTGATATCACACCTCTGAGGATTAAAGATGAGGTAGTTGAAATTGTCGCAGAATAGAAGTGGATCTTATATTGAAGGGTAACAAAATTTGGAAACATTGAGTTCACATGAAGTATTTCCAAATAATAATTAAATACATAACCATTTCAAAAAGTCGTAAATTTAATATTTACCCCATTAATTGTGACCCCAAAATGAATTAAAAGGTCCTGCGTTTCCCCGCCCATAAAAATCCCATTTTGGTCGTTCCCGCTCCCAGGTTGATTGGATGACCTCTTCGCCAGAACGCTGACATGTACATGTAGAGTGTATATGTACATGTACAGTGCAATGCGCACAGTACATGCAGCATCGCATGCTTGCAATAGACGGCGTTGTGTTTGATGTAGCTTGGCAAACAGGGCAAACACTGTTTCACTGAGTTTACGAAATACACGGTAGGACTGTGTCTTTTAATTTCTACTTTGCAGCACAAGCTCTGCATTTGTCAAAATTCATTTGCAAATTTTGCATTAGCAACTTGTCAACTTCGAACTACCACAGATGGGCTTGTTGTTTCCAGAAGTGTGACAAATGAGTGTTCAACACAAGCCGGGGTCTAACTTGTTTTTGTTATTTTTAAGAGTTCGAGTTTAATGATGAGGACTGTGAAAAAGCATGTTCTTACTTCACTTTAGATAATAAAATGGGAAGCCATCTATTAAGGATGTTCGCTTAAATTGTTAGTTTAAGGATGGCAAGGCAAAGATAGACGGTTTCAAAATACAGAATTTTATTTACACGTTTTGAGGGTTCAACTGTCCAGGTCTGATTTCAATTAAATGGTTCAAATTCTTTATTTTTTATTTTATTTACAAGTAATTTCACATTCCCCGAATGACAGACCGGTGTGCGGCAGTGGATTTGGCCTTCCAGACTGCACCTACTAATTAACAGTGTGTGGAGTAAAGATCGAAACTCTACTGTAAAGCATTCGAGTCGCCACAAAAACAAATGCCGAGTTACATGTACAGTGTACAATATCACACGTACACTTCAGGTGAAACTTTCACAATCAAGGTGGGAAATAAACTCTCCAATATCACTCATTCTGCGATTTGCTATGACCCCAATATTCATCTAGTCATTTCAGATGCTATGAAATCCTAGATTGAGATGGCGAAGAGACTACAAATCAGCTATTACAAAGTCAAAAGTTAGTTTTTGTGCGACATTTTGATTACAAGATACTCATACGATGGTGCCCACACTGGAAAGGAAGAGTACACTCGCCCACCGCACTATCTTCGCGGAAATTTGTTTCACATTTCTAAAGGCTTGGTAGCGTAATAGCTGTACGCTTCAATCATAGCTGATTTGTTGTGTCCTCACCTTGCAATCTATGATTCCATTTTGTGTGACCCGACTTGATGAATACTGAGGTCATAGCAGAACGCTGAATGGGTGATCTTGGAGTGAAAATCCACTGTCTTGATTGTATAAGTTTCTCGAGAAGCGTACATGTGATATTAACTGTTCCCTCTACATTGTGCTTCAGCTCTTTGTGTGGCAACGCGCATGATTTACACTAGGGCTTCGATCTTCACTCAAAGCACTATTCATTAGCCTATTAGGTGCTGCCTGGGAGGCCAAGTCCACGGTCGCACACCTGCCCTTCGGGGAATTCGAGGAACATGGAATTTCATATAAAAAATAAACAAATAACAAGAGATTCGAATCGTAATTAATAGATGGCCTATCATTACAGAAGAAACCCTGTTCCCCTTACATGGAGCTATACTAACCTGGAGGGCCATGCTGATGATATGTCTCAAAAAAGTTTCAAAACGAGAAAAAAATGTGGTTAAATTATGCATTATGAAAGTCACCCTGTATATGAAGCGAAGAGGTTTCGGCTTTTTTTGTATGCCACCAGACATAGGTTGACTCTCCAACCGTATGGAAGTTTCAGCTCTTCTTATCGCAACAGTTACAATACAGACGGAATATGATATAATTGATGGCAAGCATATATATATATATATATGCCAAAATTTTCTGATCTCATATGGAGACCTTAACTACATCTGTAAGACTTAGACCATGGACACCGAGAACTAGAAAGTGAATAGCAAAAAAGTGGTTTTAAGACTAAACTGAAGACCAACATCACTGACTTAAATTACGAAAATATTCAATTGATTGTGGCCCTCTGTGCCCTGACAATTTGTCCTGGCAGGTTTGTGCACTGTACACTGTGGTTGAACCCTTCCCTGCGTATGTATGATTTTTATTTCCACTAATTCGTTATATGGGGATTCTGGTCACGCCGGGTCTTATAATTCCGTTATTATTATTTTTTGAGCATAGGTTTTCTTCTAAATGGTTTAATTTCTTACATGGATGTCCTCTGCACCCTCAAACCAATAAATTAAAAAACAAACAAACACCCCAACACCCCAACAAACAAAGAAACAAACACCCTAACAAACAACCAAAAAACAACCCCCCCAACAAAAAAAAAGGGAAAGGTAGTGAGCTTTGAACCTACAGCTTGACTCCCAGTTGTCGAAAAACAGGACGATTTCCATCTGGAGGATGTTTGTACACAGTTGAATGGCACTTGGCCAGGGACCAGCTGGATTTGTATTCGCCAGCAAAATACATACATAATCGCGTACCATGACTTTGCAGGTTGAGAACGATCTGAGGGAACAGCCACACAACGAATAGTGCTTTTCTTAGGAATACCCGAAAAACATGATTGAATGGGAAAGCGGGAGTCACTGGGAAAAGGCAACTTGTTGAATTGCTATATACTTTTAATCACAAAAATGCTGAGCTAAAGAGGGACCCATAGCAAGTGAGGAACTTGCTTCATTGAACTAAAACCCCTCAAATAAAGAAAAAAATCACTGTAATTTTATTTTTAAAATTCAATTAATTGAAAAAAATAAGTGAAACGAAGTCACATGATTTCTTTTTGCCATTTTCCCTTTCCTTTCGTGCTTTTTTGCAATGAAATACAAATGCATAGTGATCTCGATTCCAAACTGAGGTGATCATCTCTTTAAATTGATCATTGTTTTTCAATTTTAATTCCGTTATTATTTTTTTGAAGCATAGGTTTTCTTCTAAATGGTTTTAATTTCTTGCGTGGATGTCCTCTGCACCCTCAAACCATTAACTTAAAAAACAAACAACCCAACAAACAACCAAAAAACACCCTCCCCCAACAAAAAAAACAGAGAAAGGTCGTGAGCTTTGAACCTACAGCTTGACTCCCAGTTGTTGTCGAAAAAAGGACGATTTCCATCTGGAGGATGTTTGTACACAGTGGAATGGCACTTGGCCAGGGACCGGCTGGATATTCGCCAGCAAAATACATACATAATCGCGTACCATGACTTCGCAGGTTGCGAACGATCTGAGGGAACAGCCACACAACGAATAGTGCTTTTCTTAGGAATACCCGAAAAACATGATTGAATGGGAAAGCGGGAGTCCCTGGGAAAAGGCAACTTGTTGAATTGCTATATACTTTTAATCACAAAAATGCTGAGCTAAAGAGGGACCCATAGCAAGTGAGGAACTTGCTTCATTTAATTAAAACCCCTCAAATAAAGAATATATAGGATAGAATATCTCAAAGACCCAGGCAGTTAACTTCCTGGCAACGATTTACACAATTGCATCATTTTGGGGCCCAAACAATCTCCTTTTTTCCAAAAGATGTTGGGAGCACGTTTAATGGCAATGAGCTGACCAGAAATTCTCACTGGAATTAGTGGACTGCGCCCACTAGTGCATGCTATTCGATCTTTGTACGCTGTAGCCATGGGCATGCAGAGCCTCGAACTGACAGCTTTTGAAATATTGTCCAATCGTATAGTATAGATGGTAGAATAACTAACGCAGCATGCCCAAATCTACTAAACAACATACACGGACAAAGCTGACAGATCGAGACTCTGCATGCCTATAGCGGCAGTGTGCAAAGAGCTAATAGATAGCAGGTCTTGTTGCTGTTGTTGTTCTTTTTCATGGATGTTTTCTAACTTTGTGTTTTCATTAAGAGTGGGTTATTGAAGAAATTGTTTTTAATCAAATGTAATTAGACAAAGCGTCACGACTTAATATCAGCATTGTCTCCAGGAAATAAGTAACATCAGCAACAACTTTGTTTTAGCTTTCAGCTCTAATTTCTTTTCCTTCTAATAATTATATAATAGAATTAATTTTGTTCCCCCACTTTTTGAAATCCTAAGTCCCCCAGAATTAGGTCAAACAATTTCTCAGAATTGTGTGGGTTGCTTGGCAGCGCGTGTGGGCAGTTGGTGGCAGAATTTGCAACCAACCATAAGAGTCCTTGAGAAGGAGCGGATAACTTCCCTAGCCAGTGACCTTCCACTTCACTTGGCTACTGTCTCTCTGTGATTTCTCCTTCCATTGCACCTGCCATACTTACAAATTCGTTCCTGTCCTGCTCCAGGCAAAGACATCACCAGAGTTAGGCAATTGAGCTACACATGCATACGTTGCTGGACAGTTGGTGGTGTGGACCAGAGCCACATTCCTTGTTAATACCAACACCTAGTGCGGTGCTTTACAATCTATACATGTAGGCATCTGATTTATGAACCTTCCCTAGAGAGACATCCGTCAGCCACTGATGGCCATTTTTGTAATTTCAGAATTAAAAAAAAAAAAAAAATTAAGGCCAATTGCGATGACTTTCCATCTAATCCTACCTCTAGCCATGCTGAACAACCTAGTTTAGTCACCTTTAAGGTAGGGACTTCCCCGTTGCTGGTATAGATTTCGCCAGCGCTGGCCTCTAGCCAAGTGCAATGGGACTGTGTGTTAATCTCTTTGCCAGGTGGCCTTATTGGATTGTTTACAGAAACGTTAGTGGAGCAAGCCAAGGCCATGAGTTATGTCATGTTCGGTTTATTTGACGAGTCCTTAAGCTGTCTAGATAGCTGTCTGGGTAGTTTCATTGTATGGGGGGGTGTTAAATTTATTGTTGATTTGGTGGGCCCTCCTCGTGACTGGAAAATGGGTACCATGACCGTACTCCGACCTTTTTTCTGCGTTTTTTTATTTGTAGGCGTTTGTAGGCAGTTGGTAACCCCTCTGATCAATTTTAATGCCATTAGAGGGGTCTGTGGGGTTTGAGGGGCATGATTATACCATAGAGCTACAATCTCTATGATTATACATAGCCACCTACCATTGATGGACGTTGCTGCTTAACAGTACAAATGGGTCCTCCTCCGAGTCAGGGTAAGCAGAATCAAGCTTGATCACTGAAAATGCTTCTTAGAAACATCTGTTCTTCTTTCAAGGCTCTAAATAAAGTTTTTAATCGGTATTGTGAAGTCCGAGTTGTTTTGTGGCATTCCTGGCTCCGGAGGATAAAGAACCAACTTCATAGATCTGGTTCCTGCCCCTCGAGCATAAAACAATCCACTAGTGCCTGCGTGGGATCAGATGGCGCCAAGACAATAACTGAAGGGTGGTTTTTTTTTTTTTCGTGAACAGCCATTTTGAATGACAGCAAGCAAAAGTGTGTATGAGTTTGGACGTCAACCCACACAATCCATCGGAATCCGCGTGCTTTACATTCACACAACCAATCCTGGTGATAATCGCAAGGATTTTGCATCCTTGTGAAATTTTGGAGGAGGTCAGGATACGTGTAACTATCAAACAGGAACCCTTGCAATTCGCTGACAGGGATACACTTTCAGACAACACTATTTGTCTGTGATAGTGACATTGATGCGATTTCAGTGCAAGGGACCCTGTTTACAGCGCACAGGTGAAGAGCCTTAAAATAAAAATTCACAACTCAAACGTGCTTGAAGGCTAAGAAAAATTGGCAAGCCGACAGCAATATTATATCAAAGAAAAATGATTCTCATTCGTGTGACTCTCCTCTGCAAGCCGTCCAATACGCCCCTGCCACTATTCCCTCTCATGCATATAAAAAAAGCGATCTGTTTGTAGCCTGTCCAGCTAGAGTGGGTTAGCGTCTGCAGTGTGACTGTTTCTGGCTGACTAGTTCTCAGGATGTTCCAGAAGCTGGTATAGTGGTACTGTGCATGTACATGTACATCTTCTTAGAAGCACAGGGAGCCATTTATTCTCCAGTGCTACCCGTGCCCTTGGTATACCCAGGAGATATTTTATGCATAGCTTATCACACTGCCTACACGAAAACATATGGATACAAGAAATGAATAAAACATTCTATTCCCAGAAGTGTCTTTACAGAATTATTTGCCTACTGGTTTGTATCACCACCAATCTCAAACGTTCAGTTCGCCTAACCTATATCTTATAAAGGCCTACATTTTAAATTCAAAGTGGTGAGGCCAGGTTCAACAGCGAAATAAAAGAAAAAAAGTGACACAGAAACGTCAATCAAATCTTCCAAAACATATATTACAATAACTGTCTACACATACACGGATAGGTTTGCACCAGATTTATCAGTGACAGGCTCATGCTTTTTGGTTTCTAGGCTGAGCTATAGTTGAAGAATTTCTTGATCTTGTCTATGGGTTCCTAGTTGATAACTCTTTCATCGCATTCTTGTTTCATTTTTTCCATGCCATTCGTGCACAATTTCAAGAGTTCTCGTCCAGATGGGTTTCGGCGATGCGGCACAAATCTTCCACATCCATTTCTGCAGGGTTTGCTTTGACCAGTATTTGCTTACCTAATAGCACTGTGCCAGGAACAATTCCAAGTCTGTCCAGATGGCAACAACCCTCAACATGTAGAAACAAAGAAAACAACTACAGAATTTAATTAATAATACACATGGCACAATTCAAAGTATCAATTATAGTTTCACACTACAAGTATCTATGGCTTCTCTTCAACATTCGTCTACAGCCAGAAACTGGTTTTCAAGAAAAAAAAGAACACAAACAACTAATATGGTTTCTGGATGGGTCCCATTTATCACCAGCTATCTTAAATTTTCCATTTGCTCAAGTTATCTCTAATATAAAGGAATTGAATTCAAGGTGGTGAACCCAGCTTCACTACTTTCAAATTCAACATAATATATATCTGAAATAAGTTGATGGTGACAGTATGTGCCTGATTAACTGCTCTTTCACATGTCACACACAGGTTGCTGCAGGCTAGGGTTAAACACAAACAGTACTCCATACAAACGGTGAGAGTTTTCAACCATCCATTAACTCTAGCTGAGAGTGGTTTCTTCTCTGGTTTACAAACCTACATGTAAGTCATTCTCATTCATCCCTAGAAGGGTTGAATTTTTTTCCATATTTGAGTTGAAAGTCGTCTTGTGTCATCTACAGCATGAGAATTAAAAATGTAGAAATGTAGCCTTTGATCAAAATTTAATTTCTTCACATTTTTAGTTTGGTAATGCAAAATTATTTCAAACTTAAACGACATGTTTCATATGGTCACTTCTTATTATTAGCGAAATCCAAAACACAAATGAGTATAGCTATATACTCAATGACCTCAGTTATTCATCAAAGCTCAAAATTGTTGATCTTTCCATTTTCCCTTGAAATTAATAGTGTTGTGAAATTACTCAACATGAATTGTTGATCGATTATTAGTTGATGATTATTGGTTATTTCTGGTATTTTTACCTGGCAGCGCGCTGTGCAATTATTAGTTCGCTCACCCCGCGTCTCCGCGTGCATTCACAGTGCATAGTTGAGTTACCGCTGCGCGCGCGCTATCAGAACCACATGTAAACAGCGCGCACTTTCTTGCTTGGTCGCGCTAGCGCCCTCTTGCCGTGAGCGTGAGGCACTGATGTTCGCTACACGGCACGCTGTTTTGTTCTACCTGATGTGACTTATTAGTAAATGTTATGATGGAATGTTTTGTTCTTAACACAATGTAAAAACATGCCCAACCTGTATAAATAGCCACGCTAGATTGTAGGTAGAGATTTCGTGTTCTAACCTTGGACCGTTCCGATCTGTGCCCAGAATTAAACCAGCTGTGAAGTATAGATCTGTGTGACTGCCCTTTAATTTGCCCGTTTCGATGGCGAATCCGCAACAATATTTATTGTTGGTAATTTTTATTGCTAGTAAACACCACTCAAAATACATGTTGCTATGGGCTTGATATCAACTATAGGTCAAGTGATGTAGCAGACAATAGGACGATTACTGGTTAGTACTGAGATTCAATTTGATTTGGCTCTATACCTTTATGTGTACTATGGTCATGGGGGATACATAGTGATTAAAAACCACTTTCTAGCATTTCAATTAACTTCTTTATTATGTTTGTTTCATTAAAGGCCTTACCTTTAATCTGCACATGAAGTCGTTTGTAGGAAGTGTAAAAGGTAAACTGTTAACAGTTTAAAACTGTTAACAAAAAAATGATGAAAAATGGAACATACACTCGGCAGTAATTGCTTTGAAGTATGGATGGAGGAAATAAGGTACATGTATATGTACATTAAACATCCACTCAATGGTGGTGGATTTCGGTTGGCTAACTCCAACGAATAAATGACATCTTTCAATTGGAGTTGTCAAATTTTAAGCTAACTACCAGTACAATAAACAGACATGTTTCTGTTTACTTTCTTGCCCCAGTTGGGTGCACTGGAAACGGAAACCAGTCCAGTGTATTACTTGTACTTTCACAGCAGCATAATAAAGTCTAGTTAGAGGGTGTTGTTAGAGGGGATATATTAGCTACCGTAAAACAGTCGTACAGGTTGTATAGTTTCAGGCATGACCGGAAACTGACCTGGAGACAACAATCACCTTATAGTGTAAGGGTGTGATTTGGGGGGCATGACTGCTCCCTTCTTTACAAACATGTTCTGACTGGTCACGGCTACTGGGTTGTGACCTGGTATACTTGTGACCTTGTATTACTTGTACTTCCATAGCAGCACAATGAAATGTAGTTATAGGAGACCTAAGTGATGTATTAGCTACCATAAAACAGCCGTACAGGTTCAGGCATGACCGGGAACAGACCAGTGATACGTATATCTTCACGTGGTGACAACAGTCTTCGTTTCGGGGCGTGCCTGCCCCCATAGTTAATTCTTAGCCTATAAGGTGTGACCAACATTTCCAGAAGGACTTAAGATGGACAGTTTTTACATTCTTTTCCGTTTATTTGAGACTTGGCAAAAATGTATGAATTTTTCACACGTAACATGTACATAATATTAGACACGTACAGTGTAATTCATACAGTACTAGACACATACAAAAGCATTTCACCCTGGTTGTGCAAATTACTGGTACATGTACATTTCATAACTTGACTCACTTGCTATTCCCTCCCCCATTAGTGTAACTTACCAGTGGCCAAAGTATTTGACCCCAAAAGAGCCAGGTCATTGTGGACTATGGGGGGGCAGGACAGGGATTCTGCTGCTTTCCCCAGAATTCGGCTGTCCCATGCCCAATTTAGAAAAGAAGAACGCCATACATGTAGAAATGCTCACTTCCAGTGCAACTGTGACGTTGCAACTAAAACTGACAAATGGCTTATTGTGATGACCACTTGGAGTTCAAGGCCTCATTTGTGTCACCCTACATGTAAACTTTGCATGGAACACATGAGTGGGAAAGTATGTCTCTGGCTGATATGTCCCAGAAAAATGGGTGCTTAGCGAGAACAGTCATAGTATTTTTTTATTTTCACAATAATGTTGTAAAAATGACGGATTGAAGTTACTAAAAAATTACTTAAATGTCAGTGCGTGAAAAAGGCACTGATATGATACAACGGAAAAATGTCATTAGGGTAGGTGAAAATCTGAGCCCCCCATTTCTTTTAAGTCACAAAGGTCACATCAACAAAAACTGCGCTTAATACAACAAGAAAATGTGGTAGTGACATGTGTCTCTCACAGCCTCCACATAATGTGAGGATAAGAGGGACTACTTCATAGGTGAGTCATGTCATGAATTTATATTTGCCCCAGCAGGATAAGATGTTAAAGTTACATTGCAGTGAACACACTACCAGTACACAAACAATGCGAACAAGTATATTTTTGTCCAAGGTTTAAATAAACCTAAGAGTGCTCACCCTACATCGTTCTACAAATGTTGGTTACATATTAAAGTGTAGCTGCAATAAATTTTTATTACATACATTTTTTTGCATCTTTGTACTCTTCTTCGTTCTACGAAAACTCTTTTACACTGTAGTCCTATTTGGTTAACCCTTTCAGCACCCTTGTGCCAAAAAGGCACAAATGAAACACCCCCTTTGCATACCACGGTGCAAGATGAGCGCGAAAAATTGCAACCGCTTGTCTACCGACGTGCCATTCGGGAACAATCTAATCGGCAGGTTGAAAGCTTAAGGACGCCCTCACTTGAACACCGCTTCTGATTGGTTGCTCGACGGCAGGCGGATATCCTTTGCTGCGTTTAAAAGTTTAGCGAGGGAACACGATTGACTGCCAATTTTTTCACGCATCGGACATGTAATATACACAGCTAATGAACAATCACAGCCAAAACATGGAAAACGAAGAAGACATTTTGCTAGAATTTTTTTCTGACAGCGACTCCGTTGTCCTCAGATGCTAGCGGTATGGACAACGGTGAAGACGATTTCTAGGCAGCAGCAAAGCCCAATTATCTGCACGGGCGGAGCAAAGCCGGACCCTCATGGCGGAAACACGGGAAGACTATGGGATTCGATATCTGCCGTTGCCCGTCGTCCGCCGCCTTTTGCTTTTTGTTGTGTTCCAATTCTGCCATTTACGAGTTCCAAACATGCCATTTTCCGTCGCCCGCCGTGCGTCGTCCATCAAATTGGTTACATAGAGCCTGCAAAAGCTGGGATTTAACATATGACAATGTGATGATTCCATTCACTTTTAAGGATCTTTTTCTAACAGGCAAGTGCAAATCCCACCTGAAAAGCATATATTAGTCCCATAATTAAAGTCGATAATGCTGTAAAAATGTGCCGACTTGTTTTCATCAAATTCCAGAAAGAAATTTGCCAGCCGATACAGATATTCCATTTTGTCCTTTCAATTTCATCTTGAAATCCAGAAATACTAGATAGTGCTGTGGATAACAAAATGTTTGTTAAATGTATTGTTAGGGGGCAATGGTTTAAGTTTCAAAAAATGTGGCGTGTTGGTTTTTGTGGGTGTGTATGCCATGGTGGATAGACCAATGAGAACAGGTTTCCAGCACATCAGCATTATTTACGGCGCTAACAAGTAACGTTACTGTTAAAAGACTTCAGTGTGCCTACCTGCAACTCAAGTCATGTCTAATTTGGAGTATACAGCAGATTTCATCATAGGTATACCCGCCCTCAAAATAATGTTGAATCAGTTCGTCAGTTATGAAAACCATTAAGGAATCAATGTATCAATAAGGAATCACTTTACCGATGGCAGTCTTTAAAAATGAAAGGATTTTTTTTAATTTCGATTGGAGTTCGGCGCAACTGCAAAAACGAATACATCTTCTAGTTCTACTGCTAAAATGAGAGTCAAGCACGATGGGTCGATCGAAAAAGTACATGGACATCTGAAACGATCAAGGGTCAAAGTTTAAAATACCACTGCGCAATCGAGACAAAAAAAGGACGACGGGCGATGCGTGACGAGTGACAGACAACGCACGACGGGCGACGCACGACGGGCGACACACGACGGCAGATATGGAATTCCATACTTTATGGCGCAACAGCTGGGCCTAAATAGTGTAAATAATTCCATGTGGCCTGCCTCTCCGACCCGGCCCAGTCAATCACAAGGGCTTATCCAGGTCTCCAGGTCAACACACTCTGTTTACACCGCTGGCGCCAACCACAAGCTTCCAGACACATTGGCAAGCATCCCAGACATTGGCCTGATGAATTTTCCAAAGGGGGAAGGAGTATTTTTTTCGGGGGGGGGGGAGGTATGACGTGCATTATCATAGTAAAGCAGTGTTTTTTGCACAAACGTAAGGAATGGACATGGACCCCCCCCCCGTTTCAGTCATTGCCAGTGCGATACCACTGGCAAGATTGACACCCCTCTCAATAGTTAGGTGGGGACAAGTTAAGAAAGGTCACGGGAGTTTTACCAGCTGATGCGTGGCAGTTAGTAGAACGATCAAATCATGTGATTTCTGAGACATTCTAGACACACGGTCCAACCCTGGAGACAACATGGGGAGATGAACAAGAAAAGGTATTTAATAGAAATCTATATAACTATAATAAATGAAGTTTCGGCCGATGTACTGTACATACAAAGATATTGCTGGTGATATAAGAAAACGAAGAAGGGTGGGATGCTCTGTTAACTCGTGGGCAAGGACTACTGCAAGGTGCACTGAAAAAATTGCATGGGTTAAAGTTCAACCCAAGGGATTGAGGTTGAAAACTGCAACTACACAATAGTTTAGGTTTGTTCAACCCAATTTGGGTGGTTAAAATTACTTTCTGGTTTGTTTTCACCAAACAATGGTTAATATCTACTCATTTTGTGGGTGAAAATGAAACTGAAAGTAATTCTGCTCCAAATGGGGTTAACACACCCCATATTTGGGTAGGGGCATTGCTCAGCCATCCTTGGCTTGAAATTTAACCCAGGCAATTTTTCAGTGTGTGGTTCACGTCCAACGAGGGAGACTGACTGACCCCTGGCCCCGAGGGCGACGCGGTGATAATTGGCTTGGCAGTGAAGCATAGATGTCAAACCCGTGCAGCCGGGTAGAGTTCAGGGCAATGGGGTGGTAGCCTTGAGCGCAAGCACGATTATTGGAAGCCGGGAAGAAAAGGTCCCGTTAATTTTAAAGTAGCTTAACTCGGATACAAGTAGTACCTGGCTTATCTGTGCTGTCAGCGTTTCGCCTGCCCGTGGTGGTGTGGTCAACGGAGAACCCAGCATGGGAGTGTCTAGCCAATTTGTGGTGTCCTAGCACAGTCCCTGTTTACCCATTAACCCTAACACTCCTCAGTCCTCCAACAGGTGAAGGATTGAGAAGGGTTAGGATTAAAGAAAGAATCTTACAAAAGAAACAAAGTTTTACAGGGCTTGACTTAGAGTGGGATTAGGATGGCAGTTCTGGAGGATGAAGGTTCAGGCCCTAGAGGGTAAAGCTAATAATCCCCACCGGCTGGCCGTCATTAAAATGCACGAGTCTACAAGTCTGACTACCGTGATTGATGGAAATTCCGTATGTATTATGCAAGATCATGTCCTTCATATGCAATTCTGAATAACTACATATTACCGACGGGGGTCCCATTACCTCATCTGCCAAGACACATTTACTGTCTATTGACGTACGACATATGTTGTAAAATAAATTTATACTTTGTTTTCCCTGCCCAAAGATTCACTGACGACTCTTGATGAAAATTCTTAGGTCAAGCATCACCCATGGATATATACAGATATGACGCAAGGGTCAAGGGTTATATTCTGCATTTCGTCTGGCACTGATTTCGGCCAAGACGACCATCGATTTCAGAGTAAAGTCAAATATTGTAGGATCAACAGCTACCATTAGGATACAGGAGTTTAC
>NW_019091465.1:395743-408150 GCF_001949145.1 Acanthaster planci
CGATAATGCTCCTCAGGTGAAAATGTTTTCATTTACTTCATTCCACATGATATTGTGATGAGAAAGCGTCTAAAATATATGTTGAAATGAAAGGGGAAAAACAGACAAGCAAGAAACAGAAAGTCGATAGTTAATGTAACATCTCACAGAATGAAGGGAAAGATCTCATACTGGCAGTCTTTTGTGAAAGGTTACACGAATCATATTTTTTTTAAGGATGAAAGGAGACTCCGCTCGAAAGTCCGAGGTTCATACGCTTCATTTACATAGAATGGGCGCTGCAGTTACAAGTAAACCACTTAAAAGTAGCTTTAAGTACGTGATATCAAAATAAGGCTAGTAAAATAGGATTTGTTGTTTCTTGTCAGCGCCTGAATGTGATTTTGGCTCCCCCATCAAAAAGATTCATTATCCAATGTTCTACCAAAGGGAAAAACTTGACAGAAATTCCAACTCCTAACATCGAAAGATACCTTCCGGTAAAACCCCGTTCACCAGCGCAAAAACACTCTAGAGCCAAAAGTCCCATGGATACCTTGTCAGCCTAGCGGAGCACCCAATAGTCAATAAAAATCGAAACATGCCATGCCTGAACCAATTGTGTCCGTCTGGCTGCAATCCCTGGTCTTCCATCAAGACTTCACCTCAGCAGAATCAACAACCAAACGGACTACAATCAAACAGCATCAGACGGTCACACAATCGTTTATAAAGAGTGATGAAGCCACATAGGTCTTATTTGTGTAAAGGATATTATTTGTCCATGATACAAAAATAATGAAGAACGAAAAACGCGTCAAAATTTGAATAGCCCCTGACGAGAAACAATATATCAAACTTCGTCTACCTAACTGATTTCCAGAGGCCATAGTAACTCGCGTTATCTGCAGCCGGTCCGCGCACTGTTGAATGTTTCTGTACATTTTGTCAGGACTTTGTCAGTGCTGGCATTTTGTCATTACATGAATGTTCGAATCCGAACCTTCTCCTGAAAGAGGGAGGATAATTTAATTGAGGTAAGATTTTTGTTCACTATTCGAATTGTTTTAATAGAAAAATTGATGTCGAGAGTGTAACTCAGTTATATTGAAGTGAATTATATAAGGTATCAGGTGTTTCGAGTGAGAGAATATTAAAAACTATATAAAAAAACAGCTTCAGTTTCCAGTTTATTGTTCCAGTGATTGCTTATTTCAAGGAAGTTCGAGCTTTGCAATAAAGAGGACAAATGCTCATTTAGGCCTATAGGTAATGTCTGGGACATTGTGTGCTCTCGAACAACGTTTTCAAATGGGAAGGCTAAAGGGAAAACTGGGCACTTGGTTGGGTGTGTTTATGGTCACCCTAATTTATCAGGCTTTTGACTGACATAAGGAGAACGATGCAAGTTCATGCTATCCCCAGAATAGTCTTCGTTCATACAGAAATAATCACCAAAAATGAAAACAGACATGTTTTCTTTCGGGGAAGGTTGTAGTTCCATTTTCCCATCCACTCTCCCTCCAGATCAGGTGATATAATTATCAAACAACTGGTCATAAATCAATAAAGGGTTCTGAAATGAACGAACTAAAGAAATTGCCCAAAATTTTCATGCAAACAATATAACCCCTTTTTGTCCCTTTCGTTGGGCTGCGGAAAAATTCCGCATGCATTTTACTATTAGAAGCTGTAGCAATGTGTTAAGGGAATGCCTCGAAAAAGCCTTGAAAGTTTTGTGTGTGGGTCTGCACTATACAGAAACAATTACTATACTGAATTCAATCTTTCCCCCAAATTTCCTCCAAATTCGGCCGCTGCAAGATTGAAAAATGGCCTCTCAGTGGCAACTGAAGTTGGGAAGTCCCAGTTTTCCTGTCAAATGCAGTGCAAACAACACGATGAGATAAACCACATGTAAAGGCGGTTATTTATGTTATCTCGCCAGGAACTGCTCATGCTCTGAGTCATAATCGTATGATCTCTGTCTCGCAAATAAAGGGACCCAAAATATCTACAGTTCTCGACCAAAACAACCTAGTCTGGTTGTATGGTTTAAGGTCATAGCAACCCTAATAAAACTGTGTAGCATCGGGCAACTACATACCAGAATTAAAGATACACACATGAAATTATTTTTGAGTTCTTGCACGTCCATGATACAGTAGGTGCATAGCTGTCGGTTTCCTGAGAAGTGCCAAATCAACAAGAACAAATCTCTTATGATAATTCATTGCAATGATTTAGGAAAATGGCCAAAGACAACCTCAGTACTAGCATTTCAGTCAAAATATGAACCACATGGTATTGATTACAATAAAAACTTATTCTGTGCAGAACAAACAAAAGAAAACAAACACAGAAAATTTTTCGAACTCATTATCAATTATCATTCATTGAACAGCTGCGGTAATTCAAAGGGCAGTTAAAAATGATGTTGATTTTTTCCTTCGCTTTCCCATTTGAAACGTCAGCTTGATTGTTCATTAGTATTGCATGTTGTTCAAATAGGTCTTTGTCTTCTTCGCATTACATAGAAATGGCTACCACAGTACCACTGCATTCTGCTATTGAGAAGCATCTTGAATGTCCAATATGTCACAACAGATACAGACAACCCAAGGTATTGAACTGCCAGCACAGCTTCTGTGAGGAATGTCTGGTGGAGTACCATGAGAGCGGATTTAAAGATTCACCTAAGGTCCCTTGCCCAGTGTGCCGTCAAGAGACTACATTTCCGAAGATAGGCATACAAGGCCTCACGACAAACCTCACTTTGGTTGGTTTGACCGAGGACTTGGAAAAAATTGCACCCTCCAAGGACTCCAAGTTACTCTCGGGGACATGCAAGGGAGACAACGAACCGTCACATCACCGCATCGATGCGTACAAATGCCACAAACACGAGGGCAGCGTGAAACAATTTTACTGCAAAACATGTGATGAAGTAATATGTCACAGCTGCATAGTTTCTGAACACACTATCCCGGTACATGATATTACTGAAAGTGAGTTGGCTGCAAAGAATTTCAGAGAATCCCTCAACAACAAATTTCCCGCGTTCACAAGGAACATACAATTCCTCGAGGTTTGCCTGTTGCATACAGATGAGGCGAAGACGTCATTCAACAAAAACACAGCGAAGACTCGACAGGTGGTGCACGACAGAGCTGCTGAGGTCATAGCCCAGGTCAAAGCTGAAGAAAAAAGGATCATCGATGAGATCGCAGTCCAGGAACTTGAGCAAAGCAAATGCTTTGATGAGTATAAAGACAAAGTAAATAATTTGATGGAGAGAAAGAAATATTCACTTTGGTCGGCCCAGGTCATGACGAGGAACGCCTCGGATAGTGACTTTCTCTCGTTGTACCCATTAATCCAGAACGACATAAAAAATCTCAACAGCCAAGAACCGCCTAAGATTCAACACAAACTTTGGTGGCTGAGGTTTGTGAAGAGTCATAGAGCAGACGACATCAACCTAGGCGAGGTGGAGCAGGAAGGGGATAAGTGGGAGGTGCTTAACGAATTTGGCAAGCAGAGAAGCGGTGATGGGGAGTTTGAATTGGCCAGAGGTGTCGCTGCTGCTGCTGAACCTGACGAGATAGCCGTGGCTGACTGCAAGAATAACCGAGTGGTAATCCTCGACCACCGGGGGTTCATAACAAGACTTATTCCAGTCTTGTCTGGTAGGTCAAACGTATAGGGTGACTAGGCAAAAAGAGCCGACAACATAAAAGGCAATTCATAAGCCAGGAAGGAATTTTTTTAATAAAACAACACCAACATTGGTGGCTCGGTGGGTCATTTTCTTTTGATCGAGCAAACAGTGTGTACTCGTCATGAAAATTGCCATTTCGTCCAGAGAAAGTAATATTTATGATATTCTGACTGAATACGTTTCCCCACCTGCAATCGTTATGCCTCTGCTCTTCTGTCCCAATTACACACAACACCCTGGTTTAATTCACCAGCTTTCTGGTCACACAATTTCTCTGTGCGGAGTTGGCTTTTACGGCATCCCTGTTTTAACAAAGCACTTTTCTTTTGAAAAACAGGAAATTTTGCAACTACAGCTTTTTCTATTGACTTTTTGCACACTTGAATGTGCAAGGCGGTAATGCTTTAACTAAGTCTTTTTTTTGATAAATCAAAGGAAAATCTGAAAATCTAAAGGATCAGTAGGGCTCAGGGGGTTGTCAATGAAGACATAATTTATTTAACCTTAACGGATTTCTATGTATAAGAAACTTACGCAATACGCAAACTACTGCTTGAGTGAGGAACACCACTGCAATCAACTGCATTCCCATTGTCACTCTACATTGAATGTCAAATAAGCAGTAGACTCCTCTACTGATGACTTTTTGTTTTGTTTACATGTTTGCCTTTCTTAAGGAGCTTAATTCATCCTCCCTGTTGTGTTCTAATACCGTAAGAAAATGTGCATGTCGACAAAGCGTGACATCATCAGCTCCGGGCCTTATTTACCATTAAATTACCATTACGATTACTTACCAATAACAGCATTCGCTGTATCCTTCCTGGCGTTATTTCATTATGTTCTGTGCCCCATGATATAAGGAGCGTGTCGCGACACACAAGATTATTCCGTGTTCCACCTGAATTTCTCTTCAACCACCAGCCAAGCTGTTCTGCATCAACGAGTTTCCACTGCACGGAATCCTCTCCACCGGTACTCAAGCCCCACACACTCCAGAGTTCGGCACTCTTTCTCCTGAAGACGAACAGAGCACACTGTTCGAAATGTCGAGTGAACCCCGGTTCTTTTCAGAACCACACACACTCAAAGAGAGAATTTGTTTACATGGTGTCACCGCAAACTTCACATAGTTAATTTCTCTTCAGTTCATACATACCAAAGACAGTTAATCCGTTCCTGTCGGTCAAGATTCCGACACTAGCCCAGTGTTAAACGAGTGATAAAGCATCGGCTGGCTCATTGCGCAGTGCGCACTATAGGCGCGTCAATCTCTGTACAAGCAGACTGAAATACGACCAATCGCCACGGGCTATAGGGTTGTTAACAATTAACATTAAGTGAAATTGTTGAACAAAACAACTCCTTGCAAATTTTTCGTACTTAAAATATAATAATAAAGATAATAAATGTTAGCCGCTGCAGTCGGGTAATGTTGCGTCCATTCCCCTAAGCCGGTCTTAAACAACGTTTTAAACTTCGTTTGTATATAGTTGTTTGTTATGCAGACTGTCCTGGAGACCTGAAAACGCAGACACAAATGGGGGAAACGTTGCATGACATCATGCGTGGCACTAAGCGAGAGGGACATCGTTGCACGCTAATCATGCCAGCATGTGTTTTTGCATTAGTATACCAAGCGTTAGGGCTACTCTGGTCTTTACCCTGACGCCTTTAAATACAAGCTTTATCCAAAATGACACGGAAACATACTTTTCTCAAATAAGTATGCTACCTTTCTATGTGCCATTAAATTCCACCATTTTGACAGGGTTCCCTAAAACAACGGACACTATCCGTACAATAAGTATTTTTTACCAAAATTCCAGAAAACAGAATGGAATTTTTGTTTTCCGGTGAAATCATCAATGACGACACCGTGAACTGAAATTTACGACCGAGATCATTCAAATTTTCTCCACAAATGCACACTTTCTGTAGTGTAGACTGCTCACAAAAAGACGTATTCTGTCCTAATGTGAACATCGGTACATCAGTGCTTGTATTACTTTCACACTTGTCCTTGATATTTAAAGGAACCAGGAAATAGAAATAATTTTAAAGGTTTTACTAAAACCTTTGAGATTGCATCTTTGGGTTTCAAATAACCTAGTTTTAAAGTTTTGTTTTGCAATCTTAACCCATATTTTGATTTTTTTTTGTTTTATGCTGATAACCTAGTTTTAAAGTTTTGTTTTGCAATCTTAACCCATATTTTGATTTTTCTTTGTTTTATGCTGATGCTTCTTGTATATTCATGAGCAGACCTATGATGTCATCCAAGGCACTGAATCTCAACATTGCACTGATTAGTGCGCAGACCATGTCTAGATTATTAAACCACTGCTACGGCAGATTTTATTTTTTATTGGCAATTTATTGCTGCGTAAGTATATGGCAATAATCCAGCAAAAACCTTTCCACAGAAATGATCCCAGATAGCAAATTTGGATTCCAAATTTGAACATGAAAACATGTCTTCCTGGATTTACATATCTAAGCATAAGCGCCTTCACTTGCCCAGAAATGCTTGGTCAATTTATAATGTTTGATAAAGTGCACCGTTCAGTTCACGTAACTCCAAAAAGATGTCAAACAGTCTTCATACAGGTAAGAAGAGTACAGAGATACACATAAAGTGATTCTAAGAAAATTCTCGGGCATCAGATGTGACAAGTCGTGGGTTGTGCAGATCTGTCCCCTCAAACTTGTCCTGAATATTGTGGCGGGTGGTTCCTTCGGGCCTGACATCAGTTCAAGGGTCAAGTCTGAAATGTAATTCACAAACCATTGTTGCATTACATGAACAGTTGCGCTGTCAGCAACCATGACTGATGTTGCCCGACATGAGATCAATTACTGACGCTGAACCCAAGCTGCACTGCACACCTCAATGTTGCACTGCCTGAACAATATTGCATTGCATATCCTAGTGTCACTGTAGTGATACGGCCCGCATACAAAATAATCTGTGGACCAAGCCCAAATCAACTACAATGCACCCACGTGAACGGCTGGGTTATACGAAGATAGTCCGCACGCACCTACCATAATAGTGGCACACGCAACACCTTGTAGCAACACATCACAGCAAAAGCATCTAGAACTTACGTCTTTACAGTTGAGCTGACGCTTGTTAGAACCCTATGCAAGCTTCTCCCACTTCACGCATTCGCAAAGATCAAGCACAAATCAAGGAGCTTATTACACAGAGCGCTACGCTCCGCCCATCCTCTGTACCACGGGACATGGACACACTACTTCAGTAATGCAATCCTTATTATGCAGAAATAACAATAATAACCCTAATTATGCAGAAAGTGTACGAACTAAAGTTCGTACACTTTCTGCTATAATATTGTTAGTGTAGTTTAAAATCAAAGTTAAAGGAAATAAATAAAAAACTAGAGGTGGTGTTAGTGAAGAAACACATAGCTGTTCCCAAAATGCTTTATTGATCTTTGATGACAGCCGACGAGTATCATAAGTTTGCAATCAATTGGATTACAAATAATTTCCAAAGTGGCATGTATAACTAAAAACAAATTATCACTGCAATTGAAAGTACAGTGCATGAGATATGACAGTTTGTGTGTAACAATACAACTTCCGGTCAAACCCGAAGTAGAGGTCATATGAGGTTTGAATATAAATTTTCATCTATAACACGTCCCTGACTATGTGCATACCAAATATGAGTGAAATAGGCCAAATAGTTTACCCGATCGAACATGTACTTCGTGAGATAAAGGGCCTTAAAGAGTGCACATTTAAATTAAGGTCAATATTGCTCTGAAGCACTCCCGTTTCAAGATATCTGCAAGACTTGAACCCAATCAGACATCTACTTCGGGAGATATAGGGCCTGAAAGAGTGCACTTGTAATGTCACGTGACTTGTCTCCTGATGACGTAATCAGCACAGAAATGTGGCTTGAAAACGTGTACAAAGTCAATGGGCTGTGAACTCGTTTGCAGAAACACTGTCATGTCACGTGATTTGTGCTTAAACTGAAAAATTCGGACTCTTAAGCATATATCAAATCAAATAACAGAGCGTAAAGTACCCGATTTCCCTTTCGTTATTATAGCAATCTTGAGGCGAAACAAAGTACTACTCGGTGAATAGCGAGTTAATAAAGTAGAAAAACATGTACAAAACCTATGGGGAAAAATAAAATATATTAAAAAACCAATACTAAATAGGGCGATTACGTCATCACGAGGTCATAAATAAGGCTTTATTTTTGCATAGTGGTCTTTGTCGGCTTTAACTATGATTACGAATGAAGATCGGCAAGTAACCAAAATTGTGCCTTGAAAATATAAATATATAAATATCAATAATAAATAACTTGGTGACGTCATCACGACGTCAATTTTATATGCACTTCTTTGAAGTAAGGTCCTTCAATGAGGAAAGTTTGATGAAGGTCCAAAATTGCAAAAGGACCAAAGTTGATGGCACCATAAACGTGCACAAAACACTTGTGCTTTTGGTAAGAAGAAGAAGAAGGAAGAAGAGAAAAAAAAGAACAAAAAGAATGCCTTTTTGCAAATTTCAAAAACGCAAAAAAAAACTTTAATGATTACAATAGCTGCTCCCAATCGGAAAACAGCTTATAAAGAGTCTTTTAGTAATGCACAACTATGCAGATGTGCACGACGTGAACGTTGAATGAAGAATAGAGATTTGCAGTATAGCACCATGTAATGATATCTTTTTCTGAGCATGTGTGGTTCTGAAAAGAATCGGAGGGTATGCTCTGTCTGTCGTCTGGGGACTGCCGGACGATGGACAGAGCATATACTGTCCAAAACGTTGAGTACCTTCCAGTTCTTGTCAGAGCAACACCAACACCATAGTGCTACCTCAAAAATCTAAACTTAACTTGTCACCTTCACTACTTAAAGCTTGGAAGCTCACGTGAACGTTGAAGACGTTGGAAAATGCTAATGGATTTCACTTCAAAATAGTTCCTGATGTAAAGTATCTTTTAACAGGAAATCATACAATGACGTATATAAGTTTAATAAATCTGATTTTTTTCTTCTATTTTTTTTTTAGCTGACGTCGTCGCTACGTCAAATGGGTGGGTATGTGCTAACCCGAGAAAGGTATTCGTCTACCGTCGAGACACGGCGCTAGCCTACGAGTTTTACACCGTACTGTCAAGTGATGTTGGTAGGAAAGACGTTCGTCTTGTGAGTGCAGCAGTCATGAAGAACGGTAACATCATAGTTGGGGATAAAGAGAACAAGGTGTTGACCGAGCACGAACCCGGTGATGGTAAAATCCTACGCACCATGCCGGTGGAGATGGCTCCTGACTGGTTGGCTGTGATGAGCAACGGTTGGGTTGTGATCAGTGAAGAGGACCAGGGACGAGTAGGCATAGTAGATGTTTCTGATGGCAACGCCATCCATGTTACCACCATCCGACCAATCATCAACGGTAAACAAGTGGAACACTGTAGCGGTGTGGTGAGTAACAGATCGGGTATTTACATAGCAGCAGACACAGGTTTCAAGAACACTGGTCACATTCATCACTACGATTGTTCAGGTCGGTTTGTCAGCTGTATTGCAGAGGGTCTGCATAACCCCTGTGGAATCACATTCACAGCAGATGGGCAACAGCTGGTACTCGCTGACTGGTACTCCGTCAAGATATATCACAAGGTGTGATGTTATCTACCGTGATGCTGATTGGCATATCCTTCCCCGCTCTGAGCACGCCACACGCTTTCTTTGATCTTTGATTTTGCATTTGGCAACAAATAAGCCCCATAAATCAGGAATTTATCTTTATATGTACCAGTGACTCCTGTGAAATATTTAGGAATTCACATAATTGGTATGATTGCAAGATTTATCAGTCCACTGTACCGTAGTTTAAAGTTAAATTAAACTTGGTCCTACTATTTCCTGTTACGATAATGGAATAATATTTCTTTGAATGTTGGATACAAAGTATGACAGTGAAATTTTGAAACCCATGTATCATAATAGGCTAAGAACACTGAAGACTATGTCGATGTTTTATAGGATTTCTGTATTGGTTTGTCAACATGGAGCAAGCACAAGGTTTGAAAACACTATCTTTACTGGTGCTGGTCATTATATCAAATAGCCAGATCCTTAGAAAAACAGTCCCAGGACTCACACATTTAGGTGACCAACTTTATGTGCAATGCTGTCGATAATTTGCGGCAGCAATCAACGCCATCTCAATAAAGTACGTGATTTTGCTGCATAATTTGGTTATGGTTTGTCGGCTATTGGAATATTGCGGTGTGCTCCATGTTCCAGTGCATATATTCATCCTTAGCTTTGTCAATGAAATGAATGTCTATGCTAGTTCACATAGAACGCAATGGAAAATAATGGTTTTAGTGTAAAAGGGGTTTTTTTAAAAGAGAATCTAGCCATTATTTTTTTTATTACTGTCATATAAGGAGGGTCTCTGTGAAACACTGGTAACGGTATCAGACATTTTGCACTTCTTACCGATGGTGCAATGTGTATCCGGTGTCCCTTTCCCAATGTTTCACACCGATATGCTTCCTAAAAGGTACACTTTCGTTAATGAATAAATAAGTAAGGGAAAAAAAAATACTTTCAGCTGACTTTTTTCATGATGGACTCATGCAACGTGACAATTAACTTTTACAAATAGCAAGTAGACCTTGAGGTACATTGCATATATCATTAAAAAATATGTTCCTAATTATGTTAAAAACACACTTGTAACCTTCAAATTACTTAATTACTTTAGTTTTGCTCAACATTGCCGCACTGAATATTTTTTTCTGCTCTTACCATTAGATTTAAATTGAAAATATTAACATTATAGACTTATTATATGATAGCTGCTCATCGAATTACGCGTCCAATTGGATTAGCTCGAATTGCATTTTTGTTTTGCTCAAAACATAGATCCCTGATTCTAAACGTTAGTACTACAATAACATGTAACATTGACATTTTGTCACCAGGTGACATTACCAGTTACCTTTTTATGAAAAAAATGCATTAGCATATAAATCATTGTGGCATAATAAGCCCCCACAATTGCATAGTGACTATTGGTAGAGAGGTTGAATGGAAAACAAGACCTGCATCAAATACATTGCAAGTGGCCTAATATCTTATATTATCAGGCAATAAGCCTCGTAATACCAAACCTGCTTTGTTCACAAATTTTTTTCAGGTGATTAATTTATTAACATGTTTTTACACCATGAATATAAACTCAATAATATATGAAATATAATAGGAGATAGCTTTGACTAAGTTTCCGTTCGTGCTCTCTCTCCAGTGTAGCCTTTAGGGCAGCTGACATCACAGCCTTTCGCCACCGTAAGCACCACCGCTTAAATACACTTCCCTGGGCGTCCTACCCCCACTAAAACACCACATTGGCTTGAAATGAGGAGGGTGGGGGTTGTATATGTCACCACGTAGAACTTTATCCCTCATAAATATTCATTTTCCCAGTCAATGGCGCGCAACTGTTACTTCGAACGCGGGCCGTTTCGGCGTCATTCGGACACCGACTGGATTGGAGATGACATCTTTTTAAAACGTCTCCTTTCCTCGCATTCATTCCCCAGGCAATGCACTCTATTTATTCCTTTTTTACCAACATAAGTCAGTAACTATCAATATCATAATGTAGTGTTTCGTCTTTAAGACTCACAGGCCTTAATTTTGTCAGTTCTTCCATTTTCCTTAATTTGTCTTCCTTTGCTGTTTTAATAATTTGTATTTTCAACACGTCATGGCGCCTGTCAAATGGAATTATGGCAGGAAGCTGATTGAGACTTTTATAAAGTATAAGTATATTTAAACTTCTTTTGCGTATAGCTTTATCGGCATTTCATTGAACCATTCGATTCATTTGATAATGGCATTTATTGGTGATTTGGACGCTTACCGGATTGGATATGATATCTTTTTAAACGTCTCCTTTCATTCTCCACAATAAATCAACAAAACCAGAAATGCCGAGTCCTCTGCTCCCTTAAACGACTCAACATAATACCAAGGGTCACACATATGACTTCAATCATTCATTTGGGGTGATGGTCCAGTTGATCATTCTACACTTTTTGGTGTAGAGAAACTTACACACTTGCCCTGTGTTCGTTGTGGATAAACCCTTCGTCATTGTTTGGCGTGCACAATTAAGGGAATTGTCCACTTCAAACAGAGGGCGAGGGTTCCCCTTGTTTTCTGAGAATGACCCAATCTACATCCAGAATTTGCATCTTGGCATGAACAGAAAAAAAAGCCCTTTTAAGCTTATTATAGTTGAGGTCTTATGGCGTTGCTGCTTTTTCTTCAACCAGGCCGCTGCAGAAACACTCATTCCTGAAAAAAAGTCCACAAGTTTGTAAGGCTTTGAGTGCGAAATGCACCCTCCCTTGATTCCCCTCAATGATTGTATCAACATTTATACTTCATTTCAAACAATGCCGTGAGAAAGTATTTAAAGAATATGGTGGACTTTTTACAAGAAAAAACTCCAGATCAAAATGTATTGTATTAAGCACTGCGGGTAGAGATCAAACACCGACAGGTTTTGGTAAAGGCTCTACATTATGGAAAATGTGAGCGGAATGGAACGATGTGACTACGCTCAAAAATCGGAAGTTCATGGCCTCATTTGCATAGAATGAATGCTATAGTCACAAGCTCCCAGT
>NW_019091465.1:423358-438272 GCF_001949145.1 Acanthaster planci
TGGTGTTAAAGCAGACAATTTATGCTAGTGGGAAACAATAAAATTCCAAGGATGCATTGAGGGATGCGATTAAGGAAGCAGCAGCACGTGTTTCGAAGGAAACAATAAACAATTTGACAAAATCAGTGGACAGCAGACTGTTGACAGTCATCAGCAAACAGGATGGCTATATTGACATGTGACGTTTATTAGCTTAAAATAGGATGCTTAGTGCAACTGTTTATTTTTTGTTTGTTTAGTTTTGTTTTTGATGTTTTGATTTTTTTTCTTAAGGTGCAATAAAAATGATTTCTGCTTTACAATGACTTATAATCTGGAGAAAATAATAAAACATGACTGCACTGCACACTTACTGTTACTATGTTACATAATATCTCTGGACAGTAGAAAACAAACGCTATGAAGAGATGACAATATTATATTGATCTGGAGAAAATAATTGTTTGTAATGAATTTCATTTGCAAATGAACATATAAAATATAATATTTGAAATCAATAACTTTACCAAAAGTGGTGTTTTGCAATGGAATTTTAATTTTAAACTTTGCATTTGCATAATAAGTTTGGACACAGTGTAGTCAAAAGCGAGGCATCCCCCGATGAAATACAACACACTTACCGCAAATCTTCGAATAAAACCGTTACAAAAACGTACATTGTAAAGTGCATGGACAGCATAGCTGTATATTCTCCATCTCTCGGAAATGCACTGAGTGTACGATGTTGTGAATGTACGTGGGGTAAGAGCCAAACCCGTCGTTAGAATAAGCATCTCACCGACCCAACCGCACTGTAGCACCTTACACATGTAATTTTCCACGCAGTTTTAATTATCTAGTGACGGCGAAATAAAAGGAATCCAGCCCGTTTGAAGTACCCAGGTCTTTTGCCTGCTGAGCTTTTTGTTTTGCCTGGCCTTCAATTCCCCCTTCAGTGGTGGACGGATCGCCACCCCCAAGCGATCAGCCGGGGCCGGACCGCTAGAGGATAACTTCAGTTTGCGGTACCCGCTGCTACCCCTGATTTGGACCGGCCAGCCGACACCGGCAAGCTCAGTGGTCAAGTGGCGAAGACGTCTGCACTTTGGAACCAAAATGGCTGATTGTACAGTACAGCATACAGCTGTTATGTGCTAATTGTCCATGTGTAGTGACGCATAATCCCCCATTTTGGTTCCACAAACTGTCACACCTTTGGTCGCACTTGCCCCATAAGAAGCCGAAATCAAAAGTGTCCCACACCATTGTGCGGGAAGTGCGCCCTCTTTCAATTCTACACAATGATTGTACCCGCACAGGTCAAGTTTGAGCGGGCAGGTTGTTGATGATCTAAGACTGCTTTGCTTGGAACTGGATTGCAAACAACCTCCTCATCAGGGTTTTCCAGGAGTACATGGAAAAACTCGTGAGATATTGATTTTTAAACAGCAGCAACAAATAGCGAGATTGCTAACAAAGCAGGAGACAATGGGAGTTTTTGCAAAATTAACAAAGATAATTTTGAGAAACACAGAAATACATGTTCCGGTTGAATGGGAGGATTTCAACTCAGTTATCGAAAAATTAATCACCAAAGAATGTTCATGGCCGCTGCCATTTTACTTGCCAATATAAACCCAGCGATAAACGGTTGTCCGTTCCCAGCGTTCGACTTACGAACAACGAATCGAGCTGTTCGTAAAAAATACAGACCAAGCCTCCTGAACTCAGCCACAATGTTTGCCTGTAATGTCCAATACACCACAGAGGGGCCCAGGTAGTCTCAAGAAAATCCGTCCCTTCCGTGGAGTTGGATATAGTATGGCCCCGCCCATGGCCCCTACCCCGTTTATTTTATCCGGCAACAGATTTACTCTTCCGAAGTCATCTTGTCCAAATCCAACCCTCAAGGCCAACTAATTGGTCATGGTTGTCAATACTAGTGACTTGGGCGGTTGCGTGTCTCCAAGGGATTCGATGCAACTAATTTCTTCTTAATAATTAATTATCCTCCTTTCATCCATTTTCGAGTTTTCTTTTACACTGTGTTTTCTTTTATACTCGTCTTGGTTCCGTTTTGTGTGTTCAGTAAATAATATCATGATGATAAGTCCCTGATCGCTTTATTTAGCAGTCTTAACCACAGTGGCGTATCTTGGTGTTGAGACAGTGTTGGCGTAGTGTTTTTAAGCCTGGAAACTACCAGTAGCATCATTTGTTCAGCGATAAAATGATTTTTGTGGAGTGTCTGGCACTTTCGCTTCCTATTTAAAAAAAAATGGCAGCATGTTTCCTCTTCCTCGACGCTGGATTCGCCACTGCTTGACCGGCTGCGCGAGGCTCAGGGTGGGCAGACGAGAAGGCTGCAACACGGGGAAGCAAAATCCAAACATTTCCCTGAGCTCCAAGAAGTCGCTGCCGCGCTGTTAACACCACTAGGCCTATGTCTTCTCCTGGCAGACGGCCCCAGCAAGCAGAGAGTCACGCCCATGACAACCATACCAATGTATGCGGCTGTTGTCAGCTAGAAAACGAAACAGTACAGGCCCCTGTAGCCATCGAAAGCCTTGTTATCACTTGGTTGGTAGTTACTGTAGACCCATGCATTTCTTCAAGGACGAGATACAACGTTTGGGTTTACAGAAAGTCTGTTAATTTACCAACCACTAGCTACTGTTTTATAGTTAAGAAGAAATTAGAATGGTGCGATTTTCTTTGAGTTGTCGGGCTTAGTGATCCCTGTTCACCACTTCCCGAATAGCATCGTGTAATTAGGGCGTGGTTGTGGCTAAATGGTGATTCAGGTTCCGCGGCTTCTGACTAACCCGCCCCAAACAAAGATACTGACAAAATGGTAAGAGCCAACAACACTGGGCTGGATAGCTCAGTTAGTAAAGCGTCAGTACAGTAATTAGGGCGACGCATGTTTAATGCTGCCAAAATCAAATTCTTTGTTCGTCTTTTTAATCATTTGCAAGCACCTTGTCTGGTTTCCCGTCATACTTTGATTCATGATATATGCTTTAAATATTTTGAAAACCATTACCTAGT
Organism: Acanthaster planci; assembly: GCF_001949145.1. Next base: position 426,389 of record NW_019091465.1, read on the forward strand.
CTTCAGGGCAGCTTAGTGTACCTGGATACATCCCCACTAGCGAGGAAGAAACACTGCATTAGTATCAAGTATTATAATTTCTTGGATATGATGCTGTATCTGAACAGGTTTCCGTTTCAAATACATTTGACTGAGATTAGATTAACTTGGATGTGTCCATTCCTCTGGAATAGGGTAATTGGACATTTCAAAGTGTGCAACTGCTAATAGAAGAATAGTATGGATACCAGGCCCAAGGATTCTGACTACTCTACGAATCAAAGTTCCGGTATCACTTAATGTGAGACTGGAGGAAATCCTCAAGTTTTTCGGAGATAGCCGAGATATTCCGAAGTCGTCCCGTCTATATTCGGGATGTTCAGTTGTTCCCGGCTGGGTAGGTAGTCTAGCTGTTGAACGTAAACTTTTGTATCCGATTGGCAACTGTTGATCCAACTGTATTTGACTTTATACATTGAAGGCGAGGGTCGCCTTGGCCGAAATGCAGAATATAAGTTTAAGAATAATACGTTTCTCCGACCATTGCAGGCTTTATGCCTGAATCATGCTCACAGTGGGCATACATTTGCAGTATTGCTCACTGGATATGGGAAAAACTTAATTTTTGAGATGTTGCCACTGATGAATTCTACAACACCCGGGCTCTCAACTTGTGACCCCTGACCCTTGCATCATATCTATTTGCATCCCTGGGTGATGCCTGACCAAAGTTTTTTTATCAAAAGTTGTCAGGGAATCTTTTGGCAGGAACCAGACTAGTAGAAGAAGATCCTGTAGTTTTATCTACTGGATAGAGACGACATTTAAAAGAATGTTCGTTTGTGAATGGACAACTCATTCCGGTTCGACCTTTTTTTTTAAATTTAAAAGAAAATGTTAAAGGTTCAGAACATTAATAACGGCCTGATAGATACCGCCTCCCCCACCTAATTGGTGTTTACTACTATAACAGAAAAAAGTATTATAGTCGTTTCAAGAGAAGTCTATTAGTGGATATTTATTTTCCCATATGATATTGCTTGAAACAATGATTTGCTCGCACATAACGTCATCGTTGTTTTTTTTTAAATAAAAGTTGTGTACATTTAGAAGAAAAACTCTTTTTTGAGGAATCGTTCAAGAACTTCTATTTCAAAACCGTAAAAATAGGAAATGTGGAACAGGTTCATACAGCAAAAACCCTCAGATGATCTTTAAGAGGTAAACCTTTGCCTGATTCAAGGAATTATAATGAACACAGTTGGTAAATAGCCGAAATCAATTAGTAAAAATGCAAGTGTGGAATCGTGAAATTGAAAATTCTTGGTTTCCTAGCTTTTGGCTCTCTGCATTGAGCGTCACTAACAAAGATGTGGGGCTCTTCGTCAAAACAAAAATTCCTAATTGACTACTTTTCGGCCTTGCCAGTAAACACGTTTTCTACGTGATGAAAAGTAACATTAGTGTCTCTTCGTGTAAAGGCAAAATGCACTTATCAAGATTCGTCCCTTCACCAAATGAAACCAATCGAAATAAAAAAAATGCTACTTTCACTAAATGCGGGGTTGCAGATTTGCATTCACGTGAAGGGACATCTTTGGTGCGTCAAAAATGGACCACCCTATTGTCTCTTTTTCTGCAAGTAGATTTTCGGGATTTGGGACTCTGCGTGAAAGTATTTTGAAAACTTAATTTGCTGCTTGCCAAAATTTGGATTTTACTTTAAGAAAGCTTCGTAGCGCCTAAAAAGTGGACGACTAAAAACTTTAAATTTCCACTAGCATTTTTTTATGCTTGCAAATAGGACAACCCAATTTTCTCATTTCTGCAAGAAGATTTTCGATTTTTTTATGTTCAGATTTGTTGAACCCTCCACTATTCATACATATCACAGTATGTGTATCTGATGATTGCTCTGGACTCTTCACATTGTAACTTTGAATTTTTTGTCTGAATGACCCAGGCCTCCACTATAACTGTCCACTTGTACTGATGACTTGCACAAACATTCAAATGAAACAAAAATTAATTAAATTTTTGATGTCAAATCAGTGACCGATTGGTGTACAGGCTGAAAGATTTATTTTCGTTGTGGCTATCCTTTTTGTGATTGAAATTATTTGCTGAATACGTGTTTTGGAATTGGTGAGGCTTCAAAATTAATTCAGCAAGTTCAAGTTGCACTTTAATATTTACCATTTTTACTTTCTCTATTTCGCCCTTTTTGAAACTCTTGGTTCACTTGGTTAACAGCACTTAGCTTCTTCTCTTGATACGGCCTTTTTTCAATTCATTTTTTTCTTTTTTTTTTTCATTCCGCAACAATTTCAATTGTACTACTGGACATGGACACAACAGTGTATTACATCCAGCATCGTTTAGGGGACACATAAATGTCCGACGGCAAGCCGCCGTCGTCGTCATTCTAATTACACGGGTGTGCTGGGAAGTCGGAAGTTTGCGGTACCATAAAGGACTGTCAGGATTTCAATTCCCATTTGCAAGTTTCTCAATGGAAAAAAATATTTCTTCCACATTGTTTTTCAGAGCTGTGACACCACCCGTCAGACAATTGACCCTCTACCGTTAAATGTTGGCTGTTCATCGTCCCAAGACCGTTCCATTTTGAGCGGCGTTGCGGTCGTTTCGGTTTTCAACTTGTCCACTTTTGGACCACCCTGCAGTCGTCAAAGTGATATCCCAATTTCTGCTAGTATAAAATTGGGTTTTATGAAAAGGGGTCGTGCAACTTGATATAACTTAAAATCTACTGGCAGAAAATGAGAAGACGGGGCTGTCCACCTTTGAAGCTCCATAGACAGGACCCGCCCTAGAAATGGTCCGACCCATGTAGGAAAAGCATATCAGTGAACTGCTCACGCACGGAAGTCGACGTTGCTGCTTGTTGGTGAGTAGAATCTTCCATTTCTCCAGCCTGCGAGGCCTGTAGCCTTATTTAAAGTCAGTCCATAAATGCATACAGCGACTGTACATGACAAATACATGAAGCAACTTTGCAGTAATGCAGGCAGAGGGTGCCTTTTTACTCTTCGTGCTTGAAGCACACGTCAGCCATGTTGCTGTTCCAGCGTGGGCCCATCAAAAACATGTCAATGTTGGGCACACTCGGCTTGTTGGCACGATTGCCCGATCTCTCTGCGTGCGATTTGGTCATTGAAGTCTCCAACTTGCAATATTTTAACTACCGTGAGAGAAAACGAGCCGTGAGGAGATGGTGGAATTATCATGAAATCGATCCCATGACCGCGCTAAGCAATCGCGTTTCTCCACCGAGCGAGAGCCCCCAACAACACTCGTTCGTCCATGTACATGAAAGCGTACCACTCAACACAGCACGTGTACTTTGTATTACTAGCGATATCGATGTGAATGTACATGTACTGTACGTCGTCCTGCATGAACGCTGTCTGTGTACTGAGGATTTCTGGACATCCCTACGCGAAAGGTACTAAGTCAGGGAATCCCCTTGACTTGAAATCAACACGCGAAAGGTACTGAGTCGGGGGATCCCCTAGACTTGAAATCAAGTCGTGAGTCGGTCGTGTTTTTTGTCCAGAACAATATGAGCCAGCATGCTCCGTTGATTCTGTTCACCGTTGCCTGTAACCCAGCGTGCTGCGGTTCGGCCCGCCTACGACGAGTGTTCGTTGGCTGTTCAGGCTGTTGCTACATATTAAACAGATTCATCTATTTTATATTTAAGGATGCCTGTATTTGATTAGTGCCAGTTTCTTTCCTTTAATATATTGCATTAATACCCCTTTTTTATACGACGTTTAAGACCTGATAAACAATCGGTAGTATTTTGAAGCTATTGCAAATTGAAAAATTTTGCACGAGGATCAGTTATCTGTAGGTAGTGCACGTGTTCGTTGATGCAGTACATGTACATGTACGCGCAGGTGTACACATCGTGGCCGACTATCAGTTGACATAGAGCCAAAGTTGAAAATTATAAACCTAACGAAAGACACTCCGCAAAAGCTTAAAAATACCATGGTGTCCTCGTCAAACACTTTTCACTGCGATTACGAAGATATGCAGCACGTGTGGAACAAGTGAGGAACACTTCAACATTTTGATCGTAAATTTTTTTTTTTTCAGAAATGTAGCGTACACACATCTTTCACCCCATTTTCCCCGAAATATTGCCTAAGATTAAGAAGAAACACATCACAAATTGAATTTGAAGCCTGATTATACTTCTCTGGTATAAATTCAGCAAGCTTTTACACAATGTAGAAGATCTCCACGGATGGATTTTGGTATAGTCTTTTGCTGGCTGGAGTCGCCATTTTAACAAGCACAGAAAATGACCACGAATTCGCCGAATTTTGGCGCATACGCACAAACTAAGTGGAAGGGTGAACGTACATTTGTACAGTGATTCACAAACGTTCCATCGGTGCTCAGCTTTAAAATCGTTCACTGGACTGTTCTTTAGTGCTGCACGTGGTTGAAATGCTCTATCTTTGTCTTTTGAATACTTTGCAGAAATGGCTACACGTGCATCCATCCCTTCTGGCGTTGAGAAGCATCTTGAATGCCCAATATGTGGTGACAGATACAGACGGCCGAAAGTACTAAATTGCTTGCACAGCTTCTGCGAGGAATGTCTGGTGAAGTACCGTAATGGTAGATATAAATATCATCCCAAGATCCCTTGCCCTGTGTGCCGTCAAGAGACAACACTGCCCAGGACAGGCATAACAGGCCTTAAGACAAATTTCCATTTGGTTGGTTTGATTGAGGAATTTACTCCGCAAGAAAAAGCCGCATACTCACTGGGCTCCAGGCTACTCTGCCAGACATGCAAGGAGAACAACGAGGCTTCACACCACTGCATTGACTGCGGGAAGAATATTTGCCTGAAATGCTACGAAGACCATTTCCGCTTCCCGGCGTTATCTAGCCACGCAGTTGTAACACTAGATGAGATATGCGGAGGTAAAGTGAAAGTGATCAAACAACTCGATGGGTACAAATGCCACCAACACAACGACAGAGTGAAGCGGTTTTACTGCAAAACATGCGATGAGCTGATCTGTCAGGGCTGTACAGTTGTTGAGCACGCTAAACCCAACCACGATATCACTGATAGTAAGACAGCCGCTAAGATTTTGAGGGAGTCACTAACAGATAAGTTCCCTGCTTTCAATAAAGACGTACAAGATCTAGAATATCGTCTTTGGGATGCAGCTAAAGCAAAGACAGCACTCAACAGTAACAAAGCCAAGGCGCAAAAGGAGGTGCAGGAAAGAGCTGCCGCGGTCATAGCCAAAGTCAGAGCTGAAGAGAAACGGATTCTTGGTGAGATCACAACCCGGGTACAGGAGCAAAACGAACGACTGGATGAGTATGAGAAGACACTGAGCGACTTACTTCGGAGAAGGAAACACTCGCTGAAGTCGGCGCTAGACATTGTCCAGAATACGTCAGACTACGATTTCCTATCGCTGCACTCCGTAATCAGTAACGACCTGGACGAACTCAGAGGTCAACAAACCCCCAAGATTACGGGTCTGCAGTCATATCCCGTATTTGTGCAGAGCAACATGCTCGATGTTGATCTGGGCAATGTGGTAATGAGAGACACCTGGGAACTGTGTCTAACGTTTGGCCAACAAGGAAGTGGCGATGGAGAGTTTCAATCAGCCAGAAGTATTGCTGCTGCTGCTGCTGAACCTGACGAGATGGCCGTGGCTGACTGGAAGAACAAACGAGTTATTATCTGCAACAACCAGGGACCCACCGGGAAATTCCTGGCGATAAACGCAAGTACGTTGTTAGTTCACGTGCGTTTCAGATTGCAGTGTCCAGGGGATGTCCATCCCCTCAACTGTTTAAAGACAAAGAAGTATATATGCTTCCTGTTACCAGGTTTCCTTTGTTCCTAACAATTGCCTTGCTCCAAAAAAAATCGTCAGATACATTGTGGACAGATGCAAATGATGGCTTGCACCTTTGCTTTAAAAAAGAGAAATTTATCTTTCTCTCGTAGCATTATCATAACAAGGTCAATTTGCTCATGTAAGTTTATTTATTTCATATTCCTACCTAAGGAGAATGTATCAAGTTGCAAATCTATTAACACACAGTCGATGGGTTCTTGATTCACGTGATCCAGTCTTGTGCCTCTCTTGTCAGCAAAGGTCAGAAAAGACTTGAGCAGGTTTCGTACAAACAGATTAATCCTGTTAAGCTCATTTTGTAAACCCTTGTCTGCTGCAGCTAACCGTAATGTAAGTTGTAACTTTCCATCTAGACACGAGTACACCAAGTCGCACTGGCCATCGATTATTTTAGATTTCGAAGAACAAGAGTTCATTTTTTTTGCTGTGATTTCAGGGTTGCCATTTTGTTAATTTTTCAAAAAATAAATTAATATGTTGGTAATTTTTTTCTTAGAGCTAAAAAATACAAATTAGTTGCAAATTCTACACGTTTTTCACGTTACTTTTCTTATTCAAGGGTTCTGAAAGCACTTAGTGAGGGGCAGCGTGCATACTGTATTGTTTTTAGAATCAACTGTAATCATCTTGAGTAAAGTTGTACCCACTGAACGGCCCTGCACGATGGCTACCATGCAAAGCCTGTACAGCTTTGTAGCATCAATGTAACCCTGTTAATATTAGACAACCCTTGAAGGGGTAGCGTCCACTTACAAGTCATGGACGTCGACGTGTTGAATTTGTAAAGACAGCATCGAAAAGCACGTCATGCTGAACTCTCTTAAAACCATCATTTGGGTTTTATTGATGATTACGACAATTATATAATTTGCAGAAATATTGTTGGTTATTTTTATCCATGTAAATACTTTTTGCAGAGGGCACACTGGGTTTACCCTGCGAGGCAGTACGAATTTTTACTCATACGGTGGCTGGAGCGGACTATTCCGTTGAGTCCGTTTCATTTTTCAGAGTTGCAAAGCCCTGAGTCCGTCCTAAAGGTATATTAATGCTTCAGTGGTTGTCCCCTAGCCTCTACAGATCTTACAAACTAATAGAAACAACCAAAAGTACATCAAAGTACGGTGGGGGCCGTTTTCACAGGCTATGCCGATTTGAAGGGGGCGCCCTCGCCACGCGCCAGCCAAGCCATACCACCACCACAACACCCCCAACAAAAATAACACTTCAAAGACGGCCGAAAGCTGCCTCTGACAAGTTCCAGACAGCTGTCACTGATAAAGAACATTCCACTGCCTGCCCCAGGCACCGTTTGGTAAACAACTCCCATTAGATTGTACACAAAGGACCACTTAGCACACAGTCCTGTGGGAATTGACTGGCTCAAGGCCGGCTGAATTTTTTTCATTTTTTTCAGGCTAGGGGAGGCCCTGGCTGTAAAGTGACTAAACCAGGTTTTTCAGCATGTACAGGGGTAGGATATGATAAGTAGTCGTGGCATTTGGACTTTAAAAAAATTAACGTTAATTAGCTCCAATGGACTCGCCAAAAGAGGCCGCTCCCTAAGTCTTCATTCATAGCGAGCAATTCTCAACTGAAAAATGGAAAATTTTCCATTTCTGCTTAAATATTAAATTTTGATTACAGTTTGGTAAGAACAAAATTCCAGCCAAAATGTGATCATTCATTCATAATTACCTTTTTTCCAGATGACGTCGTTGCTATGACAAACCACTGGCTGTGTGCTAACATCAGTAAGGTTCTCATGTACCGTCGAGACGCAACGCTAGCCTGTGAGTTCTACACAGTCCCGGAGACGGAGGTTCATGGTGAGATAGATGTGCAGCTTGTGAGTGTAGCCGTCATGAAGAACGGTAACATCCTTGTTGGGGATAGAAAGAGGAAGGTGTTGACTGAGCACAAGCCCGATGACGGTAAACTCATACAAACCACACCAGTAAGGATCGTACCTTATTGGCTGGCTGTGATGAGCAACGGCTGGATCGTGATCAGTGACCGGGACCAGGGACTAGTGGAGATAATGGATGTTTCTGATGGCAATGCTATCCCGATTGCCACAATTCAACCAACCATCGACGGTCAACAAGTGAAACACTGCAGTGGTGTGGTGAGTACCAGCTCTGGCATATTCGTTGCAGCGTGTACAAGTTACACTAAAACCGGTCACATTCATCATTACAATTCCGTAGGTCAGTTTGTCGGCTGTGTGGCAAAGGGTCTGTACAACCCCTGTGGAATCACACTCACAGCAGATGGGCAGCAGCTGGCAGTAGCTGACTGGCACTCCGTCAAGATATATCACAAGGTGTGATGTCATCCAGCGTGATGCTGACTGGTAGTCCGTCAAGATATTGGATTGTTCACCGTCCAATATGTATGAGGACTGGTAGATAGCTGCAGTTTAATGTATGCGATTAGCCCTTTCAATTTGGATGCTGAATTTTTAAATTATTGGCGCGCCAATAGCAGTGCAGTAAAGTGAATCATCCTTGATGGGCCTCTACCGGTCGCAGTGTGTTATTTAATGATTGTTTATGAATATCATTGATACATTAGTTTACTTGCAACTTGTTTTTCGAACCAAAGGTTATTTTGTAAATCTTTACATAAATAGACAATTCAAGGTCAAGTTAATCTCTGTAATTAAGAAGAGAAGGCAAAAAGTTCTCTGAGCTGCTGCTTGATTTGTACATTAAGCAGGTGTCGTTTCCCAATCAGCATAAAACTGGCAGACTTCTGTCGGCTTCATTACCAGCTACCGGTCCTTATAGTCGGAGGACGTCTGTAAGACGTATGGAGAAAACGTTGGGGACGGTAACCAGTCGATAAAAATATATGAAAAGGAGTGATGCTAGCCAGTGCGATGCTGACGGGTACACCTAACTCTGAGCACCGCGTGATGTGTTTGATCTACGTTTGCATTTTGATATAAATTAGTTTGTTATGTCAGTCTTTGAAACGTTACTAGGGTTTTCTTCACGTACCATTAAATTGTTTCAATTTTATTTTCCCCCGAATCGACAAATTAAAATGAATGCTTTAATATTGTTATATTCCGAGTGATAAGATGACGCAAAAAGGGGGCAAATGTTGTTGTTTTTCTTCTGAAAAAACGGAAATTGGTAAACTTAATTTTTCTTTTAGTGGACTAGTCAAGACATTTTATATTGGAATTTCAGGCTGTTCATAGTGAAGGACAGCAACACGTGGAAAGGCTTGCCGTAGCACCATGCAAAGGAATATATCTCTATGAGTATGTGTTGTCCTAAAAAAGAACTGGGAATATACTCAACGTTTCGGACTGCATGCACAGTCCGTCGCCAGGAGTATCCTGACGAAGGACTTAGCACGCAGTCCGAAACGTTGAGTATACTCCTGGCTCTTTTTAGGACATTTCATATTATTAATGCTACTGGAAGTAAAACAATCGGGCCATTGTGATGATTTTTTCAGGTTTTGGCTGAAGTGAAACGAAATTAACGAGAACCTGTTTGGTTTTTCCTATTAAAGCAAACGTTTTTTAAAGTAGCCTATTTAATTTAATTTGTTTAAATTGTTGCTGAGTTTAACAATGAATGAAGTCTTACTCTGTGACCTTTAAAACTGAATATTTCATGGTTAAAATGCAAAATGTAATGTTCTGGTTCTCCATATTTGTTTTCAGTAAAATTTAGAATCACTTTAACAGTTTGGATATTATAGTATGTCATTTTAATACATTCTGAGGCATCACAGTAATTACAAACTTGTCCATATCAGCAGAAAATAACGAAAACAGCAAAACACGACTTGAACTGTTGCAATATTCGGAGTTTAAAAGAGCTTTGACAAATAAGATAACCTTCATTTACTGATTTTCTAAATTTTGTAGGCTATCTAGCAGTTCTCTGGACAAACTGCCCGGTGCACAGTATTGTTCAGGCTTGAAGCCACGCTGTGTAGATGTATTCCAACGTAATTATGTTAACAAATAAGAAAAGAAAAACTTCACTGTCATCATACTGACATAAATAGCTAAATAGATACTATTTCAGCTTGATGTCGAGCCTAAATACTTAACATGGAAGCGTTGCGTTAGTTTATTCCATTTGTACATGTGACCTGTTTGTCTCTTTGGTCACTGAAACCAGGGCCAGCCTAGTGGATATTGCAAACTAGTTTTGGGATCACTTATGGTGAACCATGTCCATGTGGAACAAACAGACCCTTTGCTTCATGAACTCGTCAAAAGGCTGGATGCACACCTGTCGTTGCATGCAGGAAAGATGTTGTTCAGCCGACCCTACTACCCATCGCTGTTTACAAACGAGACTCCATTTATCCCCAGTGAAATAAAAAAGGACGAAAAAATACACATTCTGTGTATTTATGACAAAAGCACGCAATGTTATGTAATAAGTAAATATTTCATATAAGTCTTTACGTTTTTATTTACAAATTTTAGTAGACATTTACATTTGTGTAAAGCTGTAGTCAGGTTAGTTTCAATGTAATCTCAATTCAGCTCCTATGTATGTTTCGAAGTATAGCTTTTTAACTGAACTGATGAATATAAACGTAGCCATCAATACTTCTCAGATGATATTTCAAACGCCTGTGTTCTCCAAATGAAAAAGATATCCCACTGTGATCCAAGGACTTCGATTCGTAATCATGTGATTGCAACCTTATTGTGACGGGAACGTGGCTTGGAGTCGATCACTCCTTAAAAGTGATAGGATGCTGACAAAACTTGGATTGTCTACTCCAGAGGATAATTTTAGTATCAGAGAGCCAATGCAGAAAAAAAAACCTGTAGGAGGAGACCCTCAAATTACAACAGTAATTACTCATCTCTATGTATTGGGCTCTTAAATAAAAGGCTGATTAAGTTTATATAAATGTATATTAAAATAATGTTCACACAGAAGTGAATAATTGGAATATTGCAAGCAGCAGAGACATAATAGAATAAATTCAATCTTACCCCGATGCAGATAAAAATATAATGTGCTACAAATGAGTGCTCCCCTCTTCCATGTGAGTCCTCCCAGAATTGGCTACAATATGAACAAACGAGGCACATACTGTACATCACCATACACACATAAGAATGGTGCATTGATCCTCATAACACGCAGGGTGTTGTACATGACACATTTGAGTGCATGGAGCTGGTAGTTAAGTATAGCCTACGCATACGACGACAATGCCATAAAGTGCTAACATAATGTGTGTGTGTACATGTACGTACTATACAAGTACATGCAAAAATTGAAAAGTTGCGTACATGTAAAGTTCGAAAGGTCACGTAAAAATTGCACACTAAGCACTCTAAAATTACTTAAAATCAACGATAAAGACCCAAAGCAGGATTCACTATGACATTAAGGGATCGATTCATATATATATCTTTAGTTGGGATTACCGGAATAAGTGTCAAAATGGCATATACATTCGGACAACCGACAGTCCAGCCAGTGAAATCGTTTTTATAAAAATTACATTCGACCATTAATGAGCATCTTGGTTGCAAGTATCCTGCGAATCATCAAGGCAAGAGTTTCAGCAATTTCTTCCAGAGTTTATAAAGTGGACGTTCAAAAACTCTGAGAACAATATAAAGCTTTACAAATTTGAACCACAAGTGGTAAAAATCGCCACTCGACAAATTTTAAGAGCCAATATTTCTTCCACCAAAATAAGTCAGACTAGTTATTTTCCAAGTCTTCTGACAGCGTCAGACTGATTATAACTTAATGAATACAGTATATGTATATTATGCGTCCAAAAAGTATCACATATGAATTACTTCATTAAACAAGCACACCTTTACTCGAATAAAAAAATCAACTGTGGGATCTCCTACCCCAATCGAGATATAAGAAAGAGCAACAACCATACTCAAATTAAGATTAAGACACAGAAAAAAAGGATATAAGTACTGTGGCGAAACAGTCTGTGGACTGACG
>NW_019091465.1:440966-462332 GCF_001949145.1 Acanthaster planci
TTCCCTTCGTGGATCAGGTACCAGTAATTTCCGATTAACTCGTTCACTATCACCTCCTGCCGCAGGTCTTATCAAGAACACACTCTGGTCCTCGTCACACTCAACAACAACAAAGGATTCTTCCCTGAAATGGTCGGCATGCTTATGACGCTTGGTGTGCGCAGTCTGTTTCAACAAAACACGATCACCTACTCTCAGCGGTGAAGCTCGGGCTCGTTTATCATGACGACGCTTGTTCGCTGCTGCAGCACGTTCCAATCTGTTTCTGACAATAGCGTTCGACTCTCGAAGGTGCTTGCCTTTGGATACTATCCTCACCCCAATTTCCTCTGGTATTACCCAACAAGTGATCCAGTGGCACAACTGCCTTGCGACCAAACATCGAGGTATAAGGAGGATACCCAGTGATACTGTGAGGCGTTGTTTTGTAGATATGAACCAAGTGCATCAAACGATCAGGCCAGTAGTTACCTGCCCATTCCCTTGCGGGAGGTAGGGCGTTGTCTGTGACTTATTGATCCCATAAAATGAACATAATTCCTTAATGAGTCTACTTTCAAAGTCCCGCCCCTGGTCTGAGTGGATTCGAGCTGGCACTCCATAATGAACGAACCATCCATCACGAACAGCTTTAGCTACCGTCGAAGCTAACTGATCTCGACAAGGAATAGCTATTGAAATCTTTGAAAACACATCTGTGAAAACTAGAACATCATCCATATTCCCCTTTGAACAATCCAATTTGAGGAAATCGATTGTGAGGCATTCCAAAGGTTGGAATGCTAACAAATGCTTCAAGGGTGGTCTAACAGTTGGAGTTAGAGCCTTTGACTTCCTACAATGAAAACACTGAGCCACATGCTCCTTCAAATGACTTGACATTCCCGGTCAAAAAGCTCGTAGTTTCACAAAAGCTGTAGTGCGTCCGACCCCCTAGTGACCCCAATGATTATGAGCGGCTTCCATTTTGTTATTCAAAGTCTATTGGGAACCAAGTATTGGAGAGTGTCGCCTGTACCTGGATCATGCAAGACTTGATATAATACACCATTTCGCTCTTTAATACGCGGCCATTCTTTAAGCCAACCGTTGACTTCTGAAGGCAACGACTTATCAGTTGGGTACCCTTGCCCCGGGTCCCATTGTCCTTGCCACAGCTTCCACGCAACACTTAAGGCTCTGCCATCTTTCTGCATAATGGCAAGGTCTTCCGGCGAATATGATGGCAAGATGGATGGCATTGAACAAGAAGGCATCTCTTGCCCTTCTGGTGTAGGCCTACACCTTCCAGAATAAGAGACCGGGGCTGATCTCACAATTTAGGGTAAGGGTGTCCCCCCCTGGGTCTTCAGTGCTCGGCGTCAACTGGTCATCACAGGTTGAAGGGTATCTACTTAGTGCATTGGCACACCTGTTAGACTTCACGGAACGATATCTAATATTTAAGTCAAAGATCGCCAGTTGAGCAACCCATCGGTGCTCCACTGCACCCAACTTGGCAGTTTTGAGATGTGCCAATGGATTATAGTCGGTCAAGACCAGAGTTCGGCGTCCCCAAAGATACTCTCTAAATTTATCAACAACTGCCCACTTCAGGGCTAGGAGCTCCAACTTAAAGCTCGGTAAATCTGAATAGGACTTTTCAGCCCCTTTGAGACACCAACTGGCGAAAGCTACTGGATGGAGAGCCCAGAATCATCATACTGAGAAATGCACGCCCCTAATCGGCTGACGGCACCGATACGGACTCGACGCAGTGGAAGGACTAGCAGGCCGACGATGATTCCTTCGGCTCTGCGGGTCTCCTCACCTACAACGGGCCCCTCAAACCCGACGAACTCCTTACCTTCCTGAAAACCGTCAAATCCAGCAAAAAACCTGAACTTGTTGCACGGAAATTCTCCTCAAACACCCCCGGCCTTGTTGCTCAACTAAAACTCCTGAAAACAGCCCTCTCCTCAAACGAAACTTTTACAAACTCATTAAAAAGCTAGATGTCTAATTTCTTCCCCTTTTTCTTCTCATTATGGAATTTTCTGACTTCACTTTTTATATTTTTATGACACTGTCACTGCTGACTTTGAACGCGAGAGGTTCTTCGTCTCCGATTAAACATGCCTCTCTTCACACCTATATCGACACCCTTTGCAATAAACCGGATATCCTTTTTCTCCAGGAAACCTATACTTTAAACAATCGTTTTGAATCCTGGAGTTCATGGCCTGGCTATACTCCCTACTGTAATCCCAGCCCCTTGCGTGGATCCGGGGTCACGACTCTAATTAAAAATAGTATCTCTGTCCTTGAATCTTCCTCTGTTTATGATGGACATGTTACTTACACCAAAACCTCTCGAATTAACGTCATATTTTATCTGTACAATATTCTCATCTCCCAATCTGACAATGAAGCCTTAAAAGCCGTCGACTGCATTTACAAGCAGTGCAACCCCATCAATGACGGTGTCATTATAGTCTGAGGTGACTTTAATTGCACTTTTGATCCTGATTTAGACCGCTTAGGCATGCCAACCGAGCATCGCCCAAAATTTCCTTGGCTCTCAAAAATATTCTTAACAAACTGTCCTTGGACGACGTCTGGCACAGACGGAACACCGACCTCAACTGACTCTTGCTATCCTCAGAGACTCTCTACGACATCTTCAACGTTTCCGTCAACTCTCACCCTCCCACTGCAATCATCCAGTGGCATCGACGCAGCTTTTTCAAGAACTGTAGTCTCTCCATCCCCTGGAATCAGATCTACAAGCTCCCTATTTCCAAGAAAGAAGGCGACGTTCAGTTCCGTCTACTTCACAACTTTCTGACTTCTCTCCCCGTTCTTCATCATCTCAACTCTGACATCTCCTGCTCCTGCGGATTGTGCGGAGAGGAAGGAACTGTCACCCACCTCTTCATCCTGTGCCCTGCCATCCAACCAGCCCTCAACCTACTACATACCCTGCTCTTCCGTCTTTTTCCCGATCTCCGTCTCAACTTTGAAGTCTACTGGTTCCTGATCCCAAACGCCAGGGGTTGGGACCGGGACGCGGTCAAACTCGCAAATTATCTCATCGTCAGCCTTAAAAACGTTATCTACTGGTTCTATCGTTCTACTGCCTTTTCGGACCCCCTTCTCGTCTGGTCCCACCGCCTAAAATAAAAAATCGTCATCGAATATCACTATCACCGCTTGAACTCCTCTCTTGATCTGTTTTTCAAAAAATGGTATATTAACAACTCTCTTTTTACAGTATTTAACGACAAGATAACATGGCTGATCTAATGACTGTCTTTTTGCTTTTTTCTTCCTAGCGGCCCAAGTCCGGGACTGCTGCTCGCTTTGTTGAGCGAGGGGATCCCAACGCCCCATGACGCAGGCCTTTTCTTACCCTATTGCTTCTTGTCGTATTTTTTTTTTTGATTGGCAAAACCACATAAACTTTATTTCGATTATACTTCGGTTTAAATCCAGTGTGTCAGAAATTCTTTAATCATGTTGTGTGTCTTAATTTTCTCAATGTAATCTTTTATGCCCAAAGTTTGTATCTTTTTTCGTGAATTTCTTTACCATGTTTAATGGGTCTCCCCTGGAGTGGCTGCTCGTGCAAACGAAGCGTGGTGTAATACCTCTGCTCCTGGATGAGACCCTCGAGTTTTTTTCTCCACTGCTTATCTGTTTCTTTAAGTTAATTATACTTTTTATTTTTTCATTTTTTTGTTATTTATCGCTAAGTGTTCCTTTTCCTTTTCACTTACCTATTATACTGTTCATACATTTGTGTAGTTGTATGTACACTGTTATAAGCTTTTTGATTTTTCCTTGAATTTTTCCCACCGCTTCCAGGATCGCCGTTGCGTAGGTAGTCACCGCTGACCCAAAGCCGGGACGTTGTGCCTTGCGCACAGCCTACCCGGGCGGTCCTACCACTCCCCAACCGGGGATTTCCAACAGTGGGCGTTTAAAATGTCCACACCAGTGATGCTGGGATCCCCATTCCCTCCCTCCCTTTAATACTGCCTTCGTTTATATCTACTAAACGAGTAACTATTGTGTGAAATTTTCGAAAAGCTTGTCGTCGTATTTACAATTTTCTCTGCGTATCTCTTTCTTTTTTTATTATCTTTAATACTTTAACGTACATGCGTATTTTACTTCTGTTTATCCAAGTGTACTCTTTGGTAAAACCGTTGTCGTTTATTTCTGTCTTTTTTTCTTTTGGTTTAATTCTCATTTACAATTCTGTTGTATGTCATTTTGTTTAATTTATTTTTGTTCATCAGTTAGTTTGCTCCTGTCCTTGATTACAAGCTTTTGGCTACATTTGACACTAGTACATTATATTATAATCATTCTCGTCAATGATCTTGTTTTAATATTTTTTCAAATTAATGGTCTTTTTTTACTTTAATTTGTGGTTCTTGCTCTTCTTATGATTATTCAGTAAATTTTTGTTTTTATTCCGTCTTCATTTGTAATTTCACGTGGTCTGTTTTCAACCTGATTTACGTTTCTGTGTTCTTGTTAACAATTCTTTAGATAAATGTTATATTAACGACTCTCTCTTTTTACTGTGGTCAATCGTATGATAACATGGGCCATCTAATCACTGTTCTATCCCCCTCCCTCCCCTTCCAGGAGCTTGGCCAAGGCAGTGGGCAGAATTGCCCACGTCCAGAGACGCCGGTGGCCTACTCCGCCCCTTCTCCCACCTCCCCTCTTTCAGCCCGGCCTGAGTCTGGGGCAGCAGCTCGCCTTGGCGAGACATGGGCCGTAGTTCCTCTGCCTCGTGACGCAGGCCCTCCACCTCTCCTTCCATTTCGTGGCTGAAAATGGTGTGTTTCCGGGAAGTCTTTCATCGTCCAAACCTTATCATTGTGTAGGACCTACAATGTTTAACGTGTAAAAGGCAACCGGGTCTTGTTGGTATTGTTCGTTGCAGTAAGGGACTGGAGTGAAACAAGCTGACTGTGGGCTGTTTTTCCTATTCTACTTATAGATTAGTTACAACTCTTATTAGCTTAGGTACTAAACCAAGACAAATAATGAAAGGGATGAACCCGTTAAATAAAGGTTAGGACTTATCAAGTCAAGATCTCTATGCAATTCGTCTGAGTGTTGATTATTCCCAGAAAATTCACACCTTCATCCGAAGGTGGAATGCACCCCCCCTTGGCAGGAATCAAATGGCTTCTATTTCATGACAGTAAAAAGGAACAACAGATTCGTCGATAATGGAAACATTTCATTACCTCAACAACCAGTTTGGCATTCACGTAGCATTACTTTTCACTATTCATTTTTTTTTAAATATTATTTTCTGTATAAACCTTATTGTGTACCTGCGTAGAGTTTCAATGTAATCGTCTGGGAAGTTTATGCGAGGTCTTTATACAAAGGCTCAAGGGCGGGTGCGCAAGCTTTTAAGGAGATTTTTGTATGGTTTACGAGGGTCTAGTCAAATAACGGCCGTATATGCATAAATCATTATTTTTACACTTCCAATGGCAGTGAAACATATGCGCATTACACATTCCTGCAAACACAAAGTGTATTTCATAAGTCAGGTAGGCATGTATTATCACAATTATTCTGGAAAGGTCGGTCTTTGTTGAATTCCGTGCTTTGCGCACTGACCCGTCAAAAGGCAACTTACTTACTGAAAAAGGGGATTTCCCCTCGCTTTCCCGGCCTGATCTTGTTACTTCTCACAGTTCACAACCGCCTTAAATAAACGGACTATATATAAAAATAACAATAAGTAAAAAACATGTTAAATCAAGTCGTTAGAAATATGAGAAAAATTTTCAAAACCTATATATAAAAAGAGACATGAACAACGCACAACACAGGCCTCTACTATCGACCTTTAATCGATTTAAGAAGGCGTTTTTAGAAGATTTTGTTAAGCAGTATAACATTCCATTACCGGCGCCCAAGCGTAAATTTCACACCAAACCTTAGCTTGTCCAAGCCATCCGAACGAACCAAAGGCAATTCAGGTACCTCCCACGTCAGTCATATCGCCAGCTGTTGAAAACGGTCCAAGACAACGACATCACATTTACACACAAGGGCAGAGTTGTCAAACAAGATATCATCAAAGCAATTAAAGCTTACACTCAGCCCAAGGAAATTACAGAAATCGACATTAGAAACGCGAGGCGCTTTCAGGGTAACTGCCGCAATTGGGAGTTAATACCTAGTTTCTTCGAATTTGACCTTGTGCACTTTTTTTATTTTTACAAAAATTTCATCGAGAAGACGGCGTTAGACGAGTTAAAAGAAATCGGTTCTTACAAACTGCAAACGGCTTTAAAAGTGCAGTTTAGATTGGAAAAACCCGACCAAACTGACTTTGGTGTATTTACCTTTCTGAGCGAAAATAAAGTAGTTGCAAATAAAGCCGACGTGAAAAAGGCACTAGCAGAACAGAGGCAAAAACAGATAGAGGATGGAGAGGCCTAAACGCAAAGCGGATCGGGATGGATATTTGATAAAGTTGACGCTTTTTACATGAACGTGATGAAATACAACCCGGTGGGTGCAACTTACATTCCACTACCTGCACAATTGGCGTATGAGAAAGCAATCATCAACGTCCAAAACAACGACCAGCAGTGTATCAGATGGGTATCGACAGCAGCATTAATTAAAATTATATTCAGACTACGTCAAACCAAGTTTTATAATATAAACAACGAGCGCACATCGACTCACATAGAAGCAAACATAAGCTTTTCAACACCCATCTCACAAATCCCTCGTATCGAATCGCAAAACAACTTAGCAATCAATGTGTTTAGTTACGACAAAAAACTAAACAACCGAACTAATCAAGCCCATTTACTGCGGCGCACGCTTGCTTGACCAATCCAAAACTTTAATGTATGATTTTTACTACAATTATCTGACAAGTTTGGCGATAAACTAAAGTTACTTTACACGGATACGGACAGTTTACTCGCTCAGATTCAAACTGCCAATTTAAACGGCTACTTGAGTAAAAAGCGTAAACTATTTGACTTTAGCAATTACTCACCCGATCATAGACTTTATGATCCCCAAAACAAAAAAGTCATAGGCAAGATGAAAGACTAATTTGGAGGTAAGGTCATTTCGGAAGTCGTTTGCATTAGGCCTAAAATGTATTCGGTTTTAACTGCCGATCAAAATTTAAAGAAAGCAAAAGGCGTCACAAAGGCAGTGACTCAAAAACACCTATCGCATGAGATGTATAAAATCTGCCTACTTGAACGGGTGCAGCATTTTAATACACAGCAGCTATTTAGGTCTGACAAACATCAGATATTCACGATGTGGCAAAAAACGTTGAGTCTGTCACCGCTAGACACAACTGCTATATATTATTTTAAAGCAACTGACCTAGAGCAATCTAAGCAATCTGTTAAACCTAAGACAAAGGAACAACGCGAACCGTTTATCTGTCACTGGGTGTATAACTCAGATTTAAAAGAAAAAAAGGCTCTTGATTCAGTTTTTGCGCTGTTAAGGTTAACAAAGTCACCTTGACCTTTGGCGCTTAGATCTACAAACCACCCCGGAACTTAGATCTACTCGCACAGACCAAAAAAAACTAAGCTTTCTCGGGTGGCAATTCTGTATCCTCGGGTACGACTTGAAGCTCTTTCTGACGAAACTTCTATTTAGCCCGTTTAACAGATAATACAAAGTGGGACCCGTTTTTACACTTTTATCCCGGACTCGTTTAAATTGGCCCGTGCGTTTTTCAATTTGGTAAACGTCTGCGGACCAGACTGGATCTGTTGTCCTTCTGACAGTTCCACCCTCTTGCTCACTCGGGCAATAGAGGTACCTAACGACCACGCTTGGAGGTAATTCTCGCTTGCTCGCTCTTGGAGGTGCACTCGGTGCTTGTTTTACTCGGTCTAATTTGATAGCTTCCGTGGGCTCTTTGTCGATTAAATGCATTTTTTCCTCGTTTAACGATTTCACGACTTGAGACAAACGTTCTACCCATTCTACGTTTCGCTCACCCACGTTTAACATTTCTTGAGCGTATTGATGGCCAAATAAACACTCAGCCAAAGTACGGTTAAATCACTCTACGATCCCCTGCAACCTATGAACGCCTGGCTCGCCCACTGGAATTTCTACTTTATTTTTCGTCATTAACTTTTAAACTCGCCTTTAAATTCAGATCCAGAGTCTACCGTTATAATTGTAGATCTTGTTAGCGGCGATCGCTCGTAAATTTATTTCACGGCTTCTGACGTTTGCTAGGTGGTTTTACTGGTCAACAGTTCTGCCTCTGTATATCGCTAACAGACGTCTACTACGGTAAAAGCAAATTTAAACGTTTTTCTTTTAATGCGATCCCGGGGTAAATATAATATCCATTTGGTGGGCGTAATTAGGGGTGTCAGATACCAATTGCAACGTCATTGGCGGTGGTACGTAATTTGGCGCGGGTAAATATATTTGCCAAACGGCTTGCTTTTTTAGCCAGTTTCTAATACCTGATTTGTCTGTGCCCGTCCTTTAGTGTTAATGGTCGACAGCACTAATGATGGTTGGAGGAGCGATAGTAAACGCCCTGGCATTCACGGGTTCAAATTTTTTATTTAATAGTCTAGCTAAAAGTAGAGGAAGAACATAAACGTCACGACCTCGCGTTAGAACAACTGGTGCAAGCAAAACACGAGTGGGAGCAAAATAGCGTACACATGCTAGACTTTTTAAATGAGCGAATGAGACGAGCGTGCGAGTCAGCAGACCTTTGTAAACGTTGACGAAGCTTTACGGGCTTACTCAGAGTTGACGGGTAAAAACATGTGGCGAAGTTTACCATCCGAACCCAAGTCATCTGATTTCTACGTGCCGTCCGAAGATAAAAAAACTCGCGAACTTATATGGATTTTAGGTAGGACTCCTTTGGTCGTTTTTTGGTTCATCGGTAGAGTTAAATTTACTTTATTTTAAAAGAAACGGATCAACAAATATCAGGCCTACAAGCTGACCTAAGCAACATCGAGCAGATGCTGGGTGACATGCGTGCAGATATCGATCATATTGGTGATATGGTCTTAGAAATCCAAAGTGAAACGTTCAGAAAGCAAAATACATTAATGAAATATGAAGATCTATTTTTCACAGTGGGTTTAACGTTAATAGCGTTTTCTTTGCTCTTTAAGGTTTTCCAGTAAAATAAAAATCGTACATCTTAAAAATATGTCCCAACAATACAACAAAGTACCTAGCCCGATCAAAGGCGAAAGACGCAAAGTAACCATCACCCGTAATCTGAGTACCATAGCGGCGGGTCACACGTTAAACGTAAAATTCCCCGCGTTAGGAATGGATGACTTAATAGTACCCGGCACAGCAAAGTTGGCTTTTAAACTTGATTTAGACGGGGCCTCAGACGACAAACGTACCGTGTATAATAACGCAGCGCGTAATTTAATCTCGGAAATCAACGTCAGCTTACAGGGAAACGAAATTGTCAGTTACCGAGACGCGGAGGTGTTTCATAATTTTAAGGACAATTGGCTGCCAATTTCACAGACGAAAAATATGGCATATTTTGGTATAGAACGAAAGAACGTGACGAAATTGAGACTGGGTGCAGCCAGTACCAGTGAGACCCTCTAACGTACCGATCGACTTTTAACGGTGACAATAAAGTGGTCAACTCGACAGACACAGCCGCGGAGTACTCAATTTCGGATTTGACCTTGGAATATGAAGTCGTAACCAATTGAGATTTGGCGCAAGGTTTTAGACAAAAGCACAAGGGGTCGTTTATTACCTATTTGACCGCATTCACTCGTGGAAAAAACAAGCGGTAAATAAGTCATAATAAATAAATACGTGATGAAACATGAACATCGACCAAACAATTAAGAGCTTGAAAGGCGTCTTGATTTTGTTTAAAGATCCAGTGGTTAAAATCCTCAACGATTTTATAACCTGCACGTCACGAAAACACTAGTAACAGTCGAAGGTAAGCCAAATCATTTGTATTCTCAGTCTATTTGAGTACGAACATTGGCCAGAAATTAACACGTACTTTGGTGACTCGGATACGGAATTGGCAAGAGCGGTGGTGAAAGACTTAAATTTAACCGGGGCTGATATGGCCGACTATTTGAAAGATAAATATTGTCTGTGGCTCGATTTCAGAAGTTCCGACGATTATTCTGCCTACGGGTCGGGTAGGCCTCTCGGCGGTGGTGAAGACATATCGATATAGATGGAACGCGAAACAGAAACCGCGGGCCCTTTAACAATGTACGTGTTTTTGGTGGTGGATTCCCATTTGACAGTTGAAGATGGAAATTTTAAGAGCTTGGTGTATTAAATCGGGTTTAAATTAAATGAACATGTTTAAAAGTGCGCGTAAGTCGTTGGCAATACTGGGAGCGGTAAGACAAATTGGATATTGGATCTTCTAGAAACAGGGTATCGTTTTGAGTTTGAAGCGATAGTAATTATTTGTCCGACCTTATTTAAAAATAAAACGTATTTAGATCATTTACGGGTTTATACCGACGACGATTTTTTTTGTGACCTTGATCGTGAAAAGTTGGAGATAAACGAGGCAATTATTTGACGGAGTAAATACATTATTGATGATTGAGCTTCAGATCAGATTTATAAATATAGGAAAAAATCTAGAATTAGTAAAATATGTTCTTTAGGTAAAATGGCCTTCAGTGGGCGGCATTATTTACATTCGTGCTGGTTACTTACACAAAAATATAACGCCGTTTTAAAAGACTTCAGGAGTAATACCACATAGATGGCAATTTTCTATTGTAAAGATAAGTCACAGTTTGATCAAATGTTGGATGAAAATGATGTGGTGCCCTATGACGAGCGCGATCGATTGAAACGGCATTTAGAAAATTTTAAATTCAGTAAATTGGTCGTCAATACTAGGCCGCCAGTCTTGTGGTTCTTGGCGTGAATAAAACTTATAAAATATTTTCAAAAATTGGCAAGATTTGAAAATGGATAATTGAAAATGTACTGCAGAAAATTAAAAGAAATTTCTGATTTTCGAATTAAACTAAATGGTAAGATAAATTTAGTATGTAATAATTGTATTGATAGACGCACAGAGAGACATGATAAAAATAGATGCATTCATGGGTGACTCATATATAAGTGCAGAATTTGTAACAATCCCATAGAAGTCCAGAATGGATTGGTCATTGCCATGAAACAGACAATTGAGGATTACCCACTTTGCCCTTATGAAGATTGCCAGGTCCAGTTGCAATTTTTAGAATATAAAGATGATTTAGGCACTATCGAATGAATAAATAACTCTCTCGGTCATATTAAGTGTAATTGCGTAATTTGCTGTCTCGGTTGTAATAACAGAAAAAGATCAAATAAGACTCGTTTTGCAGATTAGTTAAATATCTTATTAATTAGTTACCCTTTGTTATAGCTAAGCTAATGCAGTCTGGCGGTAACAATTTTTTTATTTTGTTATAAATAAATATAAGCAAATGTTAGAATACATTCAACTAGTTATTTAATTAGTTATAGCTGCTAATTTAACTTACTATACAATTGATTACCTACGCCTAAAACAAACGTTAAACAATTTTAAATCATATATAATAAAATGGAAGATATTAAATCAATTCTCGCTGATTCAAAAAGCGAATCAACCGAACCCAAACAAAACGTCAAAGATCGCCTTTGCTCGATAGTGGTTTTAGGCAAATCTACAAAATACCTAGGCAAGGAATTTACGGTCAAAGACATCGAGTCACGTAGCCCACAAGAACAAGAAAAAATATTTAATTTATACCAAGCACGCTTTGGCAGAAAAATTGTAAATACGCTTGGCCATGCAAACATAAGCTTATACGTACGTATTTTGGGAATGGCTACCCCAGTCGATCTCCTAGGATTCAGCGTAGACTTGAATCTGAAGAAGCCTTAACTAAGGATTTAAACGACTACCCGATCTTAAGTCAAACAATGAGTCATTTCCTGAGCGAAATTTGCTACAAATACGGGGTCTATTAATCGCCCTTGGCAGCTATGTTAATTACCACTAAGCATTTGGAGCTCAACAAAAGTTCTCTTATATTAAAAGAAGATGTCAACAACTACTTAAGTAGCGCCAACTCCAACACCGGTCCCGATAAAGACTCAAGTACAGAGAGTAACTTAAGTCAAAAATCCGAAACGCATTGAACAGGGAAAAACTAGCCCAGCATAACAGAAACATGAAACAACAGCTCGCAAAGATGAAAGCCAGCGAAGCAAATGCCCCGAGCTCGGAAAATAAAATTTATGAAACGGTTTCAAAAAATAGAAATCTGATATTGGGCGGTTTAGCGAGTGGTGCAGTCGTGTTTTTTGATTTGGAAAAATGAATGGACGCCCGCGATATTTCAACCAATTGTTCAACCAAAAAACCTGAAATTTTAGACATGGAATAAATTTAAAAATACTGTATAATAAAAATGAGTAACGCTAAATCAATCGACGTAAACGGAATCGCAAACACAGTTTACCACGGTGCCATAGGTTGTCGAGTAAGCGTTTATAAATTAAAATCACCCAAATCTAAATAGATTATCTGCCGAAGACGCGTACAAATTGACCGCCCTGTCTAGCAGTGCATTGGCTACCCAGGGTTGGCTCGTGTAATAGGGTATATAGCCAGCGAGTTTGCTAACCGCTTGAAAAAACGTATATTATAAAAAAGGAATTGCCGAAGGAGGATTTGATTTAGGTAAAATTGATTCAGACGATTTTACTACACCCACAGAAAAGCAAGAAGAAGACGATCAAGGAGAGCCTACATGGGACGATATCACGCCCTCATTAACTCAACTAAAAATGGGGAAAGTACTGATTGAACAAAAATTGACGCTAAACCCCAGGCCCGTAATAGAACCACAAGTGAGACGTTAGAGCGAGGAGAACGGTATTTATAACTAATCCAATTGTAGACGATTTTTACAGATATTTTCAAATTGTCCAAAGAAAAGATGTACCATCAGTAATTAACTCTGACAACTTTGAACTTCGCAAAGGCCAAGGTTTATTTTTCAAAACACAAGGAAAACATGGCGAAGTGCTATTAACCAACAAAAGAAACCCGGATTTAGTTGATGGTTTTGACACAATCCTAAAAAAATGCCCAAGCTGCCGGTTATACTGGACTGGAAAAATTCTCATCTGCAGATTTTATTAGAAACTGCTTAGGATTTAAAAATTATGGGAGAAGACTGCAACAAATTGAATCAGAGTTAAAATCTATTCAGCCTGAAAATATTGAGATAAAAGATCTCCCCCCAAAAGCCGACCAAGTCAAAGTCAGTGACATCGTAGAAGAGCTTACCAAAGATACAGATGTTCAAACAGAAGGATTAAACTACAGGGAACTCGCCACCCTGGACGAATCGTTACAAACCGTAAAAGGGGAATTAATTTTAAATCAGGGCAAATTAGATCAGTTAGATGATAAGATTCAACAGGTGAAAAAAATGAATTAGAAGAAGCGACGACGGATGCAGAAAGAGCAGAACCCCAAGAGCAATTAGAAGATTTACAAATCGAGAGAACTGGAAGATTAGAAATTATAAATAGAAATACGGGTAAACTACGTACGCAAATTAATCGAAATAAAGAAACAGTTACGGCTGTAATGGATTCCGATTTGACACTACGCGAGAGAATTAGAATTTTAAATCGGGAGCAAGGCGTTACGATCGTAAGTATTTTAACGGCTTTTAGATTGGCCGTAAATCGCAAGTAGTATCGTAGCTAGCGTCAGAGCTAGTATAAGTCCGATGCCCGCACCATGGCCAATGTATTGAAGAAACTCGGGCGCTCGCAGCATTGCTGGGAGTCATCGTTAGCGTTTTAAGTCGGATTTGTAACGTGGCGAGTAAAGCGGTTGGATGGGTCGCAGAGCACGTGTGGACTTTGTGGGTTTGGGTGTTTTGATTTTGACATATGTGCAGAAAACGTAGATTTATAATGAACGACAAAAAATTAAACCCCTTTTCAGATTTGGGAAGGGATTTTTTACGCCTTAAATCAAACTGTTTAAGTCAAAACTTTAAACAACATTACACCAATAACACCTATAGCAATAACTCCTACGGTAAGAGACATTTTGTCTTCGTTTTGTACGCCCAAAGGTTTTTCTCGGGGGTTGGTTTTACAGGGAAAGGTTTTGGGTTTTAAGGCGTTTTTGCGTATTGCAATGAATCTTGAAATTTGGTCAATCGACTAATCGAGATCGGGGGCTGAATTAATTAAAGATTCCACGATCGTAATAGATTGCCGTTGCGCTTCCAATCCCTAGCGGGAGGCCAAAACGCAGGTCTTCGTTTGTGCTTGTGCCCCGAGTAACGCGTATACGTAAGCCCTAATGGTTCGTTCACCTTGGTGATTCCCACATCCGTCAAACTACTCTTTTTAGGAATAAAATCCCACCAGGCCAGGGTAACCGCGTCCGACTGCAAAATCCAATTGACCGTGTAAGTACTCGCGTGACCCGAGCCTTTAGGCGGCTTAGCCCAGGCGAAGACCATGTAACTAGACCCCGCGTATTTGCCATTGGTGACGTGTAAGTCGTGTGGATCGTAATTTTTTATTTGGGACAGGTACGTAACCGTTGTCGTAATAATAAACAGTGCCTTATCCGTTTGTTTAAACGACTTGTTTGAATCGACGTTAAATAGCCGACACGTGTCTGTAAACTCCCGATGATCGGTGATGGGTATTATGCAGTCGTAAAATATTTTCCTTACGGTATAATATACGTGGAAATTGAATAAAGACGACACGTATGGATTGGTATCAGACAGCAAATCAAAACCTACCCCGCAAGCAGTCGTCGCTCAATAGACCGCAAAGTTAAATTGATTTTGGTAAAACGACATTAAAAAAAAACGCATTCGTTGGCTAGCGCTTCCGCTCTTTCGTTTACTTGACGTTCAAATTCGTCCTTGCTAGTGGATTTAGTTTCTTGTAGTTTGGTACTAATGCTTGACTTGATCTTTTCTTTCATTTCGATAAACCTTTTCAGCTCAAATAAAATCAGTACAAAATTCCTCTTGCGACATGTCAACGTCTTCAATCGCATGATATACGTACTGCTCGATCGTGTTTAATTTAGCATCGGCAAGTACGCGGATTTGATCGTGCATGTTTTGTGAGTTAATCGGTGAGTGGCGTCCTTACGCACCGCACAGGCACCAAACGCACCAATAGCGATGCCTTCCATCACCAGTCCCACGGGTCCAGTAACGTCGCCTAAAATAGCGGGAATGCCGACGGCTGCCGAGGTCGCGCCTAGTACTTCTACTCCGTACTCCACGTAACCGAATGCACTGAGTACCTGTTTGGTCATTTTATAGCTAGTTTCCCGCGCGGCACGTTCTCTTTGAATCTGGGATTTATTTTTTTTTATCTTTCTGAGTCTGTAAATTTTGGATTCTGGTTGTTCGAGTGGGTTTGAAGTTAAATCCGGGTATACGTCTTTATTTTTATATATGCGTTTTATATTGTCGCGACTAATATATTTAGCTCGATAATTAATCCGTCGTTTTCATTTTGTTAGAGTACCCCATTTGCCGATCTGATTAAAAAGTTAACTCGTCTATATTCTTTGGGTGGTGACGACGGTGGTAGCGGTTCGTCTTTATACCGATTAGGTAACAAATCTCTGCGTGTGTCATTGTTATTTATATGTTGTTTATTTATTTAAAGTCTTTTTATTTAAACAATTTTTCTTAAGGTGCTTCTTCTGGCCTCCTACCCCAGACGGCTTCTATTTCCAACGCGTTTCTCAAACATTCACGCACAAACTCACTTTGATTCCAAGGTTCTTCATCTTCGTGTTCTTCATAATATTCTTCATAATCTTCTTCTTCTTTGCAATAATCCTGGCGTACATCTACTACCTCTACCGTCTCGTCTATCATCAGCCCCATTTTTAAAAATCTCTTATCTAAATCTGTGCATGGCTCAAAGTTTAAGTCTGTAACAAGTTTTAACTTTCTATAACACCCACCTACTATATCAAAAAATCATGGTGAGATAAAACCATACAATTCACGCAATGCGTGCAATCATAACAAAACACTCAATACATCAAGTACAGTCTGTACACTCATAACAACTTTCACAAGAAGAACAACCTGTGCAGTCATAACAATCCTCACAGTCCTGGCTATCTTTATGACAATATTTATACTTAAAACACCTCCCAAGTTGGGAAAAATCAAAACAAAAACTACTACGCTTTGAGTCGCGACAATGAGTACAATTGTTACAGTCAATTAAGTCACAACACGTTTTTGCATCCAAACAGAAATGACAATCAACGTTTGGTTTTGGCTTTTTGTCGACAAATTTTGAAATTTCAACATGAAATGTTACGTCTTTAGTGTTTTTCATCTCTCTTCTTATATTACTTTTAAACCTTTTTTTAAATTTTTTTTTTCTCAAATCTCTGTTGTTTTCCATCTCAAATTTTACAGATCTCCCCCAAAAATCTCATTTTCCTCAATCTTCAAACTCATTTTTTGGCCCAAAACCATCAAACGCTTGTAAAACAGACCTATCTGAAATCAGACCTTCCTTTTTTACTCTCAACACTTTATACCTAACACTAGCTCCACATGACATTGAACCGTGAGTACCATAGTATACGTCTTTTGGGCAAATGAAAGACTGCAGGTCACATTTCTTATCGGTAAATTTTTCAATGTTTGACGAGTCAAAGGGTCTTTTTCGGTGATCAAATAGAGAGGCACGGGGGTGTATTTTAACGCACATTTGGTTTTTCGATTCGGTTTAACTACATAGTAATCAATATTGCGACTGGCTTTCTAGGCGTTTATGGTATTAGACAGATTAGACCCGACACCGACTTGAGATTCGACAAGCCTGTAAAGGGAGAAACGGGGTGGAAAAGGGGGTTGCGCTTGAACTGTCCTTTCCCTACTACTACTTGTAAGGAGTTTGCAATGAAATAGCATACCGAAGGTTGCATAATTTGGAGGTCCAACAAAGGCCCTGCACTGGGCAGAAAAGATTCTTTATCCCCTTACATCTGTTTCGTGCAAGACCAACTGTAAGCAGAACTAGTAAAAAATGTTTAGTCCGAAGTGGACCAGATTTTGTCTGACGGTCTCACTGCCAGGGGTTGGAAGTCCCTCTAAATGATTTGAACCGGATTCTTTAAAAATTTTCGTGCATAAAAAAAAACAAACTGCATTTTACCTACAGACGAGAAGTTTCAACACAATCCAACCTAAAATTGTGTCAGGTCCTATGTGTTGACCACGTTGATGGAAAAAATTCAGCTTTCTATGGATGCTGCATGAGAACGATATGGCTGTTGTTTGGAAAATGTGGTGTCAAAAGGACGGAAAGATACATGGGTCATTCCGTATCTGATCAACACACTTTTTACCATAGGTCTTTACATTTTGATAAAAATTGCTGTCCTTGTAGAAATCAAAAAAATAATTAATACTTGCAAATCTTTAGTGGAATCCGCCCCTCCATGTGGTCATGGCAGAGATCAACAAAAATTGGCATTTTTCACTTAAAATCTACCTTTTTGATAAAAAATGAAAGTTAAGAAGGCGTACTTGTAGAGGGCTTGTAGACACCTGCGCAGCAATATATATGCCTTAACAAAATCAATCAGTCAGTCGGTTTGTCCGTCCGTCCATCCATCCCACCAAAATAAAAGCGACTATCCCGTAGAGGCCGTTTCAGACTTCATAATAAACATATTACGTAAAGCCTCGCAAACGCAATGTGAAGGCTTTACCGGCAATAATTAAACGTGAGCACTGAAGGGAGGGGAGAGACTTTTATACGCTACATGCCTTTGAGGCATAACGCAGACTATACTTCCAAGTAGCAGACACCGTTGGTTATCAAGAGAAATACTTCAAGATCAATGTGCACCCCAGTAGACGTGCCTGATTCCCGAAACGTAGTGGAAGTCGTTTTCCACCGTGTGTTCATTGATGGAATGGACTACAACATTTGGATCAGACGCTCTTTCAGGAGGCCCCCAAGTTACCACAGAAAGACACATCGTCCTAAAGTGCAGACCAACTGCAACGCAATCTATGCTGTGTCTGGGAAAATGGACAGGGTGCCCCACAGGATGAATTTGATACAATGACTAGTGATACTATTTGAGGTTTTTCTAACCGATACAGCCTACGGGTGTGAGAATTTTTTTCCTCCAGACTAGCAAGTCTTTCTCGTGTACGACAATGCAAGACCCGACATGTACACGTGTCTCTCACCAAATATCAACCAGCAGATTAGCTGAATTTTTTAAACCGTAGGTGCCGTTCTTGAACATGATTGAAATGTCTCTTTCGGTATTTGCGGCTTGCTTAGGGACCGGGTCCAGTGGAAAATGCAGAATCAATTTTCAAAGCGGAGAGGACTTAATCCTGCTTGAAGTAATTTTGCTAAAGAGAATTTGGGAGAAATAGGTTTTGAAATGTGCATGAAATAGGCCACTTGCAAGTTAAATTTGAATAAAATCTTGTACACTGTGTTATCTGATTGCACCGGAACGTACAAAATTGAATTCCCCAGGATAAAGACACTGGTGCTTTACCTCGTGATTCGGGGCAAGCTTTTGCATAGGGACTACCATCTCTTGAATAGACTGGTTCCTTTGTGCCGTTCTTATCCCTTGAGAACAGTGTGTTGTTGCAAGGCGTCTCTTATGTAACTAAGCAAAAGCTTGCCCCGAGTCACGCGGTATAGCAACAGTATCTTAGTATGGAGAATAAGTTGTTATGTTCACATGAATTTAAAGAACTCGGTGTACCAGCTTTTATTCAAATTTAAGTCGCAAATGGCTTAATGTTCAACCATAATCAGACCTACATGACAAGATGCCTTGCTCATTAGGCCAGTGAAGCTTCATTCAAAAACAAACAAACAAGCAAACAAACAAAACAACCTTGCAGAGGACTTAAAGACAAATACAATTAAAGCAAAACTCGCCAAAAAGTACCACCGCCGCCACCCGTACCGTTCCTGCCTCCACCCTCCTCATCACCCTAACCACAATCACCACATTACGGCCGCTATAAGACTTTTTCAACGTAAACTCAGTATAAAGAGCTAATAAATCACCCACTGCGAATCATGTACTCATTAACATCACAGATATAGCCATGTAAAAATTTAAATAAAAAACAAAAACTGCTGTGGCCCTACTTTTGCTGCCGTATTTAATCATCAAGCCTATATACCGCTGAAAAGTTTGCTTCTGATAGTGTTATGAAAAGAATATTTACCGCGTCCAATAACGTGATTAGACTCCGTTGAAATCATCAGGTATTGCACTGTAAAAATGCGCTGCATATGACGCACTTGTAGACTAGCCGCTATTTGTCCCAGAATCATGAACACCTGAGGCACTTAGTTTTATGCACCTTAGGTGTTAGACGGCCAACTAGTGCGCTTTTCCTATCACATACTGACTAGGACGTAT
Organism: Acanthaster planci; assembly: GCF_001949145.1. Next base: position 460,486 of record NW_019091465.1, read on the forward strand.
TTGTCCCAGAATCATGAACACTCGAGGCACTATTGTACTTTAGGTGCTATTTTCCTAGCACATAACGACTAGCACGTATTTGTCCCAGAATCATGAACACCTGAGGTAACATTGCATTTCAGGTGCTATCTGTGCCCCAGGTGCTAGTTAACGCACTACTTGCAGCGCAGCATTTACCTGAGGCATGTTCATTACCTCCTGTATTTCAAGCATTGTTGCATTCACATACATGCACCTGAGATGACACGGCATTTCCATTACTTCATGAACATCAAGCAATGAACAAGTGCATCAGCAGACTTGCGCTTAACACCGCAATGTTTGACATGTACGCATGTATGCGATGAGCGCGGACTACATAAAGTAATTTTTAGTTGGCTTCTATTCACGTAAAGATTATACACTTTATGTTTTGACGTGATTATTAGCACTGGATGGTAGTTGCAAGCATAGAATTTGAGTATATTCTTGTTTTTGCATGTAGTAGCTATAAAAGATCAGGATATAATTTGGTATTTTACATGGTACAGAACATGATTGGTTAATATAACTACCACTTTGTACCTCAATTACTGACTGAAAAAAACAAACTTGGCACAAAATGCTCCTAAATGCCTGAATAATCCAAGATAAAGGGTTATTTTCCCGTAGTGTTTCACTCTCAGTAGACATGAATCAAATGTAAGGCTGTAGGGAACCAATTTTAGCTGGATTGCATTCGGTCACAAATGGGTTAAACACAAACAAATTGGACTGAATAAAATGACCTGAAACAATCAGGTTTTTCAAACAAAAGTCGGCCGACCAGTGTTGGAAATTGATCAGAAATGCTATACTTTTCTGGTGCTATTATTTTACAGGATCAAAATTTGAATGTAAATTACCAACATTTCAATGAGGTACTACGTGAAATGACTGTAGTTTTGCATGCCCATGTTGTACATTCCCTTAACACTCCCAGTTAAATAACAATTAGTATTATCAGTTTCAGGTGACGTATTTGATATAAAAAATTACAAAACTTTTCAAAAACTTTGAAACTGTTGCCACACTTAACTTTTCATGAAACACTTATTAATTAAAAAACTACTAGTTGGCATTGGTTAATATTTTCTTATTACTGAATATGGATGCCCTCCTCTTTGTTTGGAAGACCCTCTAAAAATGTTTTAAAAATTATACACCCTTTCATTACGTTATTTATAAGAGAATTCTGATTTGTCAAGTTAACTTGTTTTTTTTCTAAATGCATAATGACAAACAGGAATTAGGAATTAGAAGAGAACACAAAGTAGTGAGTCTTTTTTGCAAATTAAAACTGAACTGAAATCAAAATGAGGGTTAACATAATTTGAGGGTTTGTCAGTGTCACAAAAGGGTAGGGATATGTCTCACAATAGTGCCCACCATTCCCACCACACATCCAACTGACAAATTGTTGCTGTTGAAATGTCACGTTAACCATAAAACAAACCACTGCACAGAAATCCAAAACAGGTTTTAAGTAACTTGTTTTGTGTTTATGGAAATGCATTTGTCACAGATGAGAAACATACCTAACATCCAATCCCCTGAAAAAATCTCTGCATTTAAATGTTGATTTGTCTGTGTCCAATTCAGTTTCATATTGCATGAAATCCTCACACTTAATAAACAAGCAAATTATATATAACGGGTTTGCCCTTACCCAACGTATATTAATAAACACTGTATGCTCAGTGCTTGTCCGAGAGCTTGCGAAAAAAAACCTCTCAAGCTTACTCGGGTGGGACTCGAACCCACGACCTCCTGCTTACTAGTGCAGACGTAAGCAGGAGGTCGTGGGTTCGAGTCCCACCCGAGTAAGC